>JAUIRK010000971.1:0-360000 GCA_030549495.1 Nectonema munidae | reverse complement strand
ATACCAAAACACTTGATACAAGAACGTCAGAAACTTGAGTCTACAAAAAAATATTTAAAAATTTAAAATTTTTTCTTGTATCTACGTTTTTTTAATTATTATTATTTTATATATTTTTCTAAGAATATGTTAAATTTAACAGTTTCTTGTTTCACATGCATAAAAACAGATACAAGATTCCTAATTTATCAATCTTATCGATTCGAACTACTCCTGAAATTTTGAACCAAAATCAGAAATTATTTATATTCTTGTTTTCCTGTTTAAATCAGTCACATCTTTTCTGGTTTCAAACTGATTTTCCGTTTAAATTGGTAGTTTAATTGTTCTTCAAATCAAAGAAATAATGCATTTCTGTATGACCACTTTTATCTTTCAAGTCAAATTTATTGATCACTATCATTTCGTGTCAAATCAACCGTTTTGAAACTGTCCAAATAGAATAAACTTTAAAAAATAGTAACGCCCGAATTATTATTTTCGGGCGTTTTGGCTTCGGGTGTTTTAGTTTTCGGGAGTGTTGACCCGGCACCATGTAAAATACATTAATGTAAAGGCGATAGAAAAAATACCAAGGAACTGATTCTTGATTACGTGATCAGAGCAACCGTTTGTGAGCTAAGTCAAAATTATTCGCAAATTGATTTGTTCCCTGGTTCCAGTGCATATAGAACTTGGTGGTAGTATGTGTGATAAAGCAGAAGGACAACTCTAAAAAAAGATTTGAAAAATATGAAAGATTTAGGCTAGCGGTTCTGCAATTTTAGAGACATCTTTGATCATTTGTCAAAATTTAACTTGCTATTTCCACTTTCCAAAATTATCCGCCTCAAAACATGCATTTGCAAAATTGTTATCAAACTTTGCATTCAAATTAACCTTGATATTATGCCTAAAATCTCCAAATTTTTTGCTCATCAGTGTTCTATCAAGACCAGTAGAGACAATGCAAATACTAAAATGTTTTCATAGTGGATCAATACACATTTAATAAAAATAAAAACTCTGCTTGATTTTTATACTTAAATAAATATGGGTGAGGCTGAAGGGCTGTCATGTCATGTATTGCCAAAAAGAATATTCAACTCCATGAGTCTTTTTCAACTTAAGTCAATGAGAAAGCGGAGGGAACTCGCCTTTTGTAGTGAAGATGTAAGGAAAGGATTTAGATAAAAATAAATAAACCTTATCTCTAGTGATCTCCTCAGTTAGAGTCTGTCGGTTTGTGGCGTCAAAATTTTCTTTTAAAGTAAACTATTAAATCCTTCCTCTCCCCTTAAAAGAACAATTCCTATCCGTTTGAGAACCCGCGAAATAGACTATGTAAGTATAGTAAAAGGTGATATGAGCTTTTTTAATTTCACTCTTATTGATATTTAGAATTACGAGAGTATGGATTTGAATATTGATCTGAAAGAAGATCCCATGTATAATTCTCTGATGATTGACATGTTGGAGAAGGAAAAGATGGGAAAAGATCGTCCTAGTACAAGGTTTTCTTTCACTCTACTTATATTCAATGAAGGAAGCATACCAACCAAAGTAGGATGCTAATAAACTTTGGAATCAATTCCGTACTTACAAAATAGCACAAGCTCATACTCAGAGTTCTCAAACTTTTATGACCATGGACCCTTACTTTGTTCTGGGCATAGTTCGTGGAAAGCGATTATTAAAATATGAAAATTATATTTCTTACAACTTAATGCGTTTATACTCTATAATTTAAATCAGCAGTTTTGAACCCTTTCTTTCTCAACGCCCACTTAGACTAGGTTTTTCAAAAAAAAAAAACGCTAAAATACAAAATTAAATTGGAAATATAAACGATTTAGAATTAAAAATAGACAAAATGGAACTAAAATGGTTCCCATTACACTTGAGCTAAATATTATTTAGTGTAATCATAGGAGACTAATTCCTTTTTCAATCAGCGATGTGAAATTTTGAAAATTCGATTCTTTGCCTATCGAAGTGATGAAAGATAAGACGAAGTAATCAAAAACCATAAAAGAGAACACTTATATTTCAAAAACAAAGCAAAATTTTGATAAAGGTTTACTAACTAATACAGATATTAAGAAAGGTGAGAAGATGTTAAACAAAAATATAGATCAGTCAAAAATCTATAAGAAAATTGAAACACAATTTTAGTTAAAAAAATTTTATATGGTTCGTGGTACAGATGAGAATCTTGTATGCTTGACGTTTAAGACCTATCACTATTTGTACTGGTAGAATTGCTCATCATAATAGCAAGAAAAAATTCCATTCATTGAAAACCATTGTTTTTGTGTTTCAATATGCAAAATTTGATTATTTCTCGGAATGAACTCTATCAGGTATAATTTGTCACAAGTGATCTATAAAAAAAATCGTCTACTATTAAGTTATATGAAAATTTATTCCAAAAAAAAAGTAGACGATAAATTTAAAAAAAACCAATGCTTCAAAGAGTTAATCAAAGGAACCTGTGATTTTTCTTTTTAACCCGCGAATACAACAAAAATACAACAAATTTTAAGTGTAGGTGCTGTTTAAGTTTCAACCCAAATACCGATGTAGTATTGGAAGAAAAAGTAGTAGTAGGCGGCGAAGAATTAGAAGAGGTTAAACAATTTTGTTATTTAGGTTAGGTTTTAGACAAAACAGGTGGTGTAAGTAACTCTGTAGAACATAGAATACAACTAACTTGGAAAAAATTTAAAGCGTTAAGTGGAATTTTATGCAATCGTATCTTTTCGTTAAAATTAAGGGGTTTTCTTTATAAAAGTTGCATTAGGTCTAGTTTAGTGTATAGTGGCCAAAGTTGGGCTTTAAGAGAATCTGAGAAAAATAGACTAAACACCACATAGATGAGGGTGTTAAGAATCATGTGCAAATTTAATTTAAAAGATAAAATAAGTAATGAAAAGATAGGAGGTTTATGTCAAGTAAATGAAATAAATAAATTATTAGAAATAGAAAAGTTAAGGTGGTTTGGGCATGTAAATAGAAGACCTTCCGATGATCAGAAGCTTCATCATCATCATCATCCATTCGCTCTAATGAGCAGGTCTTTGTCCTGGCGAGCCAAGGTCGACCTTGAATTTGCAGCGACGTCTCCATGTTCCTTTCATTTCAGCATTTTCAATCTTCAGGTTCCTTTTCTTCATGTCTTCTTTAACAGCATCTTTCCATCTTTTTTTCGGTCTCCCTCTCCTCGCTTGTCTAGTGATGTTTTCATCCCATAGTCTCTTCGTTAGTCTTTGTGGATCCATTCTCTCTAAGTGTCCTAGCCAACGATGTCTATGCTCTTCCAAATACTGCTCTATATCTTCCACCCCTGTCATTCTTCTAATCTCTTTGCTTCGCACTTTGTCCAGTAGAGTTTTGCCATAGATCATTCGTAACATCCTCATCTCAGCAGACTGCATGCGTCTCACTTCAACCTTCTTCATTGGCCAAAACTCTGCTCCATAACAAATAACACCCCTTACACACGATTTGTATAGTCTTCCTTTTAACTTCAATAACAAAACTCTGCCGCACAGTACGCCAGCAATATCATTAAACTTTTTTCAACCAGCTCTAATTCTTGATATCACCGTTTTTTCAATTTCGCTATCTCTTGTTAGAACATCACTCAAATAACAAAACTCCTTTACTACTTCGAATTAATCTTCACCTAGTTTAACCAAGCCTTGATCTACCACAATTTCATGATTTATCTTACAACTGCGACATATGACATTTTTCGCTCTGCTCAATGGAACAGATAAGCCCGAACATCTCTTATGAACCCATAATTCGCATTTCACGCATTGAATAGCATTTCTAACTAATCTGCTTCCACACACACACTACCCGGATCAGCACTTACTCAGTCAAAACATTTTCTTATGACGACTTTCATTACTTTCGTTTTTCCAATATTCACCTCCAAACCTTTGCTTTCTAATGCTTCTTTCCAACAACTGTACTTGTTTTCAACGTCTTCCCAACTGCTGCCAATCAATATAAAATCATCAGCGTAAAGAATTTCTCTCATGTTCTTGGATATGTTTTCTGCCAGTGCATCCGTCACAATCGTGAAAAGAAGTGGACTGAGCACGGAGACCTGGTGCACTCCAACTTTAAATTCGAACCACCCAGATTTTTCTCCTTCGATTTGTACTGCAGTTTCAGTCTGTCTATACATTTCCATCACAGCTTTAATTTCACATTCCATTAGGCCTTTCTTCCTTAATGCCCACCAAATTACCTCTCTAGAAATACGATCAAAGGCTTTCTCAAGATCTAAGAACAGTATGAACAATTCTTTCTCCACGTTTATATGCTTTTTCATCAGCTGACGAACGCCAAAAATAGCATCAATCGTACCTTTGTCGGGCATGAACCCCATTTGAGTTTCGCTGATGTTGACTCTGCTTCTTATTCTTTTCTCAAAAACTCGCTCTATCACTTTCATTGAGTGTTCGATCAATTTGATGCTTCTGTAATTATGACACTCTTTGTGATCGCCTTTGCCCTTGTATATTGGTATCAAAAAGCTTTTTCTCCAACTTTCTGGCATTCTTATTCCTGGTAGCATGTCCATTACCTACTCTGGCCAGTTCATTTTCTGAAAGTAATTTTATATACGGGACCTTCATTTGGCTCAGCTTGCAACTTTTTGTTCCATGCATGTTCTTTATTCAACAGATCTTCACAATAATCTTTCCATTGATCCAACCTATCAGGCAAGCGTAACTTCAATTCACCACTTTGATTTTTCATGCAGGGATTTCCTATAAACCCTCTTTTGTCTCTAGCGCTTGTTCTGGCCATGCAACACACATGTCTCATCCTATTTTCCATTTTCATCTCTTCAATCTGTTTTGCTTCGTCAATGGCTTCATCGTGCATCGCTTTTGCAATTTCCTTCTTTGCTTTGTTCCTATGGAACACATATAACTTTCTGACTTCTTCAGTTTTCTCTCTTCTGCATAAAAGATATTTTTCCTTCTTTTCTTTCACAGCGTTTCGAACATTCTCTCGATTCCACCACCACGTTGCTTTCTTTACAAATTTTTTTGATTTTCCACAAACTTCTTTCGTTATTTTTGATACTTCGCCTATGATTTGATCCCATTTAGCACTTTTGTCAAGGCAACATTTGGCCCTTTCAATCATCGCTTCTTGGACTTTAGCATCTTTTAACTTCCATGTCTTAATCACACTTCTTTTCATTTTTTGACTGCTTCCTAGATTTTTCATTATAACATCGATTATCAAAAGGCGGTGTTGTGACAGGATCATTTCACCTGGGATAGCTTTAATGTTTTATCTTTAGTAATTAAAGAAGCTTATAATCAAACTTTAGGTAAGAGTAAAGGCAGGCCAAAGATGACATGGATAGAAATAGTCAAAAAAGACATGAGCAAAAGACATTTAGCATTAGGGGACGAGCAAAATAGAGATGAATGGAGACGCAAAATAATGAGAGATTAGATGCCATAGTGGTAAAAACCGGCTAAACCTCAGCGTGCTGGGAACACTAGCCGTAAAATTGATTATTATTATTAAATTGATTATAACCCGCGAATATTGATATGATATTGGGTGTGTTATTTTGTCGTGAATCAAGACCATCTTTTTGTTCCAGTATGATTGCCAATTGTTTCTCAAATAGTGATTGGCATTTCTTTACTTAGAACTGCCAATGATACTAGATTCTCATCTGTACAATGAAATTTATTTACAAAAATTTTTAGACATGGATTTCTTTTTATATTCGGGTTTTTTCATTATTTATTATTTCCCTTTATAGTAAATTGGAAGTGACTCCTCAAAATGAAATGAGAGTTAAAATACCAGATGTTTCAATAGCAGAGGCTACTTTTAAAGATCCCACAAGCGCTGGAAGAGAAATTAAAGAAAAAAGTGCAAAAGTAAGATTATTCACATATACGACCTGGATGTTAGTTAGACCTAATACTAGCCGTTACATGACTCTTCCCAATTATGGCTAGCAATGCATTTTCTCAATTGAGTTTTCAAAACATTTTTGAATGTGAGATAAATGCTCTCACATCAAAATCTATTTATTCTAGAGATTTGGAATGGATAATTACAAAAATATTAATTTCTATTTGCCGTGCCTATATCATGAAAAACTTCGAGAATGATAGATGTTTTATAGTTATATACTAAACTTCATTAAATGATCAAATTGGATGCACGCACGCACGCACTCATTATAATTATATAAAAAAAACTGGTCACTATCAAAAGAGCGATAAATCAAAAAAGTGACAAAATTTGTTACTCTTTAAATTGTGCTTAGCATCAAAGCTTAGTAACTTTGTTCATTCGTTAGTTGGTTAGTTTGTTTGTTTAGTTTGTAAGTGAAATAGTTAGTGAATTAGTTGGTTAGTGTTAACGTTAGTTATAAAGTAAATTAGTTAAAGAGCTAGTTAGTCTAGTTAATTTGGTAGTTTTTCACTGTGTTAGTTTGTTATTCATTAGTTAGTGTTAGAGTTATTGTTGAAGTTTTCCATTAAATTTTTCATATATTTTTTTTCACTCATTTGTTATATCACTTCTTTGAATTTTCATATTTTTTGTCATTTCGTTTTTTTTAAATACAGATATGTTATGAAATAAATAATTAACAATTTCAAATTATATACAATATAATTTACAAAATTGTTCTTATTCAATTAAAAATTAGAATATAAAATTTCCAAGACAATATAAAATATCTTTTACTTAATGTAAATTTGTAAAAATAATAACTAATTTTTATGAATGTTTTGTATTGTCACTCTTTTGAGAATTGGTATTTTTGTCATTCATTTGTCATGACATTCTTTTGAATTTTAAAATTTTTCCTCCCTCTTTTGTCATATAACTCTTTTTATTTTTCGTTCTTTTGAACGGCTCCTAAAAACACAAAAAACTCAACTAACTGACTGACCAAAGTAAGATTTTTTAAAAAAACTTTATAAAATTTATTTTCAAAAAAAATATATTTATTATTTATATAAGCGATTTTATCGCTACTTTCCTATCAAGCTAGGATCTAGCCGGTTTTACAACTTTGAATAAATATTTGTTCAATGTTATATTTCTCATTTTCCCTATTTTACTCATCGCCTAATTTTAAATTTCTTTTTCTCATATCTTTCTCAACTATACTTCTTTCCAGGTTATTTTTTGGTCTACCCTTAAACTTAACCAAATTTTTAGCTTCACAACTATAAATTAATTAAGAAAATAAATTTAAAAATAATAATATAATAAAATATATAATTCGCTATATGTCAGGTAGGGCTAAATGTCTATCCACGAAGAAATCTATGATTTAAATACAATTTATATTTACTGATATTTCTAGCACTCCTTGAGTTCTTTAGAGTAAAATATTAAAATTGGTAATACTGATGTTATAATTATATTAAACCACCTTATTTAATTAACTGCTATTAGCGTAATTATTAATATCAATTGTCCTTGAAATATTATTCGTTTTTTAACTGCATCTGATCAAACTTAAAATTTGGAAGATAGACAGCATTATATTAGTCAATTTTCAAGACTAAATAAGGAGTTGGTTAATTGCTTCATGAATTCATTACCAGAATTTATATATGCATTGAAAATATAGAAATTAACTATTTCAATACAGACACGCAATCTTTTGGATTGTGTATACTCCTCTATTTAAATGTAACAAGAAGGCTAAGACTTTATTCGAAAATAAACATGTTATACAAGAACAAAAGGGAGAGAACATTGTGTCAGAACTACATAAAAAACAGTGTTAAAATAAAATCTTTGCATTGAAAGAAAATAGATCGCATGCCAAAGCCGCTTTAATGAAGGACCTCATCATAAATTAAAATTATCATATATTATATATATTTTATTTTTACTACTAAATTATCTTTTTTTAGTTTGAAATTGTCTTTTTTTAATTTTATTTCGTCTTATAAAGTCCTAAATTGTCTTTTTTCAGTTTTATTTTGTATTTTAGAAAGAGCGTTTTTACATTGCTTAAAGAAGACGTAACTTAAAAAAATAAATTAGAATTGAAAAAAGACAATTTAGAACTAAAAAAAGATAATGAAGTAAGAATGGTATATATATCATAAACATAAGAGGGTTTATATTTGATAAAACTTGGCAATATAATATATTTGTTTCTTTATACACGTTAGAATACGGTAGTTAAAAAAGAAGTTGTACTACCTTCAATGTACAACTGTATAATATAACTATAGCTGAATATAAAAAATTTTACACCTAAAAATTTGGATGCATCCAGATGTTTTTATTTTAGAGATTGAAGAAAATTGAACTAAGTCCGCTGGTTTTTCCTACAACATCAAAACAAGAAACTAAAATTAAAAATGCTAAAAAGATAAAGTTGGTAATGGATACCAGCTTGCAAATTCCTTCCCTTGTCATTAAAGAAGCTACAAAAAATGTACACATAATGTGCCTAGATAGAACAAAGGTTACATTTTCATTTAATTTTTCACTTTTAACGACGTACTAACAGAGTTTAACATTTTTAACAATGTCATATATGAAATTATACTTGCACAGAATTCCAGTTAAATATCAAATTTCTGAAAAGAAATTTGAAAAACTTTTAAAAAATGACTTATTTTATAATATTTCAATACTCTTTGTACTTAAAAATCATGGTTGTTTTTTTTAAAAATTCAAATACTGCTCTTTAAAAATATAAAAAAGTATAATTGTTTCATCTTTGTTGTTGTGAACTTTTAAATATCACTGACCTTTATATACTGAAATAATAAATTTTTAAAAAAGCCAAAAAAATATTTTTTATAAAAATATAAGAAGAAGAAGGAAATTTATTATGAAGTTATATGTAAAAATAAAGATAACGTTAAGGAACAAATTAGGCCAAAAATTTGTAAATATCGTCAAACAAGCGAGAATCTTGGATAACAAAAAGGCGATTACGCCACTGAGATGATTAACCAATGAGGAGAAACATTGAAAATAAAAGAAACAAGGATGGAGAGCGCGACACAATGACAACTGGAGAGGAAAAGTGAGTAAACATATGGTTATATGTTAAGGTGTGTTAGCAAAGATTACATGTTTGCGAAAAAAGAATAAATATGAAATAAACATATGTATGCATATATTACAGTAAAAATGCCTATAAATATGAATATTACAAAAACGAAGACTGAATTACATAAATTCTTCAATGAGATAACATAGGAGGAAAAAAAGAAATTAAGAGAGGATAAGGCTATTACAGGTGAAACATTTAGACAAGAATATTGCATTTGGTATTGAGAGGTTTAATAGTATTTACACAAGAACTTAATTTTTTAATTGAGTATTTTTAAAAATGAACAAAAAGTTTAAGATTGTCATTAAAAAAGAAGACACTTTATATCTTAATGATTGTTTAGAATTAGATAATCTTAAGAAAGGGATTTGTAAGATCACCCCAAATTTTGTGGAGCAACTAAATTTTTATGTTATAAAAACGAACATTACTATTGAAAATAATTGGTAAGGAAAAGGTAAAATATTTGTGTGTAATAATTGACTTAAGAATAACTTAAGAGACTTTAAGTTAATTTCAGGAAAGAGAGATTTAAATGTAGGTGATGTGTGTCCATTACTCTTTTGAAGATTTATTGTTCTTAAAGTTTTTTTTTCTGTAATGTGGACAAGGTCAAAATAGAAGAATGCCCTCAGTTGAAAATACAGTTATTTAAGTGTGGAAGAAAATGAGTTTTGTAGATTAAAAGTAATGTTTCAAAAGAAAAGAGATTTCTTCAAAATGCCTATAATAGAATTGAGTTTCAAGCCAGGGTGATTGATGTGATAAGGCTTCATTGAATTTTTTAACTGTTTTTATACAGTATTTGCACTAGGGTTTGCTCCCGGTTTTCAAATACCGGGACGTTCTCGGTTCTAAAAATTTGGGAACGGTCTCGGAACCGAAAAGTATTCCCGGTTCCGAGAATAACTTAGTTGTAATTGATTTATTTCACCATGCAATTCTTTGCATAAAACTTTACTGCACTTCATTCATATAAAATCTTTTTTTCATTGTCATCTCATTTTAATGGTAAACGGAGAAAAGTGTTCAAACGACAAAAGAGTTTATTTTTCTTTTTTTTTCTGCTGCACACTTTTCTCCTAGAACCATTTTAATGATAATGATATAGAAAGAAAAAGTGTACGTATGTTTATAATAAATCAAAAACGTCAATTTCATTGCATCTTTTTGCTGTCTATATATCTCCTTAAGGAACCGTTTGGAACCGGGATTTACCAGTTTTGTAAGTTTTTAACCGGTATCGGTACCGCGTCCTAATTTTCGATACTTATGCAAACCCTAAATTGCACAAAAATGAATTAAAGTTGGCATCTACACTATTTCTATAAAAGTTCATATAAAAAAGCTTTCCCGGATTCATTTGAGGGGAATTGTGCTTAAACCAAGTAGATATAGAGTTCAAAAAATTAAGGTGTAGTCGGCTGAAGATATTTATTTTTAATCACAACCGTCACGTAGAAGAAAATTGAGCAGCAATAACCCGAATTAATCTAATATGGATTCAGGCCCGTAGTCAGCTAGGGCAGGAAAGAGCTAAGCCCCCCCCCCCAACTCAGATTCAGAGCCCCCCTCCCCAACCTAATATATTTCGATATCAATAAAGGGTTCAAAAAATGGTTTATTTTTAGACTATATATAAAAATTTGGTACTTATTAGTTATCTCCCTCCCGCTTTAAAATTTTTTTCAGTAATTTACTAAAAAATTTTTTGAATGGGGGAGAGATAACCCATAAGTACCAAAAAATTTTTTGTGAAAATATTTAGCCCCCCCCCCCCCCCCCAAAATTTTTTCCAGCCCTCCCAATTGAAAAGTCCTAGCTACGGGCCTGTATGGATTAAGCTATATAATGTAAAAAACGATAAAAAAAAATAAAAGTTTTAAGCTATTAAATTTTAACACTATTATTTATTTTACTAGTAAAAATGACTTAATAGCATGCGTTAAGTAACTCAATATATAATTATAGTTTTCAAATATCATGCACAATAACTACTTTCTACAATAACTTTCTATATGCGCTGAGACTTAATTCAAACGTTTATATTTAAGATTTTATTTATGGACAAAGTGAATGTTAGCACTTCAGAATCCTATCTAAATGACATTTTTGGATTTAAAAGACCGAACGAATTTTCAAAAAAATTGGGCGATAATTTGAACAAAAGATTGAATCAAATTGACGATTACCAGGACGATTTATCACAAGAAAAATTCATGGCTTCAACGGTTTCCTCCAAGGTGAATTTACCTTCATTATTCCCTTATGTACTTTTATATACCTAATTACAATGATTTTTAATCAGTGCTAGATTTTTCATCGCTAGCCATTTATCCATAAGCTTCTAAATCGGGTAAAAATTAATCAAAAACATGCACTAATCTCGTAAGATGATCACTGGTAACGTTATGGTGTGTCGGACTGTATTTTTTAGCTGTGTGGTGAATCGCGCATGCAAAAGAAGAAGAATCTTCCATGGCCGAAATAATGCAATATACCTTCTTTCAAAGGCAACTTATTTTGCTGAAATGTTAATACCATATTATTTTTAAATTTTCTAATAGCACCTAAAAAGATTTTATTTAATAAACTTCCAAGCAATTTAAGGATCTGTTGAAGGAGTATTTTTAATTTAGAATAAACTTATATTGAAAAATATAGAAAATTTAGTACTTGAAATATTTAATATGAAATAATGAAGTATAAAACGGAACTGTTATTTATGGTGTTTCAATTTTAGACTATTTTTCAATGTATTTTTTTCTTGCTAAAATTAGAGAAATGAAATTATATAATAAATATAGAAGGCATTTTTTTTATACAATAAAGGAATTTTTTATTAAGTCCCAAATTTCTTCTAATAAGTCTCTAAGATTTTTTAATGTCAAAAATGATATTATTTTAGGTCAAAAATAACTAAAACAGTTTACAAACCGAATTGAATGAATGTTCATGAAGCGAAATAGTGAACCATGCGGATCCTTTGAAAAAAGCTACTACACTTTGGTGCTAGAAAAGATCCGTGGAACCAAAAACTAACCCTATTTTTTTCCTAGAAAAAAATTTCCCTTAAAAACATGGTAGAAAATTACCCATAGACATATTCAAAGATTGTACTCGAAACTTGCATACTTTTCTTTTTCCTCCATTATATTCATGTCATGCTATTCCTCCATGATCACATCGCTCTTTGATCATCGTCGATCTCAACTTCTTCTGAGGAATGGTCTTCATCCTGCCTCATGTCTTCTCTTACATAGACTTGTTAGTTTACTAGACTCAGGATCCATTCAGTGTATGAAGATCTATAAGATCATCTTGTCTAGCTGTCAAGTCTTGGGTTTGCATGCGTACTTTTCTCTTCTGTCCTTTATTATCCACGTGTTCATTAGCTCACGGAAATGACTCTTTAATGACATGATCATTAAAACATCTCTGTCTTCTAGCTTTGGTCTGTTGTTTATTTCAATTTATCCATAAGATAGGTGCAAAAAGGTCATTTTCTTTAAACTAAGTTTTTGAATTAAATATTTCTTTTAAGCTAAGTCATTTTCTTTGAACCAATTGTCTATGATGTTCAGGTATGTTTGCATGTTGTCTCCAGGTAATTTTATATTTTGGCTAGTTGATGTGATGGTAATGTTATTTAATAATTTAATGCTTTGATTTAACATCATGTGTGTAACTTCTATAAAAACTATATACAATTTATCATTTTCCATGTTTACTAATTTTTCAGAAGAAAAAAGTCTATATTATTGACATATTTAGAGAAAGAGCGCGTGCAATATGCAAAATACATATAGTATTGCACAATTTTTTTTCTAAGGAAAATGTACAATCACTTTGTTATGTTTAGGGTGAAATAAGAAAAGATGGAACAGGTTCTTCCTTATTAAGCGGTCAAAACAAAACTTTTAACATTCCTTATCAAGATTCTCCAACAAGTACAAACTTTATCTTTTTTGTATTTCTGTAATTAAGCTCTTGATGCTCATTTATTTTCTTGAAGGAAGTTTTGTAAAAGGGATCCTTCCTAACCCTAACCATTTCGATATGCATCTAATTATGTATAAGTATATTTAATCGAAGGTCATCGAATAGTCATTATACCAAACTTATCAAGACAAAAATACCATCTATCTTACATCAATATAATTGTCCAGTCTGTATACTTCGCTGTAAGTACATTCTCCTTCTAACGCTAACTTTGTTTCCAAACATCATAGAGGAATTTTTTTGCATTTTTTATTGTATAATAAGATTTCAAATAAAATAAATTTTAATTATTAAGAATGGGTTTGTTATTTTAGAAGCAGAAAAGTTTCTATCTTTTAAAAATTCAACTGCAAAGTCCATTGTGCAAAAATAGCAGGATAAATAAACAAATCCTAATATAAACAATTCGCTATGTTTGCCTTTTATTAACCTACGTTTGTAAAAAAAATTTAAAATAAAAAACAAAAAATATTTAAAAAAAAAAAGACGAACTTGTAAAATAGGACGAGCAAAGACGAACTTAAAGAAAAATAGGACGAGCAAAGACGAACTTAAAAATTTCTTCTTAAAGGATAATTGACTTCTTTCAATTTTTCATAATAATTGTTAATACCTCGCATATTTTCGTGTGTTTATTAGTCACTTATTTTCCTATTTAATTTCATTTTATTTTTTAGCGCAAAATTTAAAAGCTCAAAATAATCAATTAAAAAACAATATTACATTTGGGTAAGCTTATAACTTTTAATTTATATTTTTTTTATTAAATTTTCCTCTATTTTAGATCCTTAACTTACAGTTTAAATCCGGAAAATGGTAAATATCTTTTTACTTAACAATAGCCTTCTATCTTAGCATTAATACATTATGAGTATGTGTTGGTGGAAGTGTGAGAATCCCTGTCTACTCAACTGAGTTGCGTTTGCTTGATTTTCATTTTGTCCAAAACGAAAGTAAATGAAAAAACTATTTGATATTTGATCTATATAATATCAATATTTAGCTATCGCCTCTCCCTACCATTTTTCAGGATATCATTTTATATTTTAGGGAAATGTAGTTTACTTTTCTAAAATGAGAATTGTTCTTCAATGTCGTAAGATGATATATGAATTTATATTCATTGTACGTAATACGAGTAACACTCTAGATCAGGTTTCCCAACCTGTGGCAACAAGACCACAATGAGCCATAACATTTTTAGCTCGGCCACTATAAAATGATACCTTTTAGTGATTCATATGTTAGTGTGTCACAGAAAAATTAAAACATAAAACTAGTATATATAAAGACATGTGTACAATAAATACTTCTACATAAACATCTAAAAATATATTGCCTTTAAAATTCCATTCTATTAAAAGCCTATTGCTCCTATCCATAGTATGAGATAAAGTAATTAATAAAAGGATGAATCATTACTAAATCAATGTCTACAGTAAATTTATTTAATTCAAAAGCCAATTAAAGATTGTTAAAAGCTTGAATTGAATCAATGTAATATATCAATATAAGAAATCTGAAAACTTGTGCATGCTAATAAAGATTCACATTTTCTGATATAATTTATTGGAAGCTTTAATAAGCTTTGAAAAAACGATAAAGATCAATAATAATAATACTTGAAATTCTTAATTCTAAGTCCCAAAGACTTTCAATGCACAGTAGATGCATCTAGTCAACTTCTTTAATCCAGTTGATCCCAGAAAAATCTCCTATAAAACTGATAATAATTCGTTAAACCACAAAATCATACCAAGATAAAAAAAGATTAAAACATAATTTGTAATGATTTGTTTGAAGTATTTTACCTTGTTTTAAATATAACTCGTTTAAAAAGTTAGTTAAAAAAACTTATTTGGAAATAACATAAATTGTTGAGTAAAATTGATAATATCAATTAAGATACTTAATGTTAAATATTAATAAATTTATGTAAAATTTGATAAATATGTTTTATTGACTTAGCTATATCTATACAGAAAACAAGTGCATGCTTTTCTGACAACCGACATCTGCGAATTTGATTATCTTATGTGTTTGTTGGATTTGTCTAAAAATATATAATTTACAAAAAATACATAAAAAATTGATTAATTGATTTATTAGTTTGATAAACTAAAAATTTTATCAAAAATATTTTCACATGTCACGCCTTTTTCCTACTAAAATTACTTTTTATATCTTAAATCTCTTTTACAAAACATTTTCATTGCATCATTTTTCCGTTACTAAGTTAATGTTGCAAATTTGTTAACTCTACACACTATAATGATCGTATTTACCGTTCTATTTTGTTGATCTTCGCTATGGTTGATTGTTCTCTATATTATATGGTTCATCAAGTTCAGAAGTGATTTTCAAAATTTGTATAAAATAAATTATAAATGTTATTTGGTGTTTTTTCATAGAGAAGACACATTTCCACTACTTTTGTCGAATAATGAGAAATGAATCTTTGTTGCTGGATCAAACGCAAGACTTTTCGGTATTAGAAAGTTCCCCAACTTTACTGATCACAAATCTTTTAGTTAGAATTTTTAGAACCACTAAATAAAAATATAAACACATCATTATTTTAGTAAACCTAATTAAAATACAAGCTGAATAAAACTACCAATGAAATCAAGTGTTTCCAAACGACCTCTTTTAAGAATTTCAAATTCTTATTACAACCACCCTCTCCTTCCTTCCCCAAATAAGATGTCAAAATAATTAATTATCATTATCCTATTATATGGTAATGGTACCGTAGGGTGTTTTCATCGAAAAGGCACAATTGCGCCGCTTGTATCGAACTATGAGGAAAGGAAGCTTGATGTTGGATCGAACCCAAGACCTTGAGTTATCGAATCCAGCATCTAACCAACCATACTCACGCCCCATTATTATTATATATATAATAATAAGGGAAATTCAATTCCAACAAAGTTTTTATATTTTATCTTATGAGAAAATGAATGTAGCTAATGAGAAAAATACAATTTTGATATATTCGATTATTGATATTTTAGACTCCTTTTCCTCCTATTAGCTATAATGGCGCAATGAAAAGTATCACAGATCCCTAGAGTATCGATATCTACCCCTGTGTTGATTGCTGTTTTAAATAGACATTAAACGTCACTTTTGAAATTAAAAAATTGTGTGAAGACAAATTAGTATAAAATTGAAATTTATAAAATAAATATTAATATTATTCATGGTTTGCTGGATGCCACTGAATGTTTTCCAGTGACCATTAGTTGGTTGCAAACGTGTGGTTTTTATCCAATCGTATAGAAGATCTATCTCATCATCAAAACAGAATCGAAAAACAAAATTAAATTATTTGACAACTGGTAAAAAAATTTTTTTTATAATCTAATAAACAAATTGTAAACCGATAATGAAGAAAAATGTGTGTGTGTGTGTGTATGTGTGTGTGTGTGTGTGTGTGTGTGTGTGTGTGTGTGTGTGTGTGTGTGTGTGTGTGTGTGTGTGTGTGTGTGTGTGTGTGTGTGTGTGTGTGTGTGTGTGTGTGTGTGTGTGTGTGTGTGTGTGTGTGTGTGTGTGTGTGTGTGTGTGTGTGTGTGTGTGTGTGTGTGTGTGTGTGTGTGTGTGTGTGTGTGTGTGTGTGTGTGTGTGTGTGTGTGTGTGTGTGTGTGTGTGTGTGTGTGTGTGTGTGTGTGTGTGTGTGTGTGTGTGTGTGTGTGTGTGTGTGTGTGTGTGTGTGTGTGTGTGTGTGTGTGTGTGTGTGTGTGTGTGTGTGTGTGTGTGTGTGTGTGTGTGTGTGTGTGTGTGTGTGTGTGTGTGTGTGTGTGTGTGTGTGTGTGTGTGTGTGTGTGTGTGTGTGTGTGTGTGTGTGTGTGTGTGTGTGTGTGTGTGTGTGTGTGTGTGTGTGTGTGTGTGTGTGTGTGTGTGTGTGTGTGTGTGTGTGTGTGTGTGTGTGTGTGTGTGTGTGTGTGTGTGTGTGTGTGTGTGTGTGTGTGTGTGTGTGTGTGTGTGTGTGTGTGTGTGTGTGTGTGTGGGTGAAGTTCTAGAAAGCGAGTACCTAGCCAGCCTTGCTCACAACCACTATCGATATGGAAATCTTAATTTAAAAAATACTACTGATAAAATGTCCAGTTTGAGTTTAGTTAAGTAATTAGTTACTTATTATTTAGTTAGTTAATTGAGAATCATCTTTGTATATTCAGGAATTAAATTTTATAGTAATAAATAACAATAAATTTCTTTTTAAATATACAAAATTTTAAAAATTCCATTTTTTCTATTTGACATGAAATTGTCTTGAAGTAGGTACTTGTGATGATTACTATTAATATGACCTATAATAAACTGTGGTATTAATATTTTTAAATGTTTTTTTTTTAATCCAGAATTGAATATATTGCTACAAAAGTCAATAGGTTTTATAAATGCAAATATAAAAATTTTTGCAAAAGTTTGGTGCTATTTTTTAATTTGATCTATACTCTATTCTAAACACTTTCTTCATGCTTTGTCAATATACATTTTAATTAATTCAAAACTTTATAGACATTGGTTTGTATAATATAAATTCAAACTTTTTTAGAACGATCTCTTGAAAAAGAGTACAACTTTGAGGTACCAACCGTGGAGATAACCAATAATGTTCACCAATCTTCTTATCAATATTTAAACTCCAAACAGGAAGGCATTGAAAGGTAACATTAAATCTTAATATATACACATACATATATATATATATATATCAATGCTCTGACAAGACCAACCACGCGCGAGAAAATATGTGTAACGCTTATCGGCAGACTATTATATACTTAAATATAAAAATATTTCATGTAAAAATTATTCTATTTTTTCATAGTGTTTTAAGACAATCTTTTCGATACGAGTATGAAGTTTCACAGAAAAACTTTCATTATAAGTATGTTTTATAAACTTCTACGATTTTTATATCTAAGTTAGTACGGCAATAAATACGCTTTAGACATGTTGTCTCCCTAGTGGTATTGCCAGATTACTGGTATAGTTTATATAACATTATAATTAAATTTGCTGAGTCTGGAGTCGCGGTATCTAATAAAATTTAGTAGTCCAAGTCGATTTTTTTAAAAGAATTTTTTTTAAATAGTTCATTTAAACTTAAGTGTCCCTTCTTTTGTGGAAACTGGAAGTAGTTGGGTTTAGATATTTAAATTTTTAGTGTCGCAATCTAATTTTTTCGGTATTCGGATTAAGAATTTGATTTCTGAAACTATTTGGATTTGGATTTGGACTTGGATTCGGATAACTTTCCTCCAACTCCTCAACTCTGCTCATTCGATTGCATAAAATAAAGATTTCAATTGCATAAACAAAAATTTTGATTGCCAAAAAGTTTTTTGTATAAAATCAACGTTAAACGCATTGATGCCAGAGAAAGAATTGGGAATGAATTGAAATGTAGTATTATAAGTTATTGTAACAATTTTGCTTATGGTAGTAATACTCGTCAAGCTTTTTATAGTTGTATGTGTGAAAAATTAATTTGGAAATAATAATCAGCAACACTATGTTGGAATATGCTTTTCAGCATGGATAAAATTTGGTTGCATAATTTTTCAATATTTTAATAAACTTTTTTTAAAAAACTTGTTGGAAATCAAAATTTTATTTATGTATTAGAAATTTTTATTTATCTAATCAAAATGTTTATTTATCAAATATAAATTTTTATTTGTGCAATTGACTATAAAACTCTGATTAATTTTAGTGTAAATTGATTTATAATAAAAAAATATATTACGTTTTCCTTTCAAAATTGATATATTGTTATTTACATTTACAATACTTCTTTTTAATATTTTTGATGATAATATAGATTATATTTAAAATAATTTCTGATATAAAGTTTTTAGGGTGTTGTAAGTAGTTTTGCGACGGAACTGCACCTCCAAAGTTCTATTTTTTCATTTGTAAAAATCCAGATTTTGCAAAATTTGATGACGTTTATCAAATGAGTTTTACTAAAGTTAATTAACTTAGTCTCTAAATTTCTTTTATTTTAAATTAAAAAATAATTGAACACTTGTTAACATTTTTTCATGCGGGTGACCCACACCATTAACCCGCTCCTCGACATAATTTCGCCGTGGATATAATAATCCGCTTATGCGGATCATACGCAAAAATTTTTACATCCTCATCCGCGGATTTTTTTCATGTTAACATCCGCAATTTAAAATCTTTACATTGTAGCTACTTTTCTAATTTTTACATTATAGCTACTTCTCTCAATCCGAGTTTCAAAAGTAAATGGTTCACCAATTTTGAAACAACAAATAAAGTAAAAACTTTCCTTTTGAATTTATATGATGAGGATAAGATTGATAATAGTAGCATAGAAGTAAAAAGCTGCAAAAAATGAAGAAAAGTGATAATGACGTTTATATACCTCTTTGAATGAAGCTATGGACTCTATTCTAAACTCTAGTAGTGAAGAAGAAAACGAGAAAAATAATGAAGATAATGAAGCTTTTAATGAAGAAATAACGAAGTATCAATAAGAAAAAAGAATTGATTCATATAATTCCTTAGATATATTTTGCTTAGATTGGTGGAAAACTAAAAAAGAAGAATTTCCATTTTTATCAAAAATTGCATGTCATTACCTTACCTGCCCTTCTAGCACTGTTCAAAGCTAGAAGGATGATTTAGGTTTTTTTACATTGGTGGATTAAAAAACAGTGAAAAAAGGATTAAAATTGTAAGATACTATAAAATATAAAACATAATTTTTTAAAAATATTTTATATTCGCATCCGCATAAAAATTTATTTTGGATGTCCGCATCCGCTAGGATGTCAAATCTAATATCCGCATCCGCATCCACGGATGTAAAAAAATTCACATCCGATACATCTCTAGTCAACATCACTATAACATTCAAAATAATAAAATTAGACAATATATAAGTCAAGGGACAAATAATAAACCCAAACACTATTCAAGAAAATAAAAGCATTACATGCAAACATTAAATTAACATCAACAAGAAAATGCAATCTACTTATATATATTTAGAAATAGAAAAAAATTGTTTGCCTTTGGCATTTCCATATTAGAGTGCGCAGTAAAGAGAGCTATTGCATCTGACAACTTTTCTCAACCTTTTTGTTAAAATCGTCCACTAAAATTTTTAAAATTTAAAAATCACTAACTATGAAGCAAAAAATAAATCCGAATTTTTTTGTCTTTTTTCAAACTTTTAATTTAAATTCCTCATTTCATTTTTGAGTGCAAACCATTCCATAATTTTAAACAATGCGTGATCTTTCACCTCAGATTTATGATTAGAAATATTTGAAATTATGAATACATTAAATTTTTATGTAAAAAGAAAGATTTAGAAAAATATTTGAACATTTTTTTATACCCTGCCGAATTCTTTGCCAAAAAAGTGTCCATCTGAATTCCATTTTTGCCCAGAAGTGACAGCTTCAGCCATTGTTGAAAAACCCTGGTTTAAAAGACTGTTTGACAGTTCAAATTTTTTTTGCTTCGAATTTTTTCATAACACGATGAAAACCAAAATTTTGAAGACTAAACATGTTTTTTTTCAATGATTTTTTTCTGAAGCAGATGATTTCCATTTCTTGGAACACTTTGTGAAGATATTTAGGGAGACATCTTATTTGTTCTTAATAATTTCTTACTGGTACCCTGTTTTGTTTATTACTTACAATGAAACATCGTAATTTTATTTTTGTTTAAAACTGATATATTTTATTATTATTATTTTTATATTGAAAGCATTTTTGGCATATTAACAAATATACAGTTTTCGAACATCAAACCGCTTATTACTTTCTTCAATCAATTGGATTGATAGCTGTATTCTTTAGAAGTTTGACTTAATTTCAATTACAGATAGGACAAATGCTTCTTTAAAAGTTTATGACACTTTTGTTAACGTAAAATTTAATGCTAGCTTTCTTTTTTTTTAGTTTTTTAACATTCTTTCTTTGGTGCTTATGTTTCGTTCTAAGATGTTTCACTCATATCAACTTTTAACTAGATAATAGAATATCGGTTTGCTCTAATCAAAGAATGTTTTCAAAGCTTTGAATGATCTTTCGGAATTTCTTTCCAGAAACTTCGCTTTTTTTTAATTAATTTTGAGTTATTGGGTTTTTATTCTTTGTGTAAATTTCAAGTGTACTATTATCATATCATTAACCTCCAAATAAATTAACTAACTAACTGCCCAAACAACTAACAAATTATTTAACTAACTAACAAATTATCAAATAATATGTACATTGGTAGAAATTTTTGGAACGTTGTGTGTCACGCTTATCTTTATTTAAAAAGACAAAAATTGTAAAAGAAATCTGTGTTAAAGTTTGTGTCTTTTTTAAAAACTTTTATTAACTGAAAAAATTCTTCAATATTGTATTTTTTAATTAGTGTTAAATATCTCTTTTTTTAATTTTGTTTAGAACTTATTCTTCGTTTATAAAAAGTAACTATTTTCTCCATATTAATGAGAATGCACTAAAACCCGTTGTTTTATTAATTCAAAACTAAATTATTCCTTAATTTTTTAGCTTTATCAAGGTAGCTTTGAAGAATAGTGATCAAGACGAGATAGATTTTAGTGATTTTGCTGGGCCTGATTCTGTTTCAAAATTGAATGCGATTTACTTGTTCAGAAACTTACTAAGTAAAAATCCGTTTTTTTCTTCTCATGAAATTATTTTTAATTAAAAATTCTTGTAGAACAGAATAAAAAAATAAATTCTAATGCTTGGAATGAGTTTTTGCATATATTTATATTATATATATAGGGTTATTACTTAAAAAATTTTTTTTTTAATTTACTACCCTTGTATTTTTTTAAGTGAACAATCTCATAAAAAGCATAAAAATATAAAATATTTTAACTTTTAACAAAAAAATCATCCCCAGGATATTAAACCTAAAACTACACTATTTGATATTATCTTATGAAGTATAAAAATTATTTTTCAAAAAGTTTATATAAATAAATAATATAAAATTTTATTATAATTATAAACCAGTTATTTTTATTACTTTTTATATTCTTTTTTTCCAATTGAATTATGCTTTGATTTAAATCCAGTTCTGTTTTAGCTAAAAATTCTAAAGTTTGGGAAAAAAATTTATCATCTAAAATCAAGCATACAAGAATCTTACCTAGAAATAAAAATTTCAAAAATTACAAGAATCTAAAAAAATTGATTGTCTTGTCTGTTATCATTCTTTACTAGAAGAAGAAAAACTAAAACAAGATAGAATAAAAAAAAATTCCAGAATTACCTGGTTTATGGAAAAAAATAAGTATTCCTCAACTTAGTAAGCAAGTAATTATTGCTAAAATAAAAAAATTGATTTTACAATATGAAAAAAATAAAAGGTATCCTAAAGAATAATTCAAAGAAGATTTATCTACTTTATTTAACATTACAAAAAATAGATGGAAATTGGTTATGCAGAGAAGATAAAGAACTTTATAAAAAACAGATTGAATCTAAAGGAAAGATTCGTTATGTCACAAATAAATTCTCTCCGCCCTCTTTAATTCATCCATTAAAAAGGCAAAAAAACTCAGGTGATAAAATTTTTATAAATTCTGAAAAGTACGAAAACTGCAGTGGATCATCATTCAGCTCTTATGTCAGTGAAGAAGAAAGCAATTTAGAAACGAACAACAAACGGAAGAAAAATTTAAAAGTTTAATGCATTTTTCATTTCATGCATTCAATACAAATAGCAAAAAGTGTTGATAAAAAATTTCTAAAAAGATCAATTTTCCAACACTATGATGATAAACCGATCTCAACTACTAGCTTACAAAAATCTTTACTCTAATTCCAACAACTCGTCATTCGGTAGGACTTTTTACCCAGATACATACAAATGTGTTCTTTATTTACAAATAAGAACTTGAAATTAAACAAAACTAAATCTTTCAAACTTTATATTTAGAATTCTAAAATCCGATTTCAATTCCTTCAGAATTAATTGATAGCCATAAGTTGAAATCATTCTAGAAGAAAACCTGTTTTTTTTCTTTTTTTTTAGTTGTCGATATCGCATCCAAGGAAAGAATAATCTTCCATATAGCTGATTTAAAAAAGCTAATTATCCATTACCTTTAATTTTTTGCTAGTGAGAAGATTCCTTTTATTATATCTTCTTACATTATATTGCATTGCAAAGAAGGAATATATTATATGATAAAATCTCAACATTGTGAATCGAAAGACTTCATCTTGTAGGCCTTCTGTAGATTATAGCAATACTTTTTATTTATTCTAAAATCCCATATTGAAAAAAAATAACAGAAAACAAATTAAAAAAATGGATAATGAAATGAAGTGAAGAATTTAGTTGGCTCATTATCAAGATATTGATTGTTGCATAAACCTTGGATTAATTCAGAAGACAATCTTAAAAAATAGTGAACAATTTAAGGTAATGTTAGTTAATTCATTTCTTATTTGTTGATTATTATCCAGTTATTTAAATAAGATCATTATTAATTTTAAATTTTATTTTTCACAAAAGTAAAATTCTTTCTACCGAAAAAATCATGAAAAATTGTGTATTTTTATAAAAACCTTCTTTAAATTTGGAACTATTGAAGAACTATCTCAAAAGTAAAATATATTTAAATCTACATTTTATATATTTTAGTATTTGCTAAATGTGGATTTCTGAAGCTTTCTCAAAATTACACTTTTGGTCCAATCAAAATCAGAAAAGGAGAAAGTTTTGAAAAGATGAAAGAGTTTACGATATCATCATAACCCAATCTTTTTTTACTTTTAAAATTTATCAATCGATACTCAAATATTTTTATCACATTTTTTTATATTTTAACTAATTACTTTTTAAAAATACATAATTTTAAAGATTTATTTTTGCCGAATGTATAAATAAAAGAAATCATGAAACTAATACATTCTATGACTGTTTTATGAATTATCCCTCATCCTTACAACCAGTGGCGGTTCTAGACTTTTAAAAGTGAGGGGGCTAAACAAGGGCCAAGTTTTTAAATCGATAATTTTTTATAAATTTTGCAATTTACCAAATACATATGTTTTACTTTTTTTTCTTTGAATTATTCCAATGAATGAAAATCAAATTAAGAGTGCTCTTGGTCTAAGATTCACCCGTAGAGATAAGAGAGATATTTCTTCTCCTGGATGCAAAACCCACTCAGAAAATTAAATTATAATAAGTTTTGACTAAATTTTAAATCCAGTAAAATAGGTATTTGCTGTGAAGGGGCCAACATGGGGTCCAGCCAAAAAACTGGGGAAGGGGGGCATGCCTCCCTGCCCCTCCTCCCTCTTAAAACCGCCACTGCTTACAACGAAAATATATATTATCGACGTAAGAGGTTTAAAACTTACAAAGGTTGAAAATGAAGGCTGCAAAAAGGAAAAATGTTCGAATAGATAAAAAAAAGTAAATTTATAATTTTGATTTTTATGATTTGTATATACAGTGGGTTCCAAACTAAAGGTCGCGGCCTTAACTGTGGTTGAAATAATTAGGCAGAAATAAAATATTTTTGCATTTGAAACGCTTTGGCCATCAATGTCATTATTAAATAAACTGTATGATATAAAATATATAACTATGTTTTTGATACACCACTGGGTAAGAAAAACTATACTTTCAATAATCTAAATCTGTCTTATAACATTTTGTGCTTTAATTTTTTACAGCTTATGTAGCACAATGAGAGAGGGATCAAAAGAAGCATAGGCGTGATTACCCCTTCCTTCTCTTATCTTTTTAAACCAGTTTCTAATTTTATACTCTGTAAAATAACAGCACACGATACTATAAATATTCTTGATATAGAAGAAAATTTTGCAATGTGGGTTCTACTTAAATATTTTTATAAGGTCTTTTCGTATAAATATTAAAAAAAATTTATTTATGTGCTTTTAATAACAGTGATATAAAAAAGGGAGGAAGGTGGAGAAAATCATTTTACGTTTTTATTATCTGAAAACTTTATTTCTATAATATTATGCCTGTGCCTTCCTTTCTTTTTTATATTATTACTTGACTTTATGGGACTCAAGGAAAATACATATACAGCAGTTATAACAAATTTTTATTACTTCAATTACACAGTCTTTTTTTGAATTTGCTTATTTTTTTCAAATTTTTCCAAAACAATTTTGTTCCGCCCTCTAGCCAAAGTCCAATCGACTTCTATTTTCGCTTAAGCGTCCTCAGAGCTTTGCAAAAGGGAAAAAAGTTTTGGTATAAAGAAAAAGTTCACAAATCTTCAATGCGAAAAGTTTATCATTATGAAATGAAATTTCTTTATTGTGTGCATATTTTTTAAAATGTCATTGTTAAATCCAAAGATATTGTTTTGACAAAGTGTAAATTGATGTTCCAAAGGCACTCAAAAATTTAATAAAACTTGTTTAGAAAGGGCGATAAAAACTTTCCTAATGCAAGGTGTGTGGGACGAAGATTTTAAAAGGAAGCAATGTTTTTTCAAAGTTGTCTCTTCCATTTCAATTGTTTCCATTTTTAAAAAAAATAATTAAATATTCTTAATTTTGAGTTTCCATTTTTTCTCATGTATTCGTATATAATAATATTTTCATTTTATAAAGTAACTTAGAAATATTTGTTCATAAATATTTTTTAAACTTTCATAATACAATCTCTAATTCCTACTTTTATGTATGTGAGAATAAAAAGTTTGTAAACCACATTAATGACAACTTTCTTCTTTACAGCTTTATTAGCCCGTTTCTATACGGTGCCGCTATTTAAGATGAGTCTCCTCCATGTGACCTTGTCCATCGCTATTTTGTAGTCAATATTGAGGTCGAGATTCTTATTTTTATCATCAGCCATAATGCAATCCTTCCATCTCATCTTGGGTCTTCCTCTCCTCCTTTTGTCATCCACTTATAGACCCATCATCTTCCTTTCAATACACTTCTTCCCTTGTCTGAGAACATGGCCAAATCATTTCAAGCATTCTTCCTGCATCTTCTTGCTCACACTTACCCTTTTTGCCGTTCATCTTATGACCTCGTTCTTTATTCTCTCTTTTCTCGTTACTCCGCTCATCCACTTCAACATTTTCATTTCAGCCACTTCTAACTTATTTTCATTGCATTTCTTTATTGGTACAGTCTCTTGGCCATATAGCAGAGCAAATCTCACAATTTTTTTATATACTTTTTCTTTTAGTTTCATAGGCATTCTTCTGTCGCAGAGGACTTCCTATACATTCGCCAGTTTTTCCATCCTGCTTGAAATCTGTATTTTCGCTGCCATCTTCCATCATAGTTGAACCAAGATATTTGAAGTTCTTTATTCTTTTTATTCGCTGTCCTTCTAGATTTATACTCCTCATTATCTCATTTGTGTCTTGATCATCATCTTCATACTTCATCACTAAGTATTTAAACTTAGTAAGTACTGTTTTAATTTTGCTTATTCTTAGCCCTCGACTTTCCAATACCATACGCCATTTTTAAGCCTTTCTCCTACTTCTTGACTTATTTCACCGACCACAACTACATCATCAGCGTATGCAATCTCCCACAGCAATCCTTTCCTTATTCCTTCTTTCAACACATCAAACACTACGTTGAAGAGGACGGGGCTAAGACCCGACGGTGTAGACCTATCGTATCATCAAACTTTTCTCTTTCGCCTGACACTGTTTCCACTCGCGTCTTTACACTTCTATACATCTCCATAATCAACCTAACATATTTTTCTGGCACCATCTTCATTCTTAAACATCTCCATACTTCTTGCCTGGTATCCGATCATATGCTTTTTCCCAGTCTATGAACACGGCATGTAACTCTTTTTGCTTTTCCCTATACTTTTACATCATCTGCCCTGAATGAATATAGCATTTGGTGTTTCTTTTTAAGGCATAAATCCAAACTGACGTTCCTTTATTTCCATCTTCTTCCTTTGTCTGTTTTCTATAATTCTCTCCCATATTTTCATTCTATGAGATAGGAGTTTTACTCCTTAATAGTTTGAGCAATTTTACACATCGTCTCCTTGAAAATTTGTAAAATTACAATTTCTTTCCATTCTTGTGGTATAACCTTTGTTCTAGCCGCCACAGTATTTCCACTCCTATTTTCTCCTAATGCTTTCCATGCTTCTGCAGTTATACAACCAGGCCCTACAACTTTGTTGTTCTTCATCTTTTTCATTGCCATCTCAACCTCTTCACTCTCTATCTCTTTTATTGGTCCTTCACATGCCAACCCATCTTCTAAGTACTCTCGGTGATTTTCTTCATTCAGAAATCCAGTAAAATATTGCTTCCAACTTTCAAGAATTTTACTGTCATTCTTCAAAGTTTGTCCTCTAACATATTTTATTTCTTTGACCTGTTGTATGTCTTTTGTTGACTTATTTCTACATTTTGCTAACCAGTATGTATAATTTGTTTTGTGGTTGAGGTATTTCCAGATCTTCATATATATTCGCACACGTTTCTGCTTTTGTCACAGCTATTTCTTTCTTTACCTTTTTTCTTGCACGCTAGTATCCTACTTTATCTGCTTGCTCCCTTGTTTGTTTCCACTTAATTTTTGCATTCTTCTTTCTCTTTAGTTTGTCTTGTATACTTTGTTTCCACCACCAACTGTGCCTAACACTAAAAGGTTTACCAGATATTCTACCCAAAACTTAGAAAAGCAGATCACAACCTTCTTTATGACATTTAAATATATGCTCCATGAATAAGGTCAGCAAAATATCATATTTGCTATGAGTTAAGTGCACAAGAAAGCAATTTACTCAAGAAAGGTCTGAATTTTCGAGTTAATCATCGCAACCTTTATTTATCCGTGGACCCCTTTTCTCTTCTTTTTTTTGATGTACACGTCCATAAAAATTGGACATAAAAATATTTTATTTTAATATTTTTCACTAATAAAATTTTCGAGGTTATGATAAAGAAGATATTATATAATTACAATTCATACTAAAATGAAAGCAAATCTAATGTAAAGCAATTATAATAAAATTTTTATAATATTAATAATAAATTTTATTAATAAGTGGAAATTATATTGAATAATTAACTTTTTATAATAAATAGCGTTATGAGCTGGTTTTCTTCATAAACCACCAAAATATCATTGTGGACCCCCAATTTATAATATTTCGCCTGTGGACCCCTTGACTTTTTATATGGACCCATAGGGTTCATTTAGACTACGGTTCAGAAACCTTTGATTAGATGAAAGTAAAATCCAGCGTACAAGAATTGATACATAAGTTACTAGCTTTTCTCTTGCTAGTTCATCTTGATTCTCAATGGTGTAGTAAGTTCAGGCCTAATGATACACTTTTTTGGTATTCTACGAATAAAGATGAGAAACTGTCTTTCTGCTTTTTGGTATTATGTTAAAAGGATATTTTTATTTCAAAACCATAAGATAAAAATATTTTAATTACTGTATATGTGTAATTACTAATATGACCTTAAAAATAATAATGAACCGTGAGTATATTCCTACTTATGTTCACATTTTAATTCTTATGGGGAAAAGTTTTATCATGTTCTCTAAGAAGAATAAGAATAGGAATTTTATTTTTAATACGCAAAATGTATTTAACAAACAAACACTTGCAGAAGCATCACATTGGTTTAAAAACCGTATCAGTAATGCTTTAAAGAAAGAAATAAAAAAAGAATTGGAGCATTAAAATATAAATATTACAATATTGCTACAATATTTACTAAATAATAATTACGTATAAAATTATATATTTTGGACATTATAAACAAGAAAATAAGAGTTCAACAGATTTTGCTATCTACAACAAAAAGATCTAGTTTAATAAGTTCCAAAAGAAAAGGATTCAAGCAACTATTTTACTTCTAAATAATATTTAAAAAGTATATATATATATGTAAGACAGATTGGTAATAAAGCTTGACTAATTGCAAACAAAACAAGCAGGCTTAGAACAGAAAGACTCATAATTTGAAATAAAACTTTTTTTGAACTTAGTTTTCAAAATTGAAAATGAATAAAACCTATCCAAACAAATAAGTTTTTTGTGGACTTAAGATGATAAAAAGTAATGAGAAACCTTCAAGATCATAGTTGAAATAAAATCATTTAAAAACATAAAATTTTCCAAGTAAAAAGACTTAGTTGACTTATGTTTATATCTTTGACTTTCAGTAGTTCTTTTATGATTTGGTAATTTTGGTTGAAAACTAGCCTTATGGCCTCTTTTTGTAAAATTTGAAGGCCCAAAATATTATAATATCCCCAATTAATAATAAAGTAAAATTAACCATTTATATAATATTAGTTTTATACGAACTGGTAGTGATCTGAAGAAATATATCATCCTGATAACCTTACTTATTTTATTAGAGATGTGTCATACGTGTTTCTTCCACTTTAATTTATTAGTAATTAATAAAGCTAAAAATTTATGAGTTTCAGATAACTTTATAACAAGATTATGCAGGAAAGGTGGTAGTTTTTAAATAGTTTTTTCAAGATCATGCTAAGCTGATTTGATAAACACTAATCTGTTATTTTGCTGAAGTTATTCTCATTAGAACTTTCAATAGTGCCCCATTGAGTAGACCTTGAGAAAAGTGGAACATTTTCATAAATGATTTTCTTTCTAAAATTGTAATATGATTAAAAAAAAGCAAGAATTGAAGAATCAAAACAATAATTTCTAAGCTTTAATAATAGGTTTCGATGATGAATGGAGTCGATAAATTCATTAAATAACTAAAGTTTCATCGTTATTGTCAAGACAATCAAACAAATGATTTATTAGAAAAGAATGAGCATTTACTGCCGAATAATTTTTTCTAAACCCAAACTGATTAGCATGGAATAAGTTATTCATACTAAAATACCTATGAACTCAAAATCTTTTGATATTATAGAAAACAAAGAGATTGGACGATAATTTTTTATATGGTACTTGTTTCCTTTTTGTAAACAGGTATGCATTTGTTTAATTTCAGATAAGCGGGAAAGACTGAGTGGTAAATTCAAATATTGAAAGCCATACAATTCTATTCTTAATAATTTTTAAATGTATTGTAGATAAATTATAAATATCTACTGTTTTTATCCTTCAAACTATCGATGCTTAGTACATCGTTCATGCTTACAAAACTAAATTCAAATGTAGACTTTACTTTACGGTAGTTTTCAAATCCTATAAATGAGTTATCCCAACTATCATGCCGAAAAGCTCAGTTTATGAAATTGCAAAGGCTCAAATTATTTCAATACCTCATGTTTCAAAAAAAGATCCTCATTTTTTGGTCGTTTGATCAAGCTGTTTAGATTTTTCCAAATTTTTTTTTATTAATTTTAATATCATAAATTGTTTTTATAAAAACAGTTTTTAAACTCTTACATAAAATTTCCACTTTTTTTTAAATATCCCTATATTTTCTTTGTAATGATTATTCAATTTTATTTTTATTTTCTGGTACATCGAATCCCGTTTTTTGATTAGATGCATTAACTTAAGTTTTGCACATTGTGAGCGTATGTATTTATATTTTTAATTCGAAGTAATTATTATGTTTCTTGTAGAATTTTTAAGAATGTTGAAAAGTAAAGAATTTATTCCATCAACTAGTTTTTCTGGATTATTTTCATAACTTTTGATATAATTATCATAATTAATTGAATTTATCAAACTTTCGAATTTGTTGTATTTTGCAAAAAAAACTCCATTTAAAGTTATATCTAAGCTGAGAAGAATAGGAATGTGATCCGATAAAAAAAATTCAGCATCGAAACATTGTCAAGAATGCACATTAGAAGTGAAGATATTATCAACAGAAAGACATATAACGGGTGGCCTTTCTTACTGAAGAACTGTAATTATAGAGACTCATTAAATTTAAACATGTATAACAATTGGGTTTCTTATTAATATCAAATAAATTAATATTGAAATCACAAAATATTATATTGATTCATGATCTCTTTTGCGAACAAATGTTTCAAAAAATTTCAAATAGTGAAAAGAAATTGTTTAAACAGTCTGTAGTAATAATAGGTAAGCGATAACAGTTAAAGATAACAAAATTTTTGTATTTAGAATAAATTTTAATTCATAAAACTTCATAAATTAGAAGAAATTATATTCAATTCAATAGATTCTGGAATATATTGTTTTTACAAAGAAACAAAGACCTGCATGTTTAGATATTTTTTGGCTTGTGAAAAAAATTAAACCAAGCAAAACATAGTTAATTGGTTCTTCACTAAGCTAAGATTCTTGAAAGCTAAATATATCGATAGAAACCTTAGTTACAAATTGTTGATTCAGTAAAATGATTTCATCGAATTTAGCTCTCAAGGATTAAACATTATGAGAAATAATGTTAAAATTATCAAGTTTATAATGTTTTATATCACTTGGTGATATGGAAAAAGTTGACTGCAAAGTACCTACAAATGAATAATTTTTATTATTTCAAATGAAATCATTTAAGTCAGTTGAACTACTGATGATGATTGCGTAATAATATATTTTCCTTAAATTATCAAATATTTTCTACTTCAACCGCCACTTTATAGAAAACGTATGATGATCAAAAGGCAATTCTTTAAAGTTAAAGTTTCTTACATAATTATTTCTCTAGACACTTTTACGAAGCTAATAGCATTTTATAAAAGCGTAATCTAATTAATTTGTGTTTAATTTTATTTTGATTTTACTTAAAATCCAAATTATAGAAGTTCTGATTTAGTGGTTTAAGGATTAGCTATTGTCAATTGTAATAATTTCCCATAATTGAAAAAGATCCCTTACCCTGCTTCAATAATATAATCTGAAACATATTTTAAAATACATATGGCTCTCATTAATAACCATTGAAAAAACAATTATATTAGGCCAACATTTTATTTTAGAGATTTTGAAAAGATAATTTTTATCTATTTGTTTTAGTATAACTAATTCATGGCATTATTTTTGTTAAAGTTCCAGAATAGTATTATATAATTTGTTTTGGAAATACAATATTATGTATACTTTTTTTACTTCCGCTTATTTAAATTTTTCTAATGTTTTTTTTGTTTTGATGAATTTTAATTTGACATATGTATCAATACCTATTTCATCTTGTCAGACCTCTTTTTATGAGAAAATTATTGTCCTTTGTGTGTAAATATCGATTAATAAAAAAAGATTATTAAATATATTTTAATTAATTATAATATTTTTTTTTATATCTTTTAATCGATTTAGATAGGATACTCCTAAATTCTACTAATATACATATTTTTACATGAGGACACACTAAAAACAAATTATATTGAATAAAAAAGGACTTTTATATGTTATGATTAAAATACAGGTTAAATCATTTTCTATAAAATCTAAGTTAAATTTGTGCTTGTCTACCTGAACTTTTTTCTTAACCCTTTCATGCAAAATGGGACACCAGTGTCCAAAAATCCTCTGCTTAATTTATATAAAAACTCATTGAGAAAGAAAGCAGACGATAGAAAACCCATACCTGAAAGGGTTCATTTGAATTGTAATTTTTATTTCATTAAAAAATACATACAATAAATTAGCAAATTATTTTCAATTTAATCAAACCTACTTCAATCATTGGAGCCAATCTTTTGAATACATTTAAATTTTGTGAAAGAGTTTTTGCTAAGTAAGGGCTATAGCATTTTAAATATTTCAACAAGATTTTTAAAAGAGTAAGTATATTCAAATAATTGCCTTCAATAAATTTTCACTGATTATTAGTTAATCAAATGCTCAAACGGTATACTTTGTCACACTCAAACACACTATTTTTAAATCTAGTAAATAGATAGTTGAAAATTGATTAGCCTTTTATTCATTTTAGATTCTCTTTTTTAGGTGGATAATTTAGATGAACTACTATTTTGTGATTAGTCGGGACAAATGAATAAAAAAACGAGATATATGCATAATACTGAGGGAAGTAGAACATTTAGATTTCAGCCCTGCCTTATAATTAATCGAGTACAAGTTTTCAAGCATTTAAATGTGTATTTTGAAAAAAAGGCAACTCGTTTATAAGCTTCGTAATAATTTTTGAATTATGTTTTTTTCCAAAAAGACTAAGCTAAAAATTTGTGCATATATTTCATGCATTTTAAAAAATATAATACAGATTGTCATTAAATTTGATTACAAAATACTTTCAGAAAGAAAAACTAATTTGGTTAAGTTAATTGCCTTAAAGTAAATGAGAAAGAAAGAATTTTTTTTAATATTGAAATGCCAAAGACTACTTTATGAGGAATAAGGTTTATAAATGCAAGAGGATACTCAAGAATAATTAAAGCTGGTAATAGTTTTACTCGAGGTACATTTTCATTTTATTATGCACCTACGTAATGTTTTTTAAAATGAATTTATAATTTCGATTACAAGGTATCTTGACTATTAGTATTGTTACTAATCATGCGTGCTATAGTTAGAAAACGATTAGGAAACTAATTTTAATTAAACTAAAATGCTAATTAAGAAGCACTTAGAGAAGATAGGTCCGCCACTGCTCCGACTCCAAATACTTAACAATTTAAAACATTTAAATCTAACTATTACTTCCAGCTTTGACAGATATGCTTATAAAAATTAAACTTATTTTTTTGAATTTATAAAACGCAAAAAAACATTTTTAGTACATAAAAAAATCCATTTGGTCTACCAAATTTATTAGATGCCGACTTCTATCCCCTTAAAATCTCAGACCTCACAACTGTGCTTACAATATAAAAAAGAAAAGGTTAAATATCAAGAATTTGGATAAAAAAGTATTAAGAAATATGTTAGTCTATAGAATATTCATTTTTAAAATTTACAAAAATATCTATCAATGTTAGAAATTTCTTCTCATTTACCTCTTTTCTTTTATAGTACTGCTTCGAAATTATGCGATGCTTAATTCTTCATGAAAACTTTATTACATAAGGAAATGTTTGATGAAAGTTTGATCATTCAGCAGACGATTGAAGATTTATGTTGTTGTGTTGACATATTGGTACATGAGGACGCTTCTCCAAACAATGGCTCCTTTTTATCTTCCTTTAAAAGCACACTTCCCTTTAAAGTATATATTTTCTTTTTAAATAAAAGAACAATTTATATATCATATTATTTAAATTACAACAACTCAAATATAGTTATATAGATAGACGACAAGAAAGCAAATAAAAATTTATACTTTGGAATATTTATCCGTATAACTATCCGATTAAGAATTGTGTTATTGTGATACTTCATATGTCGTATGATACGATTTAACGTAATTCCCGCTTCCGGCTAATTCTGTCATTTTCTTCCTTCGATGTATTCCTTTTTTTCTGTCTTTCTCTTTCTTTACATCTCTTCAACAACAACAGAATCGGGGGCAGGGTTTTTTTCTCGTCGAGAGCTAAATTCTTTTAGTAATCGATTACACTACCCTCCCTAGTTTTTGAGGTTTGCGTATTATTAAGCTTTTCTATGTGTATTTTGCATGTTGATCTCAAAAATGTTATCCAGTTTGTTCGATCACGTCAGAAATTTTTGATATTGCATTTTAAGCGGACATTCAGGTAAAATATTGGCATTTTTGACTTAAAATCAGGTCCCATATTCGTTCATTAAAAATCATCTTAGACATTGGCAAGCCTTACCGAAAATATTTCGGTCAATTCCTTACGATGTATTTTAATACACCCACATGCTCTCTGGCCATTTAAATGTCCGCCCTGACGCAAAGAAAAAGAGTATATGCCCGTGTTTTTTTACATATCTTTTTTCACACTTAAATTTCTTTTTCATCTCGTGGTACATGACATGTACCAGCGATCATCCCGATGTGCCCATCTACTAAACCAGCGTTTTTCAAACTTTTTTTACTCCAACCCATAGCAAGAACCACAGTTTGCATCGCGACCCATAATACTTAGGTGTAATAAGACAAACTCTGATCACGAGGTTCATTTATTTAGCATCGACTATTTATATGTCCTTTCTTTTTTGTCACGACCCATTTTATTTTTCACGCGACCCACTTAAGGGTCGGTACCCACCGTTTGAAAACAGACAGCTAAGAAACCCCCACCTCATGAATTTTTCAAATGCAGCCCAGTGTTATCACTTTCATGGAAAAAATCCATTAAAACAGCTCTTTGAGTTAAGTATATCTGACTATAGTTCTTTTTAAAAAATTGAGATTTTTATTTTTGGTACTGGATTGTTATATATAAATTCTTTTTGAGAACTCATGTAAATCATTTTTTTTCAATAAGCATGCTTTCTTCAAAATTTTAAATATGATCATTTTTATGCCTTTTCGTCCTGTAATACTGTTTATGTTTTAATTATTCTTAAAAGTCTGTGGTTGCCTTAAACTTAGTATTTTTCAGCTGTAAACCTCACTAAAAGACCATTTTTCTGCAGTAGAGGAACCACATGATTCAAGGGGGTATGAAGAAGGAGACATTTGTCTCCTTTTCAAATTAGTAAAAAATTTTATGGCAATGCAAAGAGTGATCATTTATAAAACAAACGAGAATAACGAGTAAAGAATCCTGCATTCTTCAAAGGATTATTGGGTGCACCTTTAAACCAAGGGGCGGAAACCTAGTTGAAGAAAATGGTTGAAGGAAACCAAGGGTGAAGGCTAGCTTTTTTTATAGTGCCCGCACACTGATATATCCAGATGTAAAAAGTAAATTTTCCCCTATAAAAATGTATTATCCCTTACTTAGGAAAAGTCATATTCATTTATGTCAATTAAAGCATAACTTAGGATCGGAACATATTCTCATTCCTATATTTAAAAAAAACATGATTCTCACGATTTCTGGTTAATCGTCCCATCACTACTTTAGATGCTATATACAAGATTTACACAGTATTAATAGTTGGTATTGTGATCTGCTTTGGACCTTGATTTTTGTAATTTTTCGCCCACTATGCCAAAAAGTTTCCCCAGCTCTGCTTTAAACCATCACTAGGATATCATCACAACTCCTGGTCCCAGCCATTCGCATCCTTTTGGATCGTTATTTGTCAAGGATTTATATAGTGAATAGTTGTTCTTACCTTCGTTTTTAATTTGGTGTAGTAATATTTTACGAAATGCACACTGTATTTTTGATAGAGAAACGATAAAGAATCTCGTGCGTTTGACTCAAAGTTGGCACAGTTGCAGGCAGAGTCCGTGAAAATTAATGAAGATTTGAAATCTCAAGTTCTACTTCTTAACGAAGAAAAGAATAGTATTGTGATGAAGTACGCTCAGACAGAGAAAATGGCACTCGAGTGTAAACGATTGCTCAAGTGCTCGAAAGAAGAGAACAAAGCTTTAATGAAGGAAAATGCCTCTCTTGAAATGAAATTTGATGATGTCAAGAAGCAAGTTAATCATATTTCACTCAAATTTCAACAAAAAGTAAGTGATTTAAACTTTAAAAGCAGCAATTTACAAGAAAATAAGCTTTCCTATCAAGCCACACATTTGTGGTATCATTGCTTACATGAAGTATACAATTTTGGTGTGTAAACAGATAAACACTTTGGTGGTTCTATAAAAATTGTCATTTGACAAATTGTCATCCGGTAGATTGTCCATTGCTATTAAGACAATTAGTAGCGTAATATTTCCATTGACAAATTCAAAAATTGGTCTCAGAGAAGTTAATCGCAATGGAAACAATTTCAGCTTGAAAAAATAGTTCCTAATATTCTTTTATTATCACTACAATTTTTGGATTTAAAGATCTATTAATAAAATCTTTTGCATATCAAGTATTTATATGCCAACGCAAGATACTATTCAATTCTTATTTTGGCTAGTAAATCCTTTTCAGTTGAGTTTATATCAGAGATGCAGAACCATGATTAAATTTTGTAGCTCCTACTCCAAAATAGCTTAGAAGATCATTATATATAACTTTCTTCTTAATTTTTGACGTTAGAATGCGAAAAGTACTTTTCACAACTCTTTTGCATATCTTGATAAGTTTCCTTCTGGAAAGTATTTTATGGAATATTTTTCTTTCTTAAAAAAATATTAAAGGATTAAAAACTTTTATAATAATACTTTAATATGATGAATTTTCATTTTTCAAAATTCCACTTTTTTAAAAAAAGTTTATTTTAATCGATTTTATAATTAATTATGTACTGACGGATTAACAACCAGATTCGACTATTGCCGACCTTACAAAAATGAAGTCGTCTTCTTTTATATAAAAATCTTCACAATAGATATCGTCTGATTATTCTGGTAAACAGGTTAAAAGACTGTTCAAACCATATAAAGTCAGTTTTATATTCTTTTACATTATTTAAAATTCAAACTTATTGACGATTCATAGTCAATCCACGTGTTTATATACCATTGCTGTTATAGTGTAATGGCGTGCTTCCCAAAATTGGGTGTAGAGCCCCCAAGAGGCCGTTTTGGAATTCCTAGGCGGCGCTGTGAAAAGTTAGGAATAACAAATATTAGCAATATAGTTTTTTTCTTGAATGAAACAAAGAAATATTTTGTATAATCTATATGATAGTTATATTTTAGAAAATAATTTATGTAAGTAGCTATAAAAGTTCACATTCTCTTTCTACTATTCCAAAGTCACTAGAATATTTTTAATCTTTCGGACACAGTGTATGCTTGAAAATGGATCCACAAAAATTAAAGAAAGCGTATAGACGATAGTATCTATTACGATATCAGAATTGATAACGGAACTTTTAAATTTGTAAGATAAACACCCAACTTAGGGTCTCACATGGAAGTCTATTCATTTTTTTATTCTCAAAGAAAATGTGTTTTATATGTAAGGGGCGTTGTCTCGAAATAATGTCGTCTAAGCGTGCGTTTTGAGAAATGTCTTCTAAGTGTGCTTTGAGCATGAAAAGTTTAGGAATCAGTGTTGTAATGCATTGTAAGATATCTTTTGTTACTCTTAGAACAAAGAAAATACACAGTTACATGAAGAGATTCAAAAGTTAAAGATAGAGTTGCGTTCTCAAAACCTCACAAACAAGTGGACCATGGATAAAGTGAATATGGAAAGAGAAGGACATGATGTAAATTGTCCTACCTACTATCTATTCTTTACTATCTCTAACTCTTTTTTGATAGGCAACGCGAGTCAAGTTACTTTTAGAATCTAACACAGTTGAAACTCTGCAGTCTGATATCTTGAAAATAAAGCAAGATTTTTCTGAACTGAATAAAAATATACTGGTATTTCCTTTACTTCCTTTTAATTACTAATTTTTTATTTTTTTCAAATAGAAACTTAGAAACGTTAATGGCGATCCTACTACACAAGATGAGTTTAAGTTACATCGTCAAATCTTAGAAGTTTCGAAATCAAAGGTATCTTTCTTTAAGCTAAAAGAAATTAAACTTTAAGCTTTACAATATATATTATATACATCTATATCTAAAAAAAAATAAAAATAACTTTTTTCTATATATTTTTTTAAAAAAGGGTTACAACCGTTTTCCTTGTGTAAATATTTCGAAGTAAAAGTTTTTAAAGGCTAAAAAGGAAGAATAATTTTATTGCAATTACTTTCTAAGCTAACTAGTATCAACAGCTATTTGTTTATGAAAAAAGGGGTTTTTAAATCCTGCTTGATAGATAGTAACAAATAATGGCTCTTAACATATAAAATACCCACTGCTCAAATTTTTTACTATAAAGAAGGGATTTTCTAAGACACTTTCTACTTTGAAATTTTTAGATCATTGAATTTTTTAAAGTACTAAACATCTGATTTCGTTTTCCCTGACACCCCACAACCAAAGCACAGTAACACTCTTGCAGTGATTTGTGAGGATTGAATTCTTTATTTTACACCTAATAGTTAAAACTTTTCTTTACTCTAATTATCAATGGGTTCTAAAACAGACTAAAAAGTTTGTATCTTGAAAATTCTCAGAATAAAAAATTTTTTTTAGCTTAAAAGTATTGCCGTATATCTTTGAATACAAGTTGAGCTTTTTTCTTCAGTTTTTTGTGTGTATATATTTGCGTGTATTTGTTTGTCTATTGTTTTATGCGTATATCTATTTAATGTTTGTGAGCGTATATGTCTTTATTTCATTTATGTGAAGACTCTAAATTTCATTTGCTATAATTTTTCAGATACTGGATTGTGAGGGACTATCCATGTGTTGATGAACAATTGCTAAAATATCATGGTAATTGTCCTGTAAAAGTGTACGACCATAGCAAGCCAGGAAAATACGGAATCAAGTTTTTTCACCTAAATCAGCGGTTCTTAACGCTGGGTCGCGACCCAAATTTGGATCTCCTGGAAATTTTTTTTGGGTCGCCATGGGCCAATGAGAAAAACGGGAAGATAAAAAAATCTTGAAATAACAAAAATAAAACTTGATTATACGAGTAGAAATCCATAAATTTACGAATAAATTCGCTTTTCTCTCGTCCATGCAACTGTATACACTTGTAATTGCAAGTAAAAACAATGCAATGCATACTAAGTGCCTATCTAGTTTCTATTATGTTATAGCGAGAGCGCAATTAACAGAAGTATTGCAACTCTGACACATTTACAGTAAATATTTGTCAATACATGTCACTCAATTTTCATTTTTTTCTTGTTCACGTTCATATAAAGAAGATTTAGAGAATTAAAAGATCATGGTGTATTAAAGCCCCAATGTGTTTTCTGCATGGAAGTGCTTAGCAAAGAGTCGATGAAAGAAAATAAATTCAAGCGTCATCTTGAAACTAAACATGCTACTTTTTCTAACAGTGACAGAAAATTCTTCGAGAAAAAGTAAATTCAAATTAAAAGCGAGAGATTTGATACGCAACAAAGGACCTTTTTCCTTTTCCCATTCTACTACTATGGCAGCTTGGAGAATTGGAAAAGAGAAAAAGCCCCACACAATCGGAGAAGATTTAGTGAAGCCTGCCGCTATTGACATGGTCAAAACAGTATGTGAAGATGATGTGGCTAAGAAAATTCAAGAGATACCATTGTCGAATGACACTGTTCATTCTCGCATTGTTGACATGTCAAACGATATCAAAAGTCAATTAATTGCGTCTTTGAAAAAGATGGTCAATTTAGTCTTCAGTTGGATGAATCGATGGACATTAGTAATGATGCTCAACTGATGATGTATGTAAGATCATCAGAAGGAGCAGACGATATAAAAGAAGAATTTCTCTCTTGCAAATCGGTTCATCATACTACACAATGGGTGAAGTCATATTTAAAATGATGGATTCTTTTTCAAAAGATGAAGGACTATCCTGGAATCAATGTTACAGTGTGTGTTGTGATGGTGCACCAGCCATGCTTGGCGCTCGCTAGGGATTTACAAGTCGAGTAAAAAATGTGAACCCAGAAGTACTTATTCTTCACTGTCTTCTTCACCGAGAAAATCTTGCAGCTAAACGTCTTTCTGAGAAATTAAATGTTGTAATGAAAGAAGTCATTAAAATCGTTAACTTCATTAAATCTAAATCACTAAACAGTAGAATTTTTAATCGGATGTGCGAAGATTTTGGGTAAGAACATACCCATTTGGTCTACCATTCTGAGGTTTTATGGTTATCTCAAGGGAAAGTTCTTCAGAGGTTACTGGAAACAAGAGTAGAAGTTCAGATATTTTTGGTGTATCAAAAACACCAATTTTCTTCTAGGTTTGACAATTCAAGATGGCTTTTACAATTGGCGTATCTCACAGACATTTTTACAGGAATTAACAACTTGAATACATCAATGCAAGGCCAAAATGAGACACTGGTAGGAACAGCAGAAAAGTTTACAGCATTCAAAGCATAGCTCAGCTTGTGGAAACGGAAATTTCCATTGGAAAAACTTCATCATTTCCCAAACCTTACTTTGATTTTGCAGACAATTCATGAAGTTTCCTTTAATGAAGACAAAGAAATTGTAGTGCGCACCTGGAAAAAATGATGTGCGAATTCCAAAAATACATTCCCTAAGATATGTCCATTTATAGCCGGGTCAGAAATCCATTTGATGTGAAAATTGAAGATCTACCTCAGGAAATTTCAGATATCTACCAATTAGAAGAGCAACTAATTGAAATAAAAAATGACAAAGCTTTTGAAAGTGATTTTAAAACAGAAACTTTGAGTTCTTTCTGGGCAAATATTTATAAAGAAAAAGAAGTGGTGGGGTTCCAAGCACTTAAGGTCTTTCTTTCTTTCCCAACAATGTATTTGTGTGAGACTGGGTTTTCAGCTCGTATGGCTGTTAAAAATAAATATCGAAATCGTTTATCACCGGAGCATTTTACGACCCAACATGCAAATGAAAAAGGTTAAGAACCGCTGACCTAAAAAAAATGTTTTATTTTTTTTTTTTTTTTTTTTTTATTTTTTTTTTCTCACCCAAGTGAGTTTTTTTGTGTAAGAAAAGAAATAAGAAAAAAAAGAAAAGGAAAAAACCCCCCCCAAGAAGGTGGTGGTGGTGGGGGAGAGGGTTTTTTTTTCATTCCACACGCCATGTGTTGGGGGGAAAAAAAAAAACTTCTCAATAATAGGGAGTTTTTTTGGAGAAAAGGAGGTTTATACCTCCTATCATTAAAAAACAAAGCTTGGAAAGAGGGGCAATGCAAGAATGCGAGTCTTACACCTTGTATTCAAACATTGCAAGCCTCACTGCCTATGTTCCAACTCGTCATGCTACTCGAAACTTCAAAGTAGAGATGTATCGGATGTGAATTTTTTTACATCCGCGAATGCGGATATTAGATTTGACATACTAGCGGATGCGGATATCCAAAATAAATTTTTATGCGGAAGCGGATATAAAATATTTTTAAAAAATTATATGTTTTATATTTTACAGTATCTTACTATTTTAATCCCTTTTTTACATTTTTTTTACTAGAATTTAAAGACATAACAAATCTTGTAAATTTTAAACAAAAAAATACGAAAAGTTTTAATAGATATCTATAAAAATTGATTTTAAATTGCGGATGCGGATGAGGATAAAAATCCGCGGATGAGGATGTAAAGCGGATGTAAAAAAATTTGCGAATGCGGATATCCGATACATCTCTTCTTCAAAGCTGTTCACATAAGTTCAAGTCAGCACTAGACAAATATTCAACTAATAGGCCCAAAAAAAACCAGAATCAATGTTTGTATACAATAAGTATAAGTGTGGTGTGGATAAAGCAAATCAGATGATGAATATGTACACTACTTACCGTATAAACTTTAGATGGCCAGTGGCTGTTTTCTCCAACTATTTGGATATAACCGGCCTTAACACATACCTGATTATGAATTTCAACTGCTAAGATGAATATAATTTTAAAGTAGGTGGTAGAAAAAAAGTTGGCATTCAGTTTAGCTGAAACATCAATGAAAATCAAAGCGCAATCTGATCAAATCCCACAAGAAATAAAATCTATTTTATTGTTTTATGGCTTCGAAAAACACAAACATCTTCCTCCCTTCCATGTTCTCAATGAAAACTTTGTTATCATCCAGGGTGAAAGAGCAGAGTTTTTCAAGTGTGTGCAAAATGTTCTCGCAATACTTGTAACAAGCATATAAAAAAGTTTGCATAGCGTGCTACTTATAATTTAGTATATTATTTTTTTATAAAAAAAAATAAAAAAAAGTCTTTATTTTTTGTGATAAAAGGTTGAAAACCCTTTAATTGAAGTTTTAGTTTTTCCTTTTTGAGGAAGTTTTTGATTTTTTCATTTTAAAGTACTTTAAAATTTTATTAAGGCCGCTCCGTTCCCTTATGACCATGCGAGGGTACTTCTTATTTAGTGTGGAACTGCAGTCCTATTGGGTCTGAAAGGATTTTGATTTACATAACGTCACAACCTCAATTTATTTGCAGTCTTGTTTTTATTTATTGCACTTTATTTTTTAAATTGTAAGATAGAAAAAATCTTTATCTGTACTCGTTTGAGCAGTTCTGCGTCTTTTAGATCAGGGATGGGCAATCTTTTGATAATGGAGTGTAACTAACTGACATACGCATTGCGCGTGCCAATCTCATACTATCAAAATATAAAATGAGTATATACTTTTCAGACTCGTAATGACCGGAATTTATTTGATTTTCAAAATGCAAGCAAACTAGGGTAATTAAAATTTTTCAATCATGATCTGATAAACAGAGAACTGATTTCAAAAAATGGAGGTTTACTGCGCAACCTCTTATAAGCAAAAAGTGACTCTTTTCTCATCTTGAAATAAAGTTATGACAAAAAATGTCTTTTTTTTGCATATACTGACGTGCATACATACATACATACTTACATACGAATACATAGACACACACTACATACATATTGACCTTAGACACCCATGCACTGAAATACTTAAATCTCAAAAACAACTGTATAGCCGAATTCCAAGTGATTTTGCGGGTACTTGACCTCCGATTCCCAGTCGGATATTCCAAGTACAGTGCACCCTCGATATAATGGGGTATCGAAAATGTAGCCGTCTTATTTGCTTTGAGTAGTATTGTAAAGTACGGCATTAAGAAATCCAAAAATCTATTTGAACTTTTCTTTTTCTTTTAAAATATCTCCAACAGTCCTTCTTTTAACTTCAAATCCCTAAACTTTGCTGAAATGTTCAGCAATTACCTGTTGACTAGCCATTAGACGACTTTGATGGAACTCAATGATTTCTTTTTTTTGACACGTTTCTTTTACGTTTTGGAGCGTTTTCCATAAGAAGGTGTAGAAAATGTAAGAAATTCGACTGCAAATCAAAAATAATTTGTACATACTATGTAAAACAACGTGACGCAAAAACAATGATGACGGATATATCATGATATGAAATATGCTCTCCAACTGAACATCATATTTTATCGATTTCTGTTGTACATCATCAACCTTATTTTGTCAGAAACTTAAGCATGAGTGTCAGGATAAACTCACTGTTAAAATTGCATCAACAACGCATGGCGTTAAATCGAGGCGTATTTCAATAGTGTGCTTGTTCTATCAATGTTATTGACGGATGGCGGATAGCGAGAGGCGTTAAATCGGGGGAATTATAATGGAGAGAAATCGGGTCTACATAATTGTATGCGGGGTTGGCGGTAGCGAGGAAGTAGTTTTTTGCACGCGTGCCCTAAGATGCCGACCACTGCTTTAGATGTATTGCAGTGTTCATAAGTTAAGTTGATTTTGTATCCTTGCGTGTCACGGCTTATGAGATACTCATCTACTAAAACATTCATTTTAACATCGTACTCGATAAATGACACATTCATTTTCTTTAAAATCCAATTTTCCGAAACTTTTTTTTCACACCTCTTTTGTATACTTTTTGATAACAATATGTGTGTATAAAATATTTTTATGCACTCTTTTCTTTTGTGAATGAAAAAGTATTGAGAGATTTGAGCTTCTATTAATAATACTTTAATAAATATAGCGTCTTTATAGAGTTGTTCTAATTTTGTTTAATTAAAATGTTGCATTTTTTCTAAAATATTAACTCCACTTATTTTTGGTTATATATTGAAAAAATCTTCAGACTGAATAAAGTAAGATTTGTATGTTTTTATATTTTTGAAAATTGAGAGCAATAAATTAAAACAATAAAATTATTTCAATAGAAGCCCACTCACAGGCATGAAGCTCAAGAAAAGTAATATTCTATTTTGAACAAAATTGAATTGGTGATATGTCAAACTCAGAAAGAATACTAAGATGTAAAATAAGACACGCATTGAATGATATGACTACGAAAGAATACTAAATATATGATAACTCAAACATGCAAAATTTATATGAGTAAAATAATTATTATTACAAATATTTATACATGGATATAATCTAAATAATTGATTATAAATTTTTATTTTTATGGTGATCTTTAATATTGTAGATATTTCTTCCTCTAAAGCAGCTTTTAACTTTTTTTGTACTAGCATAACTTGAGTTAGAGTCAATTATTACATGACATTTTTAAGTATGATTCATTCAGTTAAGACATAGGTAGATGTTGTATCTGATTTTCTCTTTAAAGATAATTATAACTCTGACTTAGTTAACAGGTTAAAATGGAAATATCGATGCAGTGAAAACACTGCGAGAGAGTATTATGAATCAAGTTGATAGATAGACGATGTAAATTATGGATACATCGACAAAAATATACTTTTTTTCTGTACTTGAGACTAGGGTTGAAAGTAAGTTGTAAAATCCCGCTTCCGATAATGATTTGTGTACCAATAGGCGAATAAATACCCCTTAAATTTCTTAAAATAGCTTTGATGTATCCAGTAGTTTCCAAAAGTAAGCGTAAAGGTCCATACGGTGTGTTCATCTAAAAGGCACAGTTGCGCCGCTTGTATCGAACTATGAGGAAGCCAGGCTTGATGCAGTATCGATGCCAAGACCTTGAGTTATCAAATCCAGCATCTAACCAACCCCACTGAGGCCTCCTTTTTACGTGGTGTTTGAAACAAAGAAATATTTAATATGATTTGCATGATGGTTATATTTTAAAAAATAGTGGTTATAAATTTTGGATATCAAAAAAAGTTTCAATTCTCTTCCAACTATTCGGAAGAGACTGAAATACTTTTATCATTTCCCACAGATTGAATGGTAGAAAACGGGATTTAGTGCTGTAAACAAAATTTTAAGTAGTGAAAGAAAGCGTATAGATCATTTGAGAATGGTGATATCATGATTTATTTGAGTAGTATCAAAGCGAACTGACTTATGTTTATGTAATTTGTGTGATAAACACGAAACTTATTCCTAACATCCAAGTCCATTCCTTTTTTTATTCCGAAAGAAAATATATTTTATGAGGTAGTAACGAATTGTCAATGGCATTGTGCGTGCCAATTTCACAATACCAATTAATGGAGTATATGTTTTTTTGAAACTCGTTGCAACAGAAATTTATTTTATTTTCAAAATTGCATGCAAGCAAAAGTAAGTTAGACTTTTTTTCAATCATTAAATTTCTCTAAAATCCTTCCCACTACCAATTTTTACTTTTCCTCTTAATGCACAATGTGACACAAAATGAGAAGAACTTTAATGAAAGTTTACAACGATATACTTTACAAACAAAAAGGTAACAAAATTGTGCCGTTATTTGTGCCTACATATAGGTGTGCGGGTCATTTTGTGTTTGTTCGCGTGCCACATCTAACAAGCGTATCATATGTTGCCGATGCATTGTTTACAGGGCGAAGAATTGATATTTTAAGAATTTAAATTCTTTATCGTAATATAAAAAGTTATAGTCTTTTTTTATCACCGAGGAGCCGAGTACGCAAATTCTTTGATATGATTGGATACAAATTTTTTGAATTATTTTTATTTTTAACCAATCAGATTACGCTAGAATATAACAAATTATGTTTGAACATTTCTTGAATAAATTTTGACTCTTTAAATAAACTTTTTAATAATCTCAGATATGATTGGGTAAAATTTGTCTGGGTATAGCTAGTAATGATTACGCCTTTCAGACCCGAATCTTGATGATATTGAACCTGTGCTTTTCTTTTCAATGTAAGTTTACATATTTAAAGCAGCCGATTTTCATTTCTTGATACACTGGTGTCGTACTGATCAATAATGAGTTAAAAAAATTAATTTTTTTATTAAATTCATTGAAGAGAGGCGTAAAGTAAAAAATTTTAATGTCAATTTTTTCGTTGGTACTCGCATCAACACTAATGCAGATCAAGTTATGGTAATAGAACAAACGCGTTGGTGTTAAACTTATAATCATAGTGTGACTAATAAGATATCAGTAAACAAAATAGGACATATTTGAAGCAGATTTTCTTGATACTATTGTGTTTTGGACACTAACCTCTTGATCATCTTGTATCGCATCAACTGATTCATACCATAATCGTTTATATACCCATTAAACTTGCATGGAAGGAAATTTTTATCTTACATTTATTTTGGATGTATTTTCGTTGTTTTATACCCTTGCTTTATTATATTTAGTATCAATCCTCAATTGCAGATACGTTTGATTCATTACAAAAAAATTACTTGGAAAATATGAATTCATTTGAGGACTACAATTTTAAGGTTACTCTTTCACCTTATTTTTCCCTGCTAATAATTCTTATTATTAATATCATTGTCAGTATTTGACTTAATTTTAAAACTCTATTCTTAGATTGGCACAATGGAAAGAGAGTGTTTGTCTAAGGCAAAAAATATTGATATTTTAAATCAAACGCTATTGGATGCTGAAAGTCAAATTGAGATTCTTAATAAGATGATCCAAGAAAAGGATAAATCTCAGAGCCAGCTTCAAGAGTACTTCTTTGTTTATCACCAACCAACTTTATGCGTGCGTCAACTTTCTTATTTTCCTCACATCACTTACTTGCGCGTTAGTAACTACAATAAAACAGTTATAGGACAATTCAACGAAAAATTATCATCATCATCATCATCAACTTTCATGTGCTCATGGCTAGCCAGGGTCAACCAGTTTTTGGCAGTGGGCCACCTCTACCTAAATAGATATAGCCCTGCAAGGCAGTAGGGTTGCTGACGTGATTTTGCCCGTGCGACGGAACGAGGTTCCACACCTCAGTTTGATGTGTGCAGCAAGACTAGTATCTCATAACTCCAAGAGTTTACCTGGTCAGTACATGTTATTGGTTGAACAAAATGTTAAGCTTGATAAAACCAGATACCTGTGTAAAGCCATTTATTTACTTTTTTGCCTAAATTTTTATTATTTTTATTGCTAGAGTTTTGTATATACCGATATTGGTTACTTTATCCAAATATACTGAGTTTTGGGATTGTAATCGAGGGGCATCCAGAATATGTAAGCTAATATTTAGATGAAGCATACTGAATTAAATATAGAATGATTTTTTTCTATTTTTTAAGTATCTCCAAAAACTATTTGCTGAGTTGTCATCGTTGTTAAACTAGTTGGGATTGTCTGTTCCGAACTAATTTTGTTGCACAGGCGAAATAACAGGTGTGCTCAGATATTTCCTAAATTTAACGCCCTATGAAATATAATATATGAGTAGTTATCAATAATAATAATCAATTATTTTATAAAATATATTACCTCAAATCGTTCAGAACGAACAAAATTCAATAAAGTCAACTTTTATTAACACTAAAAGTGCGGCATGACTAATTTTACATCATTTGGATATTTTTTCATACCACGTTTTATTTTTTATATCTTAGTAAAGTCTAATTATTTAAAATAAACATGATAAAAAGGCAAAATAAATTAATTTTACATAAGATCACATTTCAAACGACTTAAAAATAGAACAATAATTTTTTACATGTTATAGTGTTTAAATTAATTATTTAGATTCAATGCACAAGTTTTTTTTCAATTAAAGACAAATATATTTCAGTAAAAATTTGAATTTTTTTATATGTCAATTGCCTGGTATTATTTGATTTTTAATCTTATATCTCTGATCTATTAAATTTCCAAAGTTTACTAAAATTTTGTTAATTTTGATACATTTCCCTGTATTTCACTATTAAAAGTAGCGGCAATGAAAACTAAAACGTGTGCACTGTGCATAAATCAAAATTTTTCATCAGTTACACAAATATGGGAATTCGTGTCATTTTGCGGTTTCCAAATTGCCCAATTTTAATAAAATGACGTTTTATACTTAAAAATATATATCTTTCCTTTTTCATTCCCAATAATTGTAAGGATAAGGATATGGAGATATTGGAGCTGCAATGTGGTGTTCCTCATTTCTTGGCCTGCCTCATGCAATATGAAAAAGATCAATTTCTAAGTTTTGATATTTTCATAGATTTTAAAGTAAAATTATTCTAAAAAAAAAAAAGAAAAAAATGTTTTTTTCGCACGTACGTGATTAGCAACAATTTCACATGTGTTAAAATGTTTCGATAATCCTGTAATCTATGTTTCCGTCTACGCACACTTTACACTAATTCTATTATTTTTGATTCATTAGACCGCAGCTCAACCAAACATATTTCCCCGAGGCAAGATGACTGTCTCTATACTAAATCCGTTGGTCAAATCCATTATCAATCTGAGTTACAAAATGTATTTATTAGCTAGCTAAGAGTCATCTTGTGACTAGCTCCTAAGAATAATAGCACTACATAAATGCATGTCGATGCTGAAATATCAACCTTATTTATTTTTCATAACAAAGTCGAACTCCAGTTTACTCGAAAAGAACATGACTTTTTACAAACTATTTTGGGTGAATGTATAACATGTGCGTGCATTGATAATAATCACTCATTCACCAGTAGTAACAACAACACACATGCACATCCACAACAAGCACGTAAGTTATGTTAAACAGGGATCCAAGCGCATTTTTCGCTTGTTAAAAACCATTTGTTCACTTATCTCTTACGATTCATCTCGTAAATATAGACTGGGTACGAAAGTGTATGAATAAACGAGGCGTGACTGTATTTTGTAAATACTAAAATAAAGTAGTTCGTTCCAAGCAACTTTGGTTTGAAAAAGCTTTACTGATGTTGAATCTCGGCGAACCGATGTCTTTCTGAATAATGTTTTATCACCTTACTCACTAGGGACTAAGGCAAAAAGTTCATTGTTTGGTTTCATATTGAAATGATACAGAAAATTATGATTGCTAATGGATGGACAATATTAAGAGTGCTGGGAGTATCGAAGACATTATTTTTCAAAATCACAGCTAAGTGAATTTTTCCTTTAATCAAGTATATGCATCTTCTTCTGAGCCTACGATATTCTCAATTGAGAATGGATCAATCCAAAAGCATAGCTTACTATCTTCCATTTTGATTCCAAAGTCTCCAGAAATTCTATTTGCTGAATTACCGCTTTAAATCTTGGCGTAAACTCGAAAGTTCAAAATTAAATGTAGGTATTGTGTAAAGTATGACTCTTGATCTTTTAAATTGCATTACCTAACTTTCTTTGCAAATAGTAGTATTTTTAATTTAAAATAGTTAACATATATATATTCTATTCATTTAATTCGGCGTAGAAGACAAATTAAACATTTTTCGAATTAAAAAAACTAGAAAAAGATTAGAATATGCGGATTGGTCTAATGAATGTCCTCACACGCAGTACTATGCTTAAGTGCCATACTGATAGACACTGAAATGCTTCCTTTGAAAGAGTATTATTGAAAATATTTTTTTATTTTAAGAAAGTTAAGCAATCAGTCGCTCATTCAATGCAGGTATGATGAAGTGGTGAAATCTTTGGAGTCGTGTGAGAAAGACCTGGAAGCATGTAGAAAGAATGAAGCTGAGCTCTTGCAGTTCACATCCAAGATCTCTGACTCCAATACTCAACTCATGCTTGAAAATAAAGAGTTGTCTGAATTAGTAATTCACAGCAACAACATAAAATCCATTGATTCCCCTTTTAAATTTTAGAATGCATCTCTGAATTCAAATGCTGTGTATCAAGAAAATGAAGCACTGAAGCAAGAGAAGAGTTGTCTCGCGGAGAAAGTTTCCAAGTTGGAAGAAAGCGAACGCTATATCACGACTTTGAACCAAAGTTTGCAAATTGAAAATACCGAATTTGCATTACGTGGTATGCGTTTATGATGGATCATTTTATTTGCTGTGTATGTTTGTTTCAAATCAAACCACTCTATTAATTAGACAAAGATTATTGAATTATCAAACTTTGGATGTTTTAATAATCGTTCCTCATGAAAACGCGAAATAGGATTAAAAAATTTGAAAAAGAGTTTTTGTATTTTTATGGGAATTTATTTTCATACTTGTTATTTATTATTTCTCCAAAATTGTTGCCAAGGCTAGTACTGTGAAAACAGAAAACTATTATTATTGAAATTAAATACTCGAAATCCTTTGCACTTGAATAAAGAAGATATAAAAAGGAAAACATCAAAAATAAGAAAATTATCAAAACTTTATTAGTTATACTTTATGTTAAAGTTATTGGGTTTTTTCCCATAAAAGGCCTTTTTGTTTATGAGCCCAAACTTTTTAAGTTTTTCGATTTATGATGAAAACCTTCAATAAACTAACATGTCACGCACAAAGTATGTGTTGTATATTTTCACGATTCTATATCCTTGATATCCAAGGCGTAGATCAATTCCTTCCCCTATATATCAATTATCTACACTTCTTCGCATAATCCCTATGCTATTACTGATTAAGATAAATCATGATTCTGATTAAAAGTAATGTAGACACAGCTAGGTGTTCACATATAGAAACATTGAAAGAATAGGAATCAAAATTTGCAATCTGTTGGTGTAGTTATCCCCTTTGCTGTTTATATTTTAAAATACATTATTTAACTTTCTATCTCACATTAATGGTCAATTAACCCTACACTATTATTTGCGAGTACTGGGTTTAAAGTACAACTGATATCAAAGTTAATGCCTTAACTTTGATATCTTAGTTTTTTTTTGTTTCAAGTTATTTGTATAAAAGAATTTATTTCGTAATAGTTTTATACTTGGTTGCTAAAGTATTCTGCTTTGTTAAAAAATAAATTGATTCATTATTTCATTAGTATTAATTTTCATAGACACAAATAAAAATGACATATGTATGCGTTAAAGCATGCATTGTCAAAGGAAGAAGCTTTCCCTCTCCAATAACTGCATAAAACTCATTATTATTGATTATATCTGTTTCTTCTCCTCATCTAACTTCGCTTCTTTCTTGTACAACGTAGTCTTTCACTTCTTGCCAAGCACTGAAGAAGGTGGCTATAAGACCACTCAAATATTTTCATTTGATAGAGACTTCTTAAAAGTACTGAAAGATTTTTTTTAATTTACCTATATAATAATATGCAATTATATATAATGAAGTACTCGGTATTCATAATCGTATTGGAATATGCAATATACATTGTTATCGTACTCCGTATGGATACTCGCTTTAAAGTGATGCATCGTTCCATCTCTAAAAATTATATTTATAGTAAAAAAAATCAAAAATCACTCAAAAAATCAAACTTAATAAAGTTAAAACCCAAATAAAAAGAAGTATTTTATTAAATTTTATCACTCGATGCAAAATATTTGGAGAAAATTATTTTAAAATCTTTTAACTAGTGATTTAGTCAGGTAACCCTAAATATTGTAGTATGAACCCCTAGTTAAGAACGCCTGGTCTAGGTTAATTCAATAGTTATGCTTTTATTATATTTTTCCAATTGGGAACAAAGAAAAATATTAACATGGTAATGGTACCGTAGAGTGTTTTCATCGAAAGGGCACAATTGCGCCGCTTATATCGAACTATCAGGAAAGCAAGCTTGATGTAGGATCGAACCCAAAACCTTGAGTTATCGAATCCGGCATCTAACCAACTATACTCACGCCCCAGTAATAAATGAAGCGTTAGGTCACCGCTTTTCCAACTGGAAGGCTCAAATCGTTCACCGAAAGTTTATTTTATAAAAATATATTCAAAGTAAAGAGAATGTTGCTGAGCAGTCAGGAATGGAAGTTAAAAGATGTGATTAAGTAGAAAACAGTATAATTTTTATTTCACATCTGATTATTTTTTATCATTTATATATTTTTTATGCTGATCTACCAATAATATTGAACATACATAATTGTATACAGTTCATCTCCACTTTCCCCCAACTATTCCCTATTTGCATCACTCTACAATATACTATTATCATATACTTCTTCTTCCTCTTTCTCTGCTCCTTGTTTTCTTTTCTTTTTTTGTAAGGGTAAATTTGATTTGAAGAAGACCAGAGGGGTCTAAAATTTGGTTGATATACTATATTCGAAAGTTCATTTATTTATTCTGATACTTTTTTTATTTATATTTAAAATTATTTCAAAGAATATGAAGCATAAAGGAATTAAAAATATTTCAAAACTGCACGTATTTATTTAAAACTTTTTTGTTATTTATTTTTTATTTTTCGTGTCTTCTATTTTGACAATTTCTTGCTACTTACAAATTGACAAAATAAACGCACATAAATTCATTTTTATAATACTCTTAACAACAGATAAATTAAGTTAAAATATTTTTAAATAGTTTATGCTTTTTGACTGGTTATAAATTGGATTAACTAATAATGAAGTTTCTACTGCTGTTACAAGTAAGAATAGGGAATAAGGAAAGAAATTGACTCCTAGAACAAGAGAATACAAGTCATCTTATTTACCCCTTGGAATTTATATGTATCAAATTTAAACAAATTTTCACCGGTTCACAATTTACGTTAAAAACTAAACAAAGAGAATAAAATTCACTCATAAATTTCACGAGAATGTCAATTAAAAGACATTTTCGTGAAATTTATTGGAAATCTAAGTAAATGTAAAATGAGATAGCGATAGGAAATCAATTCGTTAGGCAATTAAGTACATAGTTGACCTTTTTAGTAACTGATCTGGTTTCAGAGCTTACTCAGTACAAAGATTTGCTGAGCAAGGAGAAGAAAAAGTGCGAAGTGAATCGGAGAGATCTCACGAAGCAGTTGAAGGCTGTGAATAAGAGGTGTGAAGAACTGAGCGCTAGCGTCGCTCTCGCTTCATCTGCCGCAGGCTTGCGCGGCTCCCTCGCTTCTTGTAATGGAACTTCCTCTCTTTCCAGTAAGTTTCCCGTTTTTCGTTTATTTCCTTTGACTCGAATTTTTCCTCTTTCGATAACAACTTAGTTCTCCATGGAACTTGCTTTCAAGTTCTCTTAATTTTCGATACCACATCTACCAATTAGCCCCTGGCAGATTTGCTTTTTAAAGATGGAGCGAGTGTAAAAATAATATGCATAAGCTTTATACATTTCATTAACTGAACTTTCTCTAACAAGTATTTTAATGAATTCTATTAAGCACTTATATCGCTGAAGCACGGTTTGAATGCACTCACACATATTTAATTAAAAAATGTTTCAAGGAGAGAAATGTAAAAAGATTGTAAATAAAAATACATATACAGTAACCCCCTCTGAATACGGCTTCCTCAAGGATACGACTTTATTTATGCCCACAAATAATATTTACATTAATTATACCTCTCTTAAAGGACTAGTCTAAGTCCTCAGATACAACATCAATTTAAAATGTCGATATATTGTGTATAGCGAATACATGTTTATTTTTATTGTATATCTAATGCTAATGATTTTTTTTTAATATTAATTAAAATTAAAATTATTCTCAATAAATGTCCACTTTTTAAAATTTTTCATTTCAATAGGATTTCATATATATAATATAATTTTATGTATTTTAATCTAATTATGTTTTAATGAAACAAGTTATGTCATGGCGTTATCAAAAAAAGCATTATTTTTGAAATTTTTGTTCATTACTTTTCAATTTAATTCAATTAAAAAATAAGGGGTGAAAATTAAGAAAAAAAAATAGGCTAAAACAAAGTAGGGCTTAAATATTTAAATTATAAAATTAATTGGTTAATTTGGTTTCAGAGTTTGTATATAAAGAGATTCCTATACTTTCAGTAGATTTTGATTACCAGTTTTTAATATTTTGAACTGTCGAAATTTAAATGCGTCAAAACAATTAGGATTATCAACCAGATGTATTCCAATACTGTAGAGATGTTTCAGGGGCGCACATCCGGCGGGGCGAAAATGACCTTCGCCCTAATTTCTATAAGTAAGAGTTGCTGCTTGTTTATAAAACATGTATGATCGCATAATAGAATGTAATGATAATTCGAATACATGATAATGTAAGATAAAGAATAAAAGAAGGAATGTAGACTTTCGAATCAATCAAACATCATGCCATGCTGCTCTGAAATTCCTATCAAACATATTTTACAGACGATGCCTGAGAGCTATATAATAATAAATCCATTGCTTTAATATTCACACAATAAATAAGCAACGGTCAGACTAAACACCCCAAAACACGGCAAATAATTTTAAAGCTTTATAAAAAAAGATGGTTAGACTAAAAACCCAAAAAAAATTCGAAAGTTTTAAGGAGTTTTTAGGATCTTTTTTGTAGTGCTTTAGAAATATTTGTCGTTTTTTGCAATTTTTTGAGGTGATTAGGGGTTTTTGTGGTATTTTGTAATGTTTTGGGATGCTTGGGATGTTTTGAGAAATTTTTAAGATCTTTTTTGTAGTGCCTTAGAATTATTTGCCGTGTTTTGGGAGTTTTGAGGTGCTTTCGATTATTTCTGGGTGTTATAGGATCTTTAGTCTAACTCTTTTTTGTAGTGTTTTAGAACTATTTGGCGTGTTTTGCGATGTTTTGAGGTGTTTTGGCATATTTTGAAATGTTTTGGGGTGCTTCCTGTTATTTCTAGGTGTTTCGGGGTTTTTATCTAACCCTCTTTTTTGTAGTGCTTTAGAATTATTTGGCGTGTTATGGGATGTTTTGGTTTTTATACTGCGACCCATAGCAAGAACCACGTTTTGCATCGGGACCCATACTACTTAGGTGTAATAAGACAAACTCTGTTCACTAGGTTCATTTATTCAGCATCGACTATTTATATGACCTTTCTTTTTTGTCATGACCCATTTTATTTTTCACGCGACCCACAGTTTGAAAAACGCTGCTGTAGGGGATACGTCAAATTAGTTTTCAAAAAACTTAAGTTATGCTGTAAAATTTTTTAATTTTGTTGAAGCTCTGTAACTTTTTCTGATAGAATTTTTTTCCTTAAAAGTTATTATAAAAGGTAAAACATTGCAAAATGTTAAAAGTTATTTGACTTTTTTTAGATTTTTGTAGCTTGCATCAATTTAGCTTTTAAACTATTTTTGAATGATGCTGAGAAAAATGAAATAATGCAATCTTAATTTATTGTTTTATTTCTCTTTGCACAATTATAACTTCATTTTATACCCTTGCCCCTGAATCAATCACATTTTTTCATATAAACATCGCAGGGTGTCTAGTAGACTCTTTGCCTTCAGACTACATTCACTCATATAAAACTATCCAACTTTCAGTTTGTTTTCAGTTGTTTCCTCTATGAATCAAATATCCTTTCATCAATTCCTGTAATGTGTCTGGTAGACTACTTCATTTTCAAATGAAAAGCCTATTTCACCCCCCCCCCCCCCCCATAATTTTGAATTTTTTAAACTAGTGTATATTCTGCAAATTTAATTAAAATATTTTCGCTGGAAGTATAGTATTTAAATTCATTAAATTTGTAAAAAAAAATAAAGTAGTCTTATAAATTTAGAACTTTAGGTATGCGCTGAATACACTCTATTTAAAGGATTGCTTGAATATTTGGTCTCCCGTGGTATTTCCAGATCACTAATTTTGAAAATTGCAACAAAAAAATTTCGCCCCCCCCCCCCAATAATTCCTAGGATGTTCGCCCCTGAGATGTTTAGTGCTTTTCTTGCCTTTAACTTCCATCACTTTGGAAAGATGTTCCTTCTGTCTTATCAAAAAGTTTTGACTTCTTTACTCAATCTTTCTTGCTGTCGCAAGCGGAATGAAAGGAACAAACCACATTGTTTTTCGGTAGTTGGACGATCAGTCTTTGGATCCAAAAGGCTAAGAACGTGTCGATGAAAATATTACGTGTGTAGAGAAGCTCAATTAGTTAAGGATTGATGATGTTTTGCAATTTTAAACTTCATATCTTTATTCACAAACTCTGTCCAGTTTTTTTCATACATATACATGTATACAATAAATTCGAATCAAAACTCACGAATGGAAACATAAATATTCTGAATTTGTCACTAAACCCTGAATTTTCAGTGTTGCGGCATTAAATGCACGAAATTTTAAATTGGCTACAAAAGGAGTTGTGTTATCTAGAAAACCAAAATTTCCATCGTAATAAATATTTGTTTGGAAATAGCTATAATAGTCAAGTGCTAAAAGTGTAGTTTGGTTCAGTCAAAGCCATAAACTTACGATAAATACAGTTCCTAATTCAAAACTCTCTTAGGTCAACGTCGGGATGGGCATCCGGCTGAAAAGTCGCCCATTAGTTCATGGTGTTAACTAGCCTTTATATGTAGCCGTCAGCGGCGCATTGACATTTGAGGCTAGCGAGGCATTTTCCTTATCGAGTTTTCAAAAGATTTTTGAATGTGAGTAAGAGCAATATAAAATGTGTTAATTAAGTAAAATAGTTTATTGTTGTTGCTTAAAGTTATGTAAGAGACTAAGTTTAAAATTAAAAAAATCAATAAGCCGTTCACTCTTCATTTCCCAATCAGAAAGTTCTGGTTGTAGAAGTAAGAGCACTATCTGTAAGAGAAGAGTGTATGATGTCAAGACGAATTTAACAATCAATTAAATCGTATTAATAATTCGCCTCCTTCATTTCCTTTCAATAGAAAACCAAAGCGCGTCTCTCTGCAACTCCTTGGAAAGCTTCGATTCTTTCAGTCAATTGAAAATTCACTCTTCCCACAACAACGGCATCCTGTCTCCACTCTCCAATGATTATCCTTTCCACAGCAAAAAGTCCTCAACCGATTCTTCCCAACTTTTCGACATCAACAGCGTATTATTTTTATATTCAGTGTTGTAGTTTAGATATCAAATATTGTGCCCTTTAAAAATAGTCATTAAACATTCAAAAATAATGGTTACTATTAATGAAGTTAGACTTTTAAAAGGTATTTGTATTACGTTGAATTTCTAACATATATCTATTTACAAAAATAACTATTTCAAATAAACTGAAAGGCAAACAAATATAAAAGATCGATACTTCATTTTAAGAAAGAGGGATATGGCATAATGCCGCCCCGTGCGCGGACAGAATGTCGAAAGGCATAGTGTAGAAATTCAGAGTGTCGAACAGACAATGATAAATGATAAAGAGAGGGGGAAGATAAATGCTAAACGATAAATGATAATGAGAGAGAAAATAAAGTAGCCATTTATTTATTTATCATAATTTACATTTATGTTTCAGTCTGTTAGAGATTTAGTCGCCAATTAACTTCCTTCAAGATTTAAAAGTTTTTAAAAGATGTATAATTGTAATCCTCCATTTTATCTTTTTGATACATTGTCTTTTCGACACTCTGTCAGTTCGACACTCTCTCTTTCGACATTCTGTCCTAGAACCATAATGCTCACCGTTGAATACGCCAGTGAATATATATATAGAGAGACTTATGCAAAAAAATGTGCATCTTATGACTAAAATATCTTGACCACGATCTAGGTCGTAATTTTTTCCCACTTTTTTCAAAAATAGAAACTTTCAAAGTAATAGCTATGCCTCCTACAATTAATATTTTTGGGCTCACGCTATAACTTAGATGCATCTGTCGTGCTATTTTATTTCATATTGTTCGCTTTTTAATTTCCCTGTATTTAGGTTTTTATTAAGATGGCGCCAAGTTTGAATCTAAGTAAATTTTAACACGAACGTGGCATTTCTACCGTAATGAATATAATTAAATTCCTTCATGGGGTGGGGACGTGAGTAAGGTTGGCTAGATATTTGTACCATAACTCAAGGTGTTGGGTTCGATCCCGTATCAAGCCTACTTTCTTCATAGTTCGATACAAGCGGCGCAATTGTGCCTTCTTGATAAAAACACCCCACGATATCTTTATCTAAAGTGAGGGAATTTATCCAAAAATATGGAGAAGTCTTAAAAGTATATTAATCCTTTAGGGGTCAGATTTTTGAAAATTAAGCTTTTGTCTTTCTTTTTAAATGAGTTATGAATTTTAATCTAACTCAAGGTAGCTGATTTTTATTCGTGGCCACTGGTGAGCCATTGTCCATGAAAGGGTTAGCTAGATTGAATATTTGAGGCAAGGGGAAATTGATTAAGCCAAAAATAAAAGTTGGTAATGTTCTAAGGGGAACCAGTGAAAAGCAATCAAGAAGTTTCCACGTAATCAGTGCAAAGTGTAAACGCTTTCTATGTTGTTCCGTAAAAACAAAATTTTAATCGCTTCATTTCCTAAACATTTTCTTATAGTCAAGTTCCTTGTGTATTTTAGTTCAATTTTTTTGTAGATTTAGTAAACTATATTTTTGGTTGCGTTAGGATGAATTGAACACAAAAATGAGTGCTGTCATTTTTTGAGGGTCTCTATGATGTCCATCTTGGATCTTCAAAATTTCAAATGTTTGAAACCTATATTTACCAATATGTCCAACTCGTGTAAAATGTTGCTTTTATTGGCTAAACATATTTAAGCTGTGACAAGTCTAGAGAAATTGACTCCTCACTTAAATTTTACATGAAGAATGAATTTTTTAATAAAAATAATTCTTTGATCCATCTTCAAGATCTTCATACTCATCTAGGATATATGCATGGGTATTTTCTAAAGTGTTTCCCAAACAATAGCGTTAAATCAGTATTTCACTTATTTGTCTTGCTTACTCCAGTGTCTCCCTTGATTACAGCTAAGAATGGGTCATCTGGCTCAAGAGCATGCCTTCAACCAGATCGAATTGCTCCTTACACTCATTTTTAAGGCAAGACATTTAAGGAGTTGCTATGAAGAAGCATTGCCTTGAATTTGGGTGTTGGATATTCCAATGAGACCAGCGTGAACTTCAATTAGTTTGTTAAGATGTTTACATGCGTGTTCTGCTCCAATTTATACAAACTGGATGGCATTCTTAATGATAGATATATTGCCATTTTCATGTTCGCTCTATGTCTGTGGTTGGTCTTTGGTGCATCCATATTTACTATGTAGCGTGGCCAGAGTCTAATACTTTAGCCTGTCCATTGAGAAGAACGCCTCTAAAAAGTACAGAATTGTGTTCCCCCGGTGCATATAGTTTATCAATGGTCTAAACATGCCATTCTTAGACTTCCCTGCTTCCCCTTACATCTTCTAGATCACTCCATTTTCTGCTAAGACTTGCTGCAAATGATCATTTGCATGCTTTACTTACAGACTTCGCCTTGATTCCTTTGTTCTGAATCTCCTCTTCTACTTAGATCTTTGCTTATAGACACAGATCCATCAGATAAGGATTATCCATGAGTTCATAAAGTCCCATCTTCGAGTAAATGTGGGTATGCTGCCAACGCTTGTAGTGTGTTTTTTGAGGATATGTCTAGTTATGGTAGAACCATATAGATGGGCTTCCTCTCAATCATCGTTTATACGGTTTTTCGTTCTTTCGTGAACTATTTGCAAAGGATAGTGAATTTTTTGCAATTTTTACTAAACTCAAAACTACATTTCAAATGTGCAGTCCTTTTTATGTTAAATTTTCAAATGACAAGTTTTCCTTTGTTATTTTATTTATTTAACCCATTAAGTCCCAATGCTCCCATTTGGGAACATAAGTAATTTCATCTTCGTCTGCTTTTTTCAATGACCTTGAATATAAATCGTCTGCGTTTTTTTTTAGATATCGTCTGATTTCTATGGTACTTAATGGGTTAAGATTGCTAGAAAGTTATATAAACATTTGAAGTTTTTAAAAATATTTTGAATGAAAACTGAAACAATAAATTTTTAGAAAAAAAAAATTTTTTATGATTAATATATTTAAAATCATTCATTTATTTCCATTCTATTGTTTGCTTTATGTATGTATCTCAAAATTTTGCTATAAAATCCTTCACAATGTTTTGAATTGATTAGTTAGATTATTATCACCATTCCCAATTCATCTTCAGATTTTGATTGACCTTTTAAAACAAAATTTTTCCAAACAGGAAAATATTTTCTATTGAATTTAAGATGGAGAATAAAGAGGAAGATATAAAATTTCAAATTTAGTGGCTGTATTGTCAGATTTACCATATCCCAAATTGTTGCAGCAACTTTTTATCTCTTAAAAACCTAATCTATTTTCATCTATTCTTACGTCAAAACTGTATATCTTTTTATTTATGGCTACAACAACAGAAATATTTCTACTTCTTGCTGCTGAAACAGACAATTGCAGATGTTCCAATTTTTGAACGTTCTCTTTTGGGTCTGGAAACTAAATTAAAACCAACTTCGTCTAAAAATATAAAACATTCATGTGAAGTTTCCAATACAAATTCTCTAAATAAGTTACAAAATTCATATCTTTTCTGAATTGACAGCTTACGATTTCTTCTTTCTGGAATAGAAATATGAATAAAATCTATATAATCTTGATATTCTTTTCAAGGAATAATGAAATTTCTTCAAGATTCTATTTACCGTACTGTTATTTACCTTCTTGTTAAAATTTTCTTCAATTTTGTTTGCAATATCTTAATCTCAAAAGTGGATTATCATCACTCCGTTTTAGTACTTCTTTCATTTCATTATACCTTAATATCTTTAGATGTCCACCTTTTTTCTTGGCTTTATATCTACCAAATTTATTCGACGTTTATTCACTTTTTTTAAATGTATTCCTTGCTAATTCAAAATTCTTACTAATTTCAACTTGCGATTTCCCATTGGGGTAAAAATGAACTATCTTTGATTTAATTTGATTAGATTTTTTTCTTGAATTAACTACTTTTTCCATTATTTTTTCAAAATTCAAAAAATTTAAAAGTCAAAAAAACAACAAGAAAACATTTTTCTTCTAAATTTTGGTGAAAAAAGAAATTAAATTTAAAAATAAAAAAGAATATAATTTAATTTTTTTAATATAAATAAAAAATAATGTTTGATTAGTAAATTATAATATTTTTTTTATTTCTTTTTGTTTCACTTTCTATTGTTTGACCAAGTTTACTAAAGATTGCAAAAAAATCACTAATGATTGTTAATTAGAGCACAGAGCCCTCAGCGCAGTCATGACAACATGAACCTCAGCAGGTCTAAACAGGACTTTGCTTTTCAAAACCGTGCTAGCATTTACTGGCTGTGCTACTTCTTTTAGAGTGTCATGGCGAAGGGCATGACAGTAAGATACTTGTCACTAACTGCTAATTCTTTCAATTTTGACTTTCAACATAAGAGTCATCCGTGTTGGCCATTCATTCATTCATTCATTCATTCAAACTTCCAGGAGCCGAGATATAGCTCCAACCTCTGTCACGAGTTTGTTTTTCAACAACAGTGAGTTTTAGTCTGTTCATTTTGGAATTCTTCTCTTGTATCTTTTGTTTATGCAATTGATTCTCCAACCCCATCTACTTCTTGGTATACAGCAATGATAATGCCAGGGTGCTACCTTTACCATCTGGAGTGCTATTATCGAAATTCGCATTATCTACTGCAAAGAAGACAAAAATACTTTTCATGGAATAGTATCACATACAGCGTTTCAAAATATTTGCTTTTATCATTAGCGTACAACTGTAGGAAACACAGTAATCTGGGCGATGAGAGGATTAACAAGCATTTTATTCCTTCTGTCTCTTTTGAATTTTCCCTAGCATGCTGTCAGCATCCTCATTTTTAGATTTGTATGTTACTTGTCTATTAGACATGAATCAGAACATCAGTTTTTGATTCATTGTAAAGGTAGCTCTGTCCATAACATATGTTCGAAATTTAGTCTCCAGTTAATTTTCAGGTCCTGCAATGATCCAGCAAATAAGCTCATGCCTCACTCCTGTCAAATCTTAAAGGACGTTCTAACTTCCTGGGGAAATTTGATACAGTAGACATGAAATTTTGGTAACGTTCTCTTGCACGTTGCATTTTGACTTTACTGGTACCGTTTAGTATCACTTGTGATTCCAAATAGCCTTGTTTCTCTGCAAATTTTGTGTTGTGCAGTCTTCCGCCTCTTTAATTTTAATACAGCAACGCTCGCTCCTTTACTGTAACTAACAAAGTATGGTATCAATATATTTTTGTTGTAACAAAAAACTGGCCTGCATCTTTTAGTCACAAAATACACCGTTTCCAGTCAATTGTATCCTTTTGCTCTCTACCAAGTTGTGTTAACGTTGCCCTTGCCATGTTTTTCATTGGTTTGAACAGTTTTCCGAGTTAATTCACCCTGCAACTACAGTTGAAACCTGGAAACAGAAAAAAAGATTTTGTACACACTAATGGCTTTCAAATGAAGTAATTACATGGCATTTATATTAACAAAATAAACAGTGTTATTATTTTTATTATGATAAATTGGCCATTAAAATTAGAAGTCTAGTTTAGTTGGTTAGAACTTGAGATTTGAAAAAAACATGAAAACATTGGTTTTTGGATTAAGTACAATTTTGCTAATTTCCAAGAAATATAAATTGTTAAACTATGAATTTGACTATGAATCTTTAGGAGTTTGTGGATGACTTCAAAGTAACGATAGCTGGGCAGACGGTGGATGCGAAGGGCATCGTCGACATTCAGCCGATACTCATCGAGAAGATTGTGAAGCTGCAACGCATCATTGCCAAGAAGAACGAGAAGCTCGACTTCATCAACAGCCACGTCCTCAACCTTCAGGAGGAAATTAGCAAGAAAACAAGGTATCAAGCTTTGCATTGTGTGGACCCATTTTCTTGAGAGCATGAGTTTTATTTCAGTTTAACGAGTTTTATTTCATTTTATTAATCCCAACCAGCTAGAGTAAGTTAGTTCACCATAGAAGGTACTCGTGCCTTCTCTTATCTCTTTTACCCAATGAAACTCTTTGCTCTGATTGGTTAAACGCAAACGTGCATATGGTTTAAAAATTTTTAATCATTTTAACTCGAAAATTGTAAGTTTTATAATAAAAAAATGTTCCTAAAATTACTAAATGCACGGGTTATCAAGTTTTAGAATGCTTCGCCATCAACAGCAATTGAATTGTGAATCATTATGGCATTCTTATTCTGCTAGCTGCTACATGTTGGTCCTTGATTACAGCTAAGGATATCCCAAAATTATTTCAAATGTGCACTTATTTTCAAGGTGAAGACAACATAAATAAAATTTTTGAATAATTTTGAAGATTTAATCGATTTAAATTACGTTATAATCGTACTTTGTAAGTTATAAATTTTAAATATTCGAATGAACTACCCAAAAATCTCTGAACTGACTAGCGTAATTCACTCATATATCAGAATGAATGTGGGTAGCATTTGATTAAGGTTATCACGTTAAGGCTATTCACATTTCTGTGAATCGAACTGAGCCCAGAGTTTAGGGTGGACAGCACTTTTGCAACGCATCAACCGTTAAACCACAGCGCTCCTTGTATGATAACAGAACGAAACCCTTCTCAAAGATATTTAGAAATTCCTATATATATGGTACACACATACACAAAATAATAGGAAAGCCAAAAGCTCTGCTTGAGTGTGTGCCTTATAGCAAGATTTCCTATAGTTTTTCAAACATACATAATATTACTGACAGACAAAGATGCACTTCTCTAGACGAGCAATCGCTTGGACCAAGTTAAATCAGCGGTTTAGTCAAAATTAAAGCGGATAGTCAGAATTACTTTAAAATTATTTTCAATAATAAATTGAACTACATGAATACTATACCATTACGTAAAATGATGCATCTAGAGAAAATCAATTTCGACAGAGGATATTAACACCCAGGTCCACCAACTTCATACTTTACATATATTTTTTAGCTTGTTATTTATTGTCAGTTTGATTGACAGTTTCAAATCCTAGCACTGCGTTGTCCATTATGCATGTATCGTTTGTATTATGTTTGAGATTATATTTACTTAATTTATGAAAACAAATATTTTGGAAAGTGACCAATCTTCGGTTGGAAGGGGTGGCGCTTTTGTGCGAAAAATTTATGATTTTTAATATCTAGATACCAGGACATTTAAAATGGCTGGCTTGAAGAGGTGACCTGTTTTATTAGGGACTAGTTTAGAGAAATTTTACTATACTACAAATAATGAAGTTTTGCTATTAATATTGAACACTCTCCTAATTTCTAAATATGAAATAGCATAATTGAAAGGGAAATTACATTTAAAATGGCTGGCTTGAAGAGGTGACCTGTTTTATTAGGGACTAGTTTAGAGAAATTTTACTATACTACAAATAATGAAGTTTTGCTATTAATATTGAACACTCTCCTAATTTCTAAATATGAAATAGCATAATTGAAAGGGAAATTGAGGAAGCCCTTGACAATAATTGAAAGGGAAATTGAGGAAGCCCTTGACACGTATACACGGTGTGAACATGCTCTTGCAAAAACGAAAAGGGTAATTGTATACGTTGTTGAACTTGTCTGACCCTTAGCCCATCTCACATCGAATGATATTTATATAGTGAATATAGTTTTTATCAATTTAAATAGTAGTTGCCGATATGTCCAATTTACTATTCTCATTTAATATTCAGAATAACCTTACCTATAAAAGAAATACACTTAAAAAACTTACAAAAAATGTTATCCATTTTTGTTTTAGTACAGCGAAATATATGACAAATATTCTCCTGAGTCAAAAATTTTTCGAGTGAACCAACGTTGTTGTTGTTGTTGTTGTTAGCCCCTAGATTATACTATCTTTATATGAGTATAATATATCAGTTCAAAACAAGACTTTGTTCAAACTGAGAGAGTATTTCCATAAAAGCAAATACTCTCAGGGAAAAGTGTAGAATTTTGTTACACTTTCGCAGCAGCAGCTGCAAACTGGACAGAGTGGATTTGTATGTGTTTTGGATTTATCTTGTGAAGATATTCACGGAGCAATGGTGACTTGTTGGCTCTAAGTTGAGCAAGTGTATGTTTTAATTTAATTGATAGTGTTTCTTCATATGTGCCGATTTTTGGTGAAGGAATATGTATGAGCTTGTTATGTTTGAGTGTGGAGAGATAGTCGATTACCGCTTGTGTGTGTATTGCTTTGTTGACGCATGTTTGATTTTGATTGTCTTCTTTGTTTTGACATGTGTCATAAAAGATAAGTTCGTTGTCTTGAAATATAGTATTTTTCATGTGTCTGTGTGGTTTTTGAGCGCGGTAGAACATGTTTAATGGGTGATCTTTTTGTACTGCTTTGGCTCTCAAGTTAGACGTGGTGAACCAATGATTTTGCTTAGCGTTTGATACCTGGAAGTTCAGGTGAAATGTTTAAAATATTCTTAAAAATGGTCTGCCATATGTTGATAATAGAGGTCCCACGATGTTCGGATATGGGAGGATGTACTGTTCCTTTTGCGATAGTAAATTATTTGCTATATTTTAGAAAGTAGTTGCCTCAATATGTCAATAGTATTGAACTTAGACTTCGAAAAAATTAATGCATATGAGCAGCATTGTGGAGTCGAGGGATGAGTGAACCGTATTTTTAATAATGAAGTAAAAACAACAACATAGAAGTTTAAGAATATGTATCTTTCTCTTCCTAAGTATTTGTAATTTTACCTCTCTCGGGCTAATTTTAGGGGCGCACATCTAGAGGGTGGTGCTTTCGCCTCCTAATTAGCATGACCACGAATCTTTTATCTCCTGATTGCTCATTTTCATCGTCTTCACTATCGTAGCATTAACCCGTTAAGTACCATAGAAATCAGACGATATTTAAAAAAACGCAGACGATTTATATTCAAAGACATTGAAAAAAGCAGACGAAGATGAAATTACTTATGTTCCCAAATGGGAACATTGGGACTTAATGGGTTAATGCTTTCATCCTCGCAATGATTTTATTTTTTAAGTTATTTTGCGAACTAATTTTGATGTAGTACTTATATATTTACAATTGATGCATTTATTGCAAATTTATGAGTTGAAATCATTTAAAAATCAACGCCAAAATTTCCCCCGCACACGTTCTTCGGTAGTTACCGCCACATTGACAAATGCATTCGCTATAGATGAATGAAGTTTGCTAACTCTGCTTTTCACGGGTTTGCGTATCTTTTATTTAAGGGTAATTCAAAACTTTTTGCTCTCCGAGAATTGTGGAGCACTTTCTTCGAATGACATGGATCGGAATAAAGTAAGCGAAAAATAAAGACTCCGCAAACGGTCTATCTTTCAACCAAATTTATTCGTAGAAAGTTCTCATACAGAAGGGCGGCATAATGGCAGCACTCTTCAGTGGAAGTAGTCAGTTGGTGGATAAGTCAATGACGTTGGAACTTTCATTGAAGATCAACCAGAAGCTCCAAACTCTCCTTGAGGACCTTCTTCTCAAAAACATAATACTTAAGGTCAGGTTCTCATTTTAATCACATGTGAAGCGTAACCTTTTCCTATTTATTTCATTACAAAGATTGTAAGGATTCATTTCATAAATGTGATTATAATTAGTAGAAGAAGACGGAGATTTAAACAGAATTAAAAATTCTATTAATTAGTCCATTTACGACCAATGTTCCTATTTTGGAACATAAGTAATTTCATCTTCGTCTGCTTTTTTCAATGACTTTGAATATAAATCGTCTGCGTTTTTTTTAGATATCGTCTGCTTTGCTTGGTCTTAAATGGGTTAAAATACAATTTTTATATAAGAGATTTTATTCTGCAAACATGTCTAAAAAGATATGTATAATATGTATCAATTACAACATATAAAACAAGTTACTCTCTTACAATTCAATCGATGTGTTCTGATAAAACAGTCTTTTAGAAGGAATAAAAATGTGTAGAACGAGTTTTCATAATATTTTATTTCTTCCAAAAATTATTTCAGAAGGATAGCCCTCTATATTTTAGAAACTTTTTAGAACTTTTGATTCTATAGTGAGGAACTATGAAATTTCGCCACGATCTGTGGGAATACTGTTTTGATTCGTGAATAAACGTTTACCACTGAGCAAATATTTCAAGAAACATTTCATATTATATTTTTAATCCTTAATAAATTTACTATTAATAAAGCATATTGTTGTGTTTTCTATACCTACCCTAGATTCCAAATAATCTCATAACATTTTTTTGCAAAACCTTCTAAACAACTTAAATTAAAATGGTCCAATTTACCACACTATAATTGAAATGAGGTAGTATCAAAGACTTGTACCAAATTAACACATCAAAGTAATTTTTATATCTTTTCATTATTCCAATTGTAGCATTCAATTTTTAGAGACATGTGATAAATGATTACTCCACTGATATGTAAAATTAAACCTATATACTATATCAATGCCAAGTATATCCAAGTTGATATTACAAAGTTTGTATTCTCTGTTAGAAAAAAACATTGGCTTCGTTTTGAGAAATTAATACATAAGTAACTTTTTTGCACCAATCTTTGACAAGGAAAATTAGACTCAATTTTTTTTCTAATATTTCCACCTAGATTACTAAGACTTGAAATAGGTAAGTAAATGACAAGTAATTTCACATTTTACGACTTTTCCTACATTCCCTTTTTTGCCAAAATTTATTTCGATATCAATTGACAAGTATTAAAATAAAAGTAAAACTATATATAGCATTTTTAGTTCTAAATGGTCTTTTTTAAATTCTAAAGTGTCTTTTTTGATTTTACTTTTCTGAATAAGCTTTGAAGTCGTGTTTCTTAATAAATGCGCGTAATATTATGTGCGATTGTCAGGTTCTGTAGACGTGTTGAAAGATACACTGATAATTTTCTAATTCTCCGCCTCTATTTCAAGTCTTTTTTAATTCGATGCAACTAGAAGTTCATTTATAGACAAGTTTTTAACTCTTCAAGTTTGCCTTCTGCATAGATTCTTTTTATATTATAGTAACATAGAATTAAAAAATTTTTAGTTTGTATCGAAAGTTTCAACTAAGCAAAAAAGTGAATTTTAAAACTTAGTTTCGAAAAACGTTTTACATCCATTTTAATATCCATTATATAATGAAAAAAAGTGTTCACACAAACTTCTTTATTATCATTCAAGTAATTTAAAGCAAAAACAATATATCACATTTTATGAAGAAATAGAAACTCCCATTTGCTCTTTTTGTATGTTACGTAGAGCATGTACAATGTATCTTTTGCATTCCTCGCTGTTTATTGAGGAAACAGCTTTTTTGATCACTTCTAGCATGAAAGAAAGTGTTGTGTCTAAAATAAAAGTTTTTAAAACATGTTTTATAAATATTGAAGGAAACCTTACTTAATTTCTGTTTTGCAAAATTTTTGATTTTTGAGAATGTAAGCTCAATTTGATTCAGCATGTAACTATAAGGAGGCAAAAACTTCAAAATTTGTCCATCTGAAGTTATTATGTTTTCGATAGTTTGCGTTTTGTGGATCTTTGCGTTATCCATAATAATTAGCCAGCAGTTTTTTAGGTTACTTATTTTAGATAACAGTTTGATCAAAAATTCTGCAAACTTTTTTGAATTACAGGTGCCATCATTGATAATTTTGTAATGAACTACTCTGCTTTCGCTCATTGCTGCTATCAATGTTACATTTTTTCCTAAAAATGGAAAAAATTGAAGAATTTTTGATCAAACTGTTATCTAAAATAAGTAACCTAAAAAACTGCTGGCTAATTATTATGGATAACGCAAAGATCCACAAAACGCAAACTATCGAAAACATAATAACTTCAGATGGACAAATTTTGAAGTTTTTGCCTCCTTATAGTTACATGCTGAATCCAATTGAGCTGGTATTCTCAAAAATCAAAAATTTTGCAAAACAGAAATTAAGTAAGGTTTGCTTCAATATTTATAAAACATGTTTTAAAAACTTTTATTTTAGACACAACACTTTCATGCTAGATGAAATGATCAAATAGAAAATTATCAGTGCATCTTTCAACACGTCTACAGAACCTGGCAATCGCACATAATATTACGCGCATTTATTAGAAACAAGACTTTAAAGCTTATTCAGAAAAGTAAAATCAAAAAAGACACTTTAGAATTTAAAAAAGACACTTTAGAATTTAAAAAAGACCGTTTAGAACTAAAAATGGTATATAATACCAATTAATGTATTGCATTTTTTGTTATTAAACAAAGAATAAGAAGAAGCAATGTAAAAACTTTTTTTTTCTATTTTTATACACTTTGTCCCCTATCTTAAAAAGAAGAATATTCATTTCATGTTCAACTTTCTATATTTTATCTTCTCTTTTCAGGAAAACTTAGACACTCTCTCAACAGAAATTTCCCATGAATTTATATCAAGGAGTAAAGGAATAAATGATTTGAAATAGTGACACGCTTTTGAAAATTGCAAGCCCTGTGATTGCTAATTCTTCGAAAAAGGCCTTGCATCGCTGCACCCTTCAATCTGGGCAGAGCTGTGCACACACACATCTCTGAGTTCGGTTGACTGTAACTTTTCTACCGACACTGACAACTGCTCATATGATTTGCACGGTGTTTATCACTTTTGAAAAAATAAATCTATTTATTTATTTATCATTTAAATATATGTTTTTTCCTACACAAACTAAAATGTACACTTGTATTTATTCAAATCTGTCTCTTTGAGTTCATTTTTTGGGAAGCCTAAGCTTTAGAAGTAACGCATATGTTATATATAGCATTTTTACTTTAAGTTCATCATTTTTAACTTAAATTACCTATAAAAAAAAACTTGTCGCAAAGTTTGTAAACACAAAATTAGCATAAAATTTTAAAAAACTTAATTTAAATTGTAATGTTTTTCTTAACCATTTTTGTTTACTCTTTTATAGCATTTCAAGGTTAAGTAAAATGTTTTTAAGTTTCATTAAATAATTTAAGTTTTAAGTGGAATTTTTTATCTTTTCACTTGAAAATTTTTATTTATAATTTGAAATATTCGTATTTTTTATTCATTTTAAAAATGTTTCAAAAAATTCTGATAATGATTTGATTAATTGCGTTATAACTGGGACATATCATTTCAAGGGAGATATTTTTAAGTCAGAAACATCAAAATGAAACATAAAAATATGAAATTACAATCTAAAAGTTTTTTCGTTTTGTTTATACCGTTGATTGATTAATGTAAAAACGGTTTCTAGAAGCAACAAGTACATTCAATTATACATCATTCATCAAAAACAGTGCCTCTAGTTTTGCGGTTCGCATAGCAAATTTGCAGAAAAAATAGGCTAGCAATATCATATTAAAACTTTCAGGATTTTGCAAAATTATTGATCTATATTAATTTTACTGTATGCTATAAAGTCATTTTGTATCTATGTTTTGCTCTTACATTTTGTTTACACCCCACGTGTCTATGGCAGTAGCTGATATAGACTGTGCAAATGCCCATCCGCTATTTTTAAGCATATCAATGTATATACCATTTTTTGTTTTTTTGCGACCGTCTAGTGCAGTGGTTCTTAACCTTTAGGATCTGTTTACCCCTAAATATTATGAAAAAAATTTTTATGACCCCTATAAAATTCTTTTTGATTCAGCCGTTTAAAGTTAAAAACAAAAAAATTTACATGTTATATTTTATAATACAAACACTTGTTAAAAGAAAGTTTAATTGAAAAATTTTATTTAAATTAATATAATCTAACAAATTCAGTATAATTTAATTCGAAGGCTGGTATTCTTTGTCAGACAAAAGTTTTTCAAAACATGGTGTAATGCTCGACAGACAGCATCTCGTGTCTGAATCAATTGCAAGCTTATTACGTGCACTTGTTTTTAAAGACATCATTGAACAAAATCCAGTCTCGCAACGATAAGTTGAAGGTGACTGTATCAAAAAAATCATAGTACGTTTGGAAAGAATAGGATAAACGGTTTTTAATTTGGCCCAGAATGATGGAAATGCTTGCTCGGAAAAATCGAGTTTTAATTGACTGTCTCTCTTATTTGAAAAAACTCCACTTTGGCAGCAGCATCAGAGTCAACAGTGCTACTTTCACTCAATGAAAAAGGTCTGGTGATCCAAATGTCATTAGAACGGCTATTTAACTTCGGAAAATAGTTTTCAATTGCTTGATTGCAAGCAACATGTGTGAGATTTAAAATGATGTTTGAATTTAAGGGCAAAATTATTAATTGAGCATCATACAATCAGGATTAATGAATACATTAAATAGAAATAGTTTTGCAACTGATGGAAAGACGTTCATGAGGATACATTTTTTGATACCAAAAGTTTTTTATGACCCCTGTAAAAACTTCAAACGACCCCCAAAGGGGTCACTACCCCCAGGTTAAGAACCACTGGACTCTAGTGCAATATTGGTTTTTAATATTGGCATAGGCCTTTATTTACTGAGCAGGTTGTTGAAAAGGTTTCGTCAAAGCGTCATCCCTAGTAAGACGAACTAAAAGATACGCTTGCTCTTCGTAAGTTGATTCGAATTCTCAACCCGCAAAATGAGGGATTCGATCAGCTCCTCAAGACTATGTATTATGAGGAAGCGGATGTAGATATATCTTCTCTTGATGAAGTGTAGCGACAGCATTATTGTTGCCTCTATCACTGATCGATTGAACCATCCACTCCATCACACTAAACAACCACACGGTTTTAAAAAATGTCATTCCACTACTACAGCACCCCAGACACTACATTACATTATTGCTACCGGTTTTAGTAACAAAAAACCTTTTAATTGTCCAATTACCACAACACTAGACTTAACATCAGATTTTGACACAATTAACATTAACTCTCTTATTCACAAAACTTATAAATATAATACCACTATCAACCCCCAATACATTAAGTTTTTAGCAAACTACATACGGGGAAGATACACCTACACCGAATATCATAATAAGCAAAGGTCTCAGATAAGACACCCCCATTGATGTGTACCACAAGGTAGCACACTCTCCCATATTATTCAATATTTACATGTCCGACATACCAAAACCACTTAATCGACAAGTCAATTTAATAACATATGCTAACGACATCACCATAATATCAACAAACCCAAACATTAAAATAGCTGAAGTAAACATGCAAAATTACTTAAGCATAATACACAAGTTGTTCAAGGAGAATAGTTTATTAATCATCACTACCAAATCACAATCAACTCTATTTACACAAGCAAGCGTTGAGCATAACATAAAAATAAACCTTACAACAGATAAAGATCTAATACACAAATAAAAACTCAAAGATTCTTGGCATCACTTTTAACCCTAAGCTTACATACAACAAACACACACAAGAAAAAGCAAATAAATCGATTAACATTATTCAAGCCTTAACCGAAACAAAATGGGGCAAACACAAAGAAGTTCTCACCAATACATTTAAAACTAAAACAAAATGAATATTAGAATACGGATCTACAATATGGGGTCCAGTAATATCTTGTTCTAACATGACAAAATTACAAACAGAGCACTGCCTCTAGCAACAGCCAACACTTTAGATACCAATACACAACATCCTCACACAGAAACTTCTATACTATCTCTAAAGAACACATAAACTTACACGCATCAAACTTAAGAGACGCAGAGAAGATAAAACTTAAGAAACACACAGAGAAGATAGCCAAAAACAAACAAACATTAATAAAGTAATTCATACACAAGCAGTAATGAGCCATCTCTCTACACTTAAACCAAATAAAATAATAAATATTTGTCCTCCAAAAATTGATCCAACAGAACAAAATCTACCAATTAAAACTTGACACACACTTGCACAACTTAGAGATAATAAATCACCGTTACTTCGTGAGTATCTTCATAAAATCGATCGCAAAACACACGAATTAGCGCTGTACATTTTGTAATCTAATATGCTCTTGGCTTATATATCCTCACTTGTTGATATATCAGAAGCTCTGGAGGAGCTACAAAGAAACTTATAGAAATGTGTTGAGATATTGTCCGAAAATTTCCTTTTATCCCTATCGGTGACGGAGGGCCATTTTAGCCCGCCCTCAACTAAAATTTCTTTTGTACAAAATTGGCTGAATTTTATGCCTTTAAACTTTGTAACTTTTCCTAAAATCGTTATGAATGACTCGCTCATGTCAAAAACTGTCAACACATATTTCAATACAACAAAATTTGTAGAAAAAATAGGCTAGCAATATCATATTAAAACTTTCAGGATTTTGCAAAATTATTGATCTATATTAATTTTACTGTACATATGCTATAAAGTAATTTTGTATCTATAATTTGCTCTTACATTTTGTCTACACCCCACCTGTCTATGGCAGTAGCTGATATAGACTTTATAATTATTTTCTATTGATATGGGTTTATTATATCTGTAAAATAGAGACAACGAGAAAGATGCAGTAATCAATAGTTTAGAAGAGGGAACTGACAGTAATGCTGAAAAACAAAAGATGAAAGAAACGAGAGAAATAAACGTACATATGAAGTAAAACAAAAGAATTCACAAAACGAAATGAAGATTGATAATGATGCGTTCTTAAATCCAATAAACATCGCAACTTTGTAGCAAATGTCGATCAAAATTTTGATTGATGATAAAATTGCTTACGAAAACATTCATTCAAATTTTAAATAAAATTAATTTTTTTATACCAAATCGTCCATGTTGTTTTCATTTCTCATCTTAGTTTTCACTATTAGGGTGTGAAAATTTATGTAAATGCCAATCAAATTTGCAGTTTTCGCCTGAAAATGGTGTCCAAAAATATTAAATATTTAAATAAAATATATATTTTTATACAAAATCAATCAAGCTGATTACATTTCCATACTCAATTTTCGAAGTAAGGGTGTGAAAATTCTAAGTGTCGATAAAATTTATGGTTAACGCCTGAAAATTGTATGAATGAATATTGTTCATAAAAAAAATAGACGTTTTAATACTAAATAAAGCATGCAAATTTAAATTTCGAAGTCATTTTTTGCAATTTGGCTTTCAAAATGTCTCAAAGTGTCAATCCATTTTGCCGTTACGTCTGAAACTCCAAGAGTATTAATTAAATTTTAAACAAAGTATATTTTTTATACCAAATTTCATTTCTCAACTCAGTTTTAGTAACTATGATTTGGACATGCTTAAAAGTATTTACAGTTTGCCTCTGAGAAAGTGTCTCCAAAAACAATATATTAATAAAATAAAATATATTTTTTAAAAATAAATCAAAAAACTGATTTTATTTCTCGACTCATTTTTTGCAATCAAAGTGTAAAAATGTCAATGATATTTGTGGTTGATGACAAAAATTATTTCCTAGAATATCATTATTTATATTTTAGGATTTAGATATTTTACTTTTAGTTTTGTAAGCAGTTAACTATTTCAAATTTCAAAGTTTTTACTAAAAAGTTTTGTAAGCAAAACAATAATATAGGTCCTATTGGGATATGTAGTTCAATGCTGTCTCTTTAATCAGTAAACGCAAGAAGGATAAACTAAGGAACAAGAATTAAAACAAGGACGGCCAAAAGTGTTCAGATTGAGTAGTACACAGTAATATTTTTCACCAAGCCATTTTAAAACAATTTTTGCTGACCCTTTAAATATATTGTAATATATAACGCATATATATGTTTATTAATGAAGATTTTTACTTTTATACGTTATCGAACATGATTTGAGGTCGGTTTGAGTAGAAATTTGGTCCCATCACTATTTATGAGATGGATAAAATCATTTTCATATCAAGAAAGAAAATTGTTTTATCGATTGGGAATAAATATATAATAGTCAATATAGTGTCGAATTAACTAAATATATAACCCTTTTAACCACATTGAAATGTAGTATTCATTACTTCTGTAGATATTGACAAAAAATGTCATGATAAAAAGAGAAAGGTCGATTTGCTAAATAGGATGAAAATTGTTCAAAAATGATATAAAAAAAAATATCTGACTACAAATTAACCAAAGTTAAACAGTAATCGCAATTTAAATCTATAGTGACAAAATTATTTTGAATCAAATTGAGCATATTTAATTTGCTGTGTGTTTAATTAAAAATTATGAGAAAAAGTGTTTGGCATTAAGTCACATGTGAAATATTTTGGGTCATCAAATTTTTGTATATTAAATAAATTAAGATAATATTAAGTCAAAAAATGTGGAATTATAATATATTTGCGATTGATTGACAGATTTGATTGGTTTTCATGAAAAATAAATAACACCATCAGATTCGCAATCATTTATTTAGTAGATTCACACGAGAATTTGGTTAAAATATTCAATATTTTAAGGAAAAAAAAGAAGGGGAGAAAATAATAATATCTCGTCACGAATTGGGTTAATAAAAGAAAAAATTCAATTAAAACTCCGTCTTCGTGAATTTTCACACCGCTGATTTCCTGATTTTCTTCAATACAGTTTTATAAGTCCATATCTTATTACTTGAAACACATGAAGGATTTGTTGAAGACACAGTTGACAAACTATTTGAAAGACCAATAGAAACTAAGAACCGCTATGCTAGAGCCTGATATCAAAATGCTATCCCCAAAGAAGCCATTAATTTGTATTAAAAGTACCTACCTTTGTTTGTTTAAAACATTTGAAAATCTGACGCTTTGTTTCTTGAAAACAAAGTGTCTATTACTTGATTAAAATAATTTTAAAATGTCATCCTTTTGATTATATTCATCTACTTTTTTCTTCGAAAACGACTCTACTCGAAGAAATATTTAAAAATTGAAGGGTTGCACAAAAAAGTTCGCCATCCCTGGTCTAAAACATGAGAATAGACAGGCAAGCTCATTTATCTGATTTCCGTGATTTTGAAAGAGTTCTCATTGCATTCAACACAACGCGATCTGCTATACATCCTTTCATAAAATTTTCGAAGAGCCAGTGAAATCTTCAAAAAAGTTTATCTCAAATTGCGCTTCTCTATAAAAATAAGAATAAAAAAATACTTTTCAAATTTTAGTTTTGCGCTTATTGCAAAAGCTTTTTGCACAAATAACTTTTCCACAAATAAGATTACACTTATGCATCACTTTTTGCTAAGAAAGTTAACAAAACGTATACACAGAAACCATGGATAGAAAAATGTTCACTTAGTTTTTCTTATACTCAGATAGTGTAATCTGTGAGCCAACAACAAACCAAGGCTCATATTTTTATAATTAATGCTATAATTAAGATTCCCAATTTTTAATACAGTTCTCTAAGACAGATAAACAAAAAAAATGTAATCAAGAAAAAAATGTGAAGATATTTATAACTAGAACATTCAACTGTATTTTTTGACTACATATTTGCGTTGTGTTCTTTATGATCGAATTATGCAAGAAATGTTTTCTAGTCAGCACTCTTTATGGGAATATTTTTAATTAATTACATTAGAAACTTGACTCATATTGATTGGATTTTCAAATAACTTCTTTTCGCAGAAGATTTTTATTTCTTGAGTAAAATTGGTGGCACACGGTGTCTGAAAGGGTTCAGACCATTATTAGTAAGGTTACTCTGGTTGTTAAGTGCGTAAATGAATGATATACAGAAAAATATCATTTTAAAAATAATTTATTAAGGAAAAGCAATATATTATGTGATATATTTATAAAAATCATATTTACTTTAAATTTGGCATAAAAGATAAATACAATCTATGGGTAAAGATAGCAAGTATTAAAGGGGTGGCCGCAGACATCGTTCAAGTACAAAATGACAGTTTTTACTCTATGATGTGACTAAAATTGTGAACTAATCAAAGAAATGAATTACAAAGGCACACATGTGACATGGATTTATACTTTGAGGTAAAAGTGCTTAATTGGGATGAGGGAGGAGGAGGATGCACTTAAAACTTCTAAAATTCTTTGCGTCAGAAAATAAAATGAAACAAATGAGATCTTGTAGAGAGTGAGAGAGGAGAAGAACATTTCGGGGGAGGAATGGATAGCACAGTATTGTTGTTGCTTTCTTCTTGTCCCAAATTCAAATATGGAAAAATAAATACTTTTAAAATAATTTATAATATAATTTTTTCATACAGGAATAAATATTTGCGTATCTATATATATATGTGTGTGTATATATAAATAAATAAAATATGAGTTTGTTGTTGTTGTCATAAAATAAAAATGCTTTTGTTATATGTAATATTATATCAGCAACAGCAGCCATCAAGAGTTGAGAATAAAAGAAGAGATTGGCTGTTTTAAAAGGGGCTTACATTCTCAATAGCTTCCCACGCTTATATTCGCACAACCTAAAAGATAAAAACATGCAATAAGTATCATGAGACTAAAACAAAATGCAGTTCGCGAGAGCTTGAAGTTATAGAAAAACGCATTGAATAATATGAAGCGTATGACGAGGTTTCAAAAACGTGCGCAATAAAGCGACAATCTCAAAACGTGGATATCTTTATTTAAAAGATGTTTTAGAGGATTTATTCATTTTGGAAATCACTTTTCTTGTTTTGACCCGTTTCAACTAGAGCTTCTGTCTCGAGATTTCTCGAGAATTTTAGAATTTTTTTATTTCTTGATTCTAGAGAAATTTTTGTTGAGACTCAAGAATTAAAATTTTTTTTTACTGAAAACATTTTAAATTTTGAATAAATATTAATAAAAAATAAATAAATATGTGTAATGCACGATCAACTTTTGAATATTCAAATTTTGAAGAAATTTTAGAATGTGCAAAAAATATTTTTGATAAATTTTTTTCTCATTATTCGGAGCATGGAACTGTTATACAAGAAAGCCAAATTCAAGTCGAATCTGTTGATGAGTTTGAAGAAGAATCTCTAACTCAAAGTTTAAATAGAGAAATTAAAGAATTCATGTATGATAAAAAAGAAGAAAAAGTTAGTACAATAGAAGAAGAACTACAGATGTTCAAACAAAACAAAAATTTCGATTTATCAGAATCGATGCAATTGTTAAAAAATTCTCTTTTATGCATCCAACCAACTTCTTGTCAATGCGAAAGAATCTTCTCAAATGTATCAAATACTTTATCTTCAAAACGATTGAGTTTGAAAAACGAATCTTTAAATGCTCTTGTTTTTTTAAAAAGTTATTTTAGTAATAAAACAAAATAAATTTTTTTTTCGTAAAATATTTTTAATATTTTTTAACTTCTCGAAACTTTTCTCGAGAATCATATATCTTTTTTCTCGTTTCTCGAGAATAAAATTTTATCGAGAAATTAGAAGCTCTAGTTTCAACTGACCAAGACGATTTCTTGATTTTAAGGAACTTTTAAATCAAATTACAGTCAAAAGCGCTACCTCTCTATTTGATCCACTTAAAAAATAACGAATTCATCGACAATGAAAATTGACGTGTAACAGAGCTCCACCTATAACGACTACAGCGCCATCGTGTTTCAAACCTTCATGCAACTAAAAACCTGCTATGAAGCGCCAGTACGGGAGTGGGAGACAAAGCATATCCGACAGATTTCCTCATCTCTTTCTCTTTCTGTCTCTCTCACCCATGTAAGAGTGGATATCAGCTTAAAAAGGGATTTTTCGATAGTTTGTCTTTCGATTGAATCTCCTAGAAGCGCCAGTAATGTTGATAAACAGAAACACAATGCCAATTAGTTTGACGATATCTGTCAGATGTGCTGCTCATCATTTTACATAAATCCCTTTGCTTGTTTATAGCAACCATTCAAAGTAAAAGTCATTGCAGAATATGGAGAGAGAGAGAGAGAGAGAGAGAGAGGGAGAGAGAGCATCACCCATTTGTACTGATGATAAATTGATTCCACGTGTTTTTTCTATTAGGATAAGTTAAAGAAATGTAGTGAGGGAATGAGCAGTATCTTTGATCGAATGGACGTATATAATGAATGAGCTAGGAATGATGAGCCATTGTTAACGTTTATATAATAGTGTTTTTCTTTTTTTACAATACTTTTGCGTTTAACCATTAAAATGTCAAAAGAAAAGAAAAAATAAAAGTCTTGAATTCAATCCAAAGTGTGAAGTTTTAAAATGTTACGAGCAGCTTAAAAGTTCAAGAAAAGTAGCCGAACAAGTTGGCGTTAGTAAAGATCAAATTCAAAGGATAGTAAGAAAAAAAGATGAAATATTAAACTCTAATGAAAGTTTTGAAAGAAAAAGGAAATTTCGTCATACAGAAAATACAAATATCAATGAACTAGCTTGGCGTTGGTTTCAAGATATGACATGTAGAAATGTTCAAATTAGTGGACCATTGATTCAAGAAAGAACTCTTAAATTTGCTAAAAATTTTGGAAATGATAAATTTTAAGCATCAAATTGATGGCTTGAGTGCTTCATAAAGCGCAATAACTTTGTTTTTAAATCCTGTTCTGGAGAAATTGGCAGTGTTGAAAATTGGGAGTCTAAAAAAACCTCAAAATGGAGTTACAACATTTGTGGTAAAACTATCATGCGAAAAATATATTCAATATTGATGAAACCGTACTATTGTATAGAAACACAATAGGAAAAAGATCCTTCCAATTGAAAGGTATGCTATATTTTTCAATTTTTCTTTCTTTTAAGGTTTTTTTAAGGTTCAAGTTCTTCTGGAATAAAACAATTGAAAGAAAGAGTAACTTTAGTTCTGGCTGCTTCTATGACTGGCAAAAAATTCAAGCCTATGATCATCAGAAAATCAGCTAAACCAAGATGTTTCAAGAAAACAAAAATTGATACATTACCAATTTTCTATGAATGGAATAATAAAGCTTGGATGACATCAAAAATTTTTAAAAATAGCTAAATCTTTTCAACTCAAAAATGAGAAATCAAAATCGACAAATCCTTCTCTTTCTAGTTAATGCACCTTCCCAACCTCATGTTGAGTAATGTTAAATTAATTTTTTACCACATAAAACCACTTCAGTTTTACAGCCTTAGATTAAGGCATTATACAAATTGTCAAGCTAAAATACAGAAAAAAACTCAATAATGTTTTAAACAGTTTGGCTGATGATGATAGAAGTAATAACAGCTCAGGATGAAGTTGATGAAAGTACAATTACTAAATGTTTTCATCACGCTGGTTTTTTGAAATCTTCAACCTCTGAAGTTTCAAACAATGAAGTAAATGATAAAGAAAGTGTCATTAATGAAGTGACAAATGAGATGAACAAACTCTCTAGTGAGTTTCACCATTTAAACGTTATTCCTTCACAGGAAAGAGAAAACAATCTTGTAGTTCACGACCAAGAAGTAAATTGGGATCGTGACCCAAAAAGTATGCTGAAAGATGAAGGTACGGATAAAAGCTCTGTAAAAGAAGAGGAAAAGGAGGAAGATGAAATAATTACTATCAGAGAAGTTGAAAGATCTTAAGGTTAAAAAGTTCGCTATGTAAAAAGGAAATGCTGAAATTTTTGAAAGAGCTTTTTAGATAGAGAGCATGATATTGAAAATAAAAAGTTCAACCTTGAAACAAAGCAAGTTATCCAACAGTGTTAAGCAAGAATTCTATCGCCTAAAGATACACAAAAAGATCGTTTTTAGAGTCGTGGAATACAATTTTCACTTGGTTAGAGCATAGAATATCTAGCGATAAGGATTCTTGTTAAGCATTCAGTTGTTTCAATAGTAGAACATCCAAATCTGAAAAGGCATTTGTGACCATCGGTTTCAATAACTGGTGAAAGCATAAAGCCTACCTTCCTCGTAGTTCCATACACGCTGCTCAAGTGTACCTTCTCGATAAAAACATCCCACGGTACCTTTACCATTATTCAGGTGATTAGAGACAAAAATTAGGAATGTACTCAATCTTAATAGATGAGTGCAAAAACAATAGCGAAAATGAAAAATTATCAATTCGTTTTCGCTATGTCAATGACCCTATCATGTATAAACCATTTTTCTCTATTGCCGAGCTAGAAGGTAGTGATGCGTTCACAATTACAAAAAAGGTAATGAGACTTGATAAAATTCGTGCAGTTGGGCGCTGACAGTGCAAGTGTAATGTCGGATAATAATGGTGGTGTGTTCACTGGACAAAAATTCATTTATAAAAAATTTTGAAAATAAAAAGTTTTGAAAAATACAAAATTTGTAGAGATGAAGGTGCGATTGTTCCATCTACGAAAAAAAAGAGCCTATAGAATTTGCAAAAAAAGAATTTTCAAGGTTATTTGATGCAAGAAAATTATTGTGATCGATATAAAACCTTTTGTGTCGAGATTGTTACGCTGATTTATCATTTTTTTATTAAATTTTTCACGCTAAGAGTAAGCCTATCTAATAAGACTGAAATGTGCGATATTTTTTATACTTTTTTTATATTTCAAGTTTCAAGTGTGGTAAATTTTATATAGAGAACGTAGCATTTCACTTTTTCAGAATTTTTGTTGGTATCTTCATCAGACGTATTTTTTATTGTAGTATTTTTTTCATGGAATGAGTGGAACAAAAACATCAAAAATGAATAAAATGATTATGGAAAAGTTAAAAATTTTAGAGGAAGAAAATTATTATTTATAAATCTCTTCAAATTCTTACTTTTTATTATTAAATTGAAGCAAAGAGGTATTTTGTAATTTTCACGGCAGTAAAATTTTTAAACTTTTATTAAGCGAAAATTTATTTCATGGAACATTTGTGGGTTTATTCGGCAAGCTAGTTTGGGCTAAGCGACCGTCCCTAATAAGATGTGTTGTTACCTGAGTTGACATCTCCGCCAGAAAGATTGTCGAAGAACATTGCATTGTCGGTGCCCAGAGATGATGAGTGGGACAAAGAACTAGATGGTGACGGTGCAGCTGATGAAGAGGAAGAATGTGATGAGTTGGTTGATCCATTGCTACTTTCGCTCACCGTGCGCAATTTGACTGGTCGATAGGACAACAAGCTCACCATGTACTTGCCTAAAAATCAAAGTATCCACATTCATATGGTCCAGCAGGAAAATACGAGTGGGTATTTAAAAGTTTGGCTAACGAGAAGTTCATTCAATTCATTTCATCTCATCGTCTACGCAGATTTCTTGGTTTAAATCTCCTGTGCTCTTTCTGAGATGAAATGGGTTATCAATCCCTTGTGAAGCGCTCCTTGATATAAGGCCGTAAAATATGCTTCCTGCTTTGTAACACACACATACACACGAGAGTCCAGGGCATGCGGGAAGAAATCAGTTTACACCCCACATGGCTTGGCCATGCCCTAGCAGTGCACGTCTTCGCACACAACAAAGAGTATTATATAAATGTAAAATATAAAACATTTAAACGTATTCTATTGGTTTAAACATTTGGTGGTATTTACTTTGAGAATTTTAGATACTTTGAAATTGATATTTTGTAAATACTTTTTGAGGATAAAAAAAGAAAATAAACTCCTAATGGCTATGCACTTTATTCTTTCGCAAGTAGAACAATAATAACGCTTATTCTTAAAAACTTTTATCATCATCTATCCATAAAATGGCAATAAATTCAAATTGGGATGTCTCAAATTCGCCGGTGACCAAATCTTTAGGCTGCCTCAATTCTGATAAACGAAATTTTGCTTAACTTGCAAAAAATGAATAATTAAAGACTAAAATAATTAAATAATAAGACTCATTTGACAACGCATGTACTTTGCGAAAGATTAATAATGGTCATAGAAGAAGCACCAAAGTTTATCGTGCATTTGAGAGAGAAGAAATGGCTGCATTTTCAAATTTCCTGTGTCACCTTCGAGAACATCAATCCTGAATACTAACAGATATAGATTTACAAATCACAATCTAGGAAAGATTTGTTAAATGAATGGATAGCACTGCAATTAGCCTAATTTGTGCATACACGAATAAGTACATTGATCGGTTAAGGATCGATTTTATAGATTACAATGTAGCTTAATGCACCACTATTCATTAGATGAATGCACTTATTACATGAAATATAAAGTGGATCAAATTAATTTTTTCGCACTTTTCTCCGAGAAGCAAAAAGTTTATGCCAGCAAAAAAATCGTCAAGAAGGACACTTAAGAGTAAAAAGCCGCTTTGCCAATAATCCTACAAAGTTTGTGGTGAGGTTAGATTAAGACGTTTGTCATCGTTTATTCTGAAACATGAGGCATATAAAGGACTGCATATATTTTACCATTTGATTGTTTATTTTCACTTTGTCATTCACCATCATACTATCATTAAATCCTTTTTCATTAGTGTAAAGTTAGAAATTTTTGCGAAGCTAACACAAAATTCTACCAAATTAAATCCCAGGAACTTGAATTTCATAGTAAACTTATTTTATAACAGAAAGAAAAAAAATTTAAAAAAAAAATCAAACTTTTTGGTAATATTTTCATTTCAAATTAAAAAAATAAATTAGATAGATTCCCAAAATTCAGCATAACAATTTTCTTTATTTTGAGCAAAAATGTGTATGACTGTGTTTTCCTGAAAGACCAAGACCAAACAAGCATGAAATGATTTTACAGTTGAGAGTTTTAAATCAACTTTAATTTTATCAACAGACTTAACAGGATTTAAGGGCAAAGCAACTTGATCTGCGTACCGTGAGGTAAATTTTTCAAGCTAAATATCTAAAATTTTAGAAATGGGTATTTGTGAATTTAAATTCTAGTGAATTCCTTTTTGAACCATGCTACTCTACAGCCATTTATATAAAAAATGGATTCGTTCATCAAAAATTGTTAATAGTTAAAAAAACATCAAAAGAAAATCACCCTCCCTAAAAATTCCGACCTTGTTCGTCCATGGGTTCATTTTAAAGTTTAAAAAAAGAGAAGAAATTTTGCCAATCAGAATAATAATGTTACATTTGAAAGACATTAAAACGGTGGCTGCATACTTTTCACTTGAAAGAAATTGAATAAACCTAAACTACAAAAGAACAATCAAAGCAAGTTCTTATTGTTTGCAGGGTGGACGCTGAAAAAAGAGAGCAAAAGAAAAATTTAATATGTTGCAAGAATCAAAACTTTTTTGAATTGATATTTTCGGGAATGTGTCTGCCCATTTTAGCAATTCTTTGAGACGTCGCAAAAACTTTACCCATAGAGTACCCTCATAGGATTGATAAAAAATTAGATATTAGTTGTAATTATACAAATTTTTAAAAGTTTCACGATAATTAATTTTAAGGAATAAAGTATCTCTCACTAAAATTCCGTTAAATGCCGAAGGAAACAGAGTAAATCGCTGAGAGTCGGATATTTTTCTATCAGACGCCCTAATAAATGTAAGGGAAATAACCAGATGATTAGGATAAAAGGATCATATTAGCACTTTGAGGGCCGGTGTCTTCTGTGACACCAATCTCCCAAAAACTCCTTTAAATATATTAAATTACATTGTAAAAGAAAGGAAACCATTAGTTCAAATTTGTTGTCCCTAAAAGCGTTAAAAACGATAAATTAATTGGAAAAATTCCGGGAAAAAGAACCCACATTGAGTACTTAGTTAGAAGGGAAGTAAAAAGAGGGACATACCATCATGAGACGAAATAGGGGTTTGGAGTGAAGAGGCAGACGTCGTAGCAGAGGAGTAGGAGAGTGTGGGCGCTGATTGTTTGATGCAGTAGGCCAACTTCTTCTTCAACTCAATGTGCTCGTTCTCCAGCTTCTTCTTCTTCTCGAGTGATACCAGGTTTGAAAGTTCAATGTCCTGAATTAAACACAACACAATTAATTAATGATCTAAGGAGGCCTAGGAAGAGCTTGAACGAAATAATCTTATATAGTAGGGTGATATATCTTCATACATTAGCCTGTGTAGGATACAGCTAGCTCATCTTTATCACAAACTTAGCAGCTGCTTAGAAGTAAATTTTATAAACCTATAAGTTATTAGGAATAAACTAAAAATATTTTTTTTTCATTAAACCTTTTAATTTATTGAAAAATTTCAAATTTCTTATCTTTAAAATGTGTAGTTTTATTTTTAAATACAGGAGAAAAAAAAATTAAAAAAAAACTATTAGATCGAAAATGAACTATAATAACACAGTAAAACAATTAAATATGGCAAAATGTGTTATTAGTGGAGTGGTAAAAGCATTATAAAAAAATTTTAGGTGCTAAAAGTGTAAAAGTTTTATGGTCGTAGGCCACATTTTAAAGAAATGCGTCTTGAGTCACATCATAGAAAAAGTCGTGTAACTCGTATTAGATAAAGGCATCACAGATAGGCAACGAGTATAATATTATATTCCCGTACAAAATGCGATAGTAGGTAAAGCAATCACTTAATAACCTATTAGCTATCCTTGTACTCATTCGAGCACAGAATAAAAGAATGTCAAGGTGATCTTGAATAACATTATTAATCTTCTCTACTTTCCCGAGATAAACGAAAAAAGGTGTACACTGTATGTAGCGATCTCCGTTCTTATCACTTTCTCAACAAATAAAGCGTCCAAATACTTGAAATCGTGAAACGGTTTATGGTTAAATGGAGGGGGTATGGAACATTGATCCAATGCAGGGGAAATGAAGATAATTTTATCAAAATCGCGCGCAATGCTTTTCTCCCTCATATTTAGATTTGAAGTCAATATTTTATTTGTCTACTTATAATGTGCTTTTCAACCTTGAAATATCATTTTAAAGGACTACAAATCCTAAAATCACCACCAGGAGCAAGTTTTTCAGGAGATCAAACATTTATTTATAGTCAAGATAAAAAATATTAAAATTCCAACGAATAAAGTTTGAACAGGAAGAAGGCAAAAAGTGTACATCCTTTAAATTTTATTATAATTTTTTTAATTTATTGGTAAAATGTTTTGTAAGTGGTCATTTTTCTTTAAAAAATCCAAATATAAGTCGAGTCCTGCAATTGGTTGAAAAAATATCGAATTTTAGCCCGAATCATAGGACATATCGTTGATGAAGGGCACAGCAAGTAATTTTTGAACGGGCGGGACGAGACAATCTATATTTTTATATTACTAAAAGAATATGTATGCTTTGATGTATAACAAGTTTTATTTTGAAACTAAAAAATTAATCTTTGAATAAATTGAAGGAATATAGAAGAAGAAGGTATAGTCGATTTAATGAGGGCTTGTCAAGCTTGGCAACTTTGATGTGATGATGGAAGATGTAAGAAATTCATAAGAATATCAAGTGTAAATAATAGGGTTTGTTTAACCCTCATTCGAACACGCTACTCCAAAATGGAAAAAAAAATAAAAGAGCAATTATGGAGTTAAAAAATAACGGGTATGGTAAAAACCGGAAAGAGTTTTAAAAAACTTGGCCTTCACTAGCCTTCCCATTTTCTTCGAAAAAAATGAGTATGCAAACTCTTGTTGTGTATATAAAAGAGGCTACAATTAAATATGGTTTTTAGAAAGATGTTGTGGGATGTAAAAGAAAAACTATAAGTTATTCAAGGCCCTGTAAGTATTATAAAAAAACTGCAGAAGCAATTGTTCTAGCTGTGGTGTTTTAATTTGTCCTAAACATCGTATTCAAGGTAAAGAAGAATACTGCTTATTATGTAATAAAAATTTGTTTTTAAAATAAACGGTCTTATCTTGTTAAAAATCTTTTATTTTTTGCATTGTTTCATTTTAGTAATAGTTTGCGATAGCAAATGCGAGCAAAAACAGCGAAACTCCCTAAACCATTAAAATGGAATAGCTTGTACAACTAATCTAATAATTTTTGCTGTACGAGTGAGGGTATCGAGCAATGTATTTTTGATTCTGTCATTAAAATTTGTTCTGTGATCTAACGAACGTCAGATGCCCTCTTTGCCGCCCTTGTCATTGATGGCACATAAAAAATGGACTATAAACGAAATAAAAATTATTGAGAAAACGGTGGAAGTTCGATAAAGTAAAAGTAATTGATGGATCATGTAATTACGATATTCTCGTGCATATGCATACTGAAGCAATTATATCGCACTAGAAATACGAGCAAATTGATTGTGGTAGTTCTGACGCTTGCTAGTTTCTTTCCGCCTCTACCATGTGAAAGACGCATTGCGCCAGTCCTTTTCTTTTGAAACCTAGAGTGTCGGCCGCGCATAAAAGAACTCCAGGCTTCCAGTTCATAAAAGTGAGGATGGCGACGATGCAAGGAATAATTGCAGTACATAGATAGCATACTAAATTCCTAATTCGCTTTTGCACGGAGAGTTAACTTCAACAATGCCAACAATGACAGCGTAGTGATTAGTGAAGCATAGGAGGACAAAGGCGGAGGAATTTAAGGCGTGGGGATTATAAGTTTACCGTTCACTACATCCCACACAAACATAATACACAACATGTTTTTAATTTTTACCTAAACTACTCAAGGCAAACTCCTTTTCAATGGGTAGTGATTACGGTTCTGTGTGGTAAGACGACGCTTGACACCACAAGAATCTAACTTGCTCAAGTACAAGACTTTCATTTCTAGGCACGCCGATAAATGGAGAACAAACGAATACTGCTGGAAAAAAGAGCGGTACCAAAGTCGCTACAAAGCACTTTTCAATTACTACAAAAATCTCACGTAGTAGTATAATATTTTGATGGGTCATTTCCATAAAATTAGTACATTTCTAACAAATTAGGGTTTTTCATATATAAACAAAGTCTGCTCCTCGTTTTAAGCCTTAATTTTTATATTACTATAAAACAATATTTAAAGGAATTTTTATTTTGAAATTAAAAAATTAATTTTCGAACATAGAACTAGAAGATTAAAATCGTCGATTTAAATTACTCCTTTCCTGTGGAGACAAAGTAGGATGCTTTCAAGATAGAGAAGAGAAGGCCACTTAAATGCGAATATATAGATTATAGATTCATATTTATTGAGCTCCTCCTAGGCTATTAATATTGAGAGGATTCGACGCACAATTCATGCCTATGCTGTTTAACTGTCAGACAGCACAAAAATAAAGAGATAGAAAGCGTACATTTATAAAGGAAATTGCATCATTCAATAAACCCAGAGTTGTGTGACGAGTGGATCGATTCAAGGGAACAGCTTTTTTCAACGTTTCCAGGCACTTGCGAAGATAAGCACGTCTAAATCAAAAAAGTTTAAATAGAGAAAAGTAAGGCAGTCTTCTAAACGGTTGCATCAGTAAATCGAATGATTCAATTCAACAATAAACCCTTTAATTCACTAATATAGGTTATGAATGACGGTAAACTTTCGCTGGTATTTTTAATCCTTTGAGAATTATAACACGCTGAGCACCAAAATCTTGAATACTTATCGTCCGTTTTCTTTTTCAACGGATTTTTTTTAGATTTTAGGTAGACGATTTTCATTTGTTGGAATACGGGTGTCAAACTATTGCTCGAGAGATTAAAATTTTGGGCTGGAAAGAAAATGTAACATTGCCAAATTATGAGCCTTTGTTCAAATTCCTGGCTGCATTACTGCCTTAAATCCATTACAGCTCAAAACCCGATTTACTACTATTATATCAATAAAATAGGATCTAATGATTTATCTATTTTCAAATAAATTGCGCGCTTTTGTTTATACCTAATTTTCAATTCCAAAATTTTTTTAAAAATTATTCCATACATTTATGTTTGAAAGGATAAATATAAGCATATAGGAATGGCAGATTTTTGAATCTACACATCGCGACAAATATGAGTGTTTGAAGAAAGTTGCAATTCTAAGAAAACGCAAGTTTTGTAAAAAAAATTTAGAGGGAAGATGTCAATGTATATGTTATCATAAAGCCATACTTATCATAAAAATTTCGGATATAGTAAAAATTGAAAAATTCCAGAAAAAAACGTGCAGTATAAAGAAAAAAAAGAAAAATGTTTGAAAATGGCGGATGCGGAAACTTAAATGATCCGCGGATGTGGATATCCGATACATTTCTGATATGAAGGCGGAAAATTATCTTAAAAAGTGATAATCAATCATATTTAGAGCTTGATTTTACCAACCTCATTTTTCTCACTGCAGTGGCGTCCCAAAACGGGTCGGGCGGGGAGGGACAGTTCGTCACGGGGGTAGAGTTTATTTGTATTAATATATCATGTTTAAAATTTTAATCCAGATATTTTAGACTAAAATAGTAATCCAACAATGGTTTGCTACACTTTTTATTTCAATTTTCCATACCCACACACCTGTATTATCAAGTTTGGGCGTTTAGAAGTGTTATTTGACATTTTAAAGTGCCGTTAATTTGGCATCCGCTCCAGACGACTTCACTGTCTTACTTAAATTTAGTGAAAAAACACAGATTCTTTTATATCCTTGACGATTCTTTTATTAAGTGTCGCATAGAAGAAAAAACGGAAAAAATTGAACTATGATGATACATCCACTCTGATCATGAGCGAACACTTGAAAAACTAATAAACATCCTACATAATCAAGACACAAGATACATTGAATCTATATACATCGGACTATAAAATAGAATCAACTAAAGCAGTTTGAGCGTGCATTTCTGACAAGGTGACTCGGTCAGGGTGGATGACAAGAATAACAATCATGTTAACAGCCTCGAATCAAGGTCAAAAGCAAGGAAGATAAAAAGATTATATTGTATCGATTTTGTTATTAGTTCGATTTAAGGATAGATGCGATAATTCGCATTCACAAAGACATGGTGTGTGCATTCTACGCTGCGCACGCATCAACAAATACCAACATGCTCACTTTGCGACCGATACACCATGAAGTTCACACGACCAAAACGATTCAAGTTACAGTTAATTTTAAAAATACAGTCAAACCTCATTAATCTTGACATTTTTGCTTCTCTTTTCACCTTTGAATGCGGGATAGACATGAAGATTAACATTTTTTAAATTAAATATTTGAGCATTTAACCTTTTTGGTAAAAAATCTAAATTATATTGATATGGTATTATCTCCTTAAAATTTCATTCATTAATTATATCGTTCATATAATTTCGTAAATTTCTCAGATAATTGCATTACCTGAATAAATAGTTTTTTTATGTCGTACTCGGATTAACTATTAATTAACAATGTACGAAAGAGGTAACGCTTTGAAGAACACTGTAACAAAAATTTTAAGAAAAAAAATTATTTGTATACGGATCAATGAAGTCCGAATTAAAGAGGGTTGGCTGTATCTAAACAGCTATAGTCTTTTTTTGTCATGGGAGAGCTAAGCAAAATCTTTGGTCTGATTGAATAAAGAAATTTGATTAATTTATTATCTTACTCCAAAATGTATTCAAAAGTGTTAAAAAGAATTCAAAACTAAATAGCGAACAAACAAGTTTTAAATCAAAGAAGTCTGCGCTCTTGACGATTTATATTTGCCCAGCCTCTACGCAGAACATTCCAAACGCTCCAGTCACCGATACCTACAATACAAATGATAAAACTTTCATTTGTGTTTGATTCAATGCGTTTCTAACGCTCGCATAATTTTTTTGATTTGCCTTTTTCTTTATAATGCGATCTATATATAAATGATTAAATTTAGACAGTTGATTTGAAACTTATGGTTAATAGTTAAAATATTTTCCTCTGGACCACCTTAACCCGTTATCGGCCAGAATAAGCAGACGATATCTAATGTAAAGCAGAAGATTTGTATTAAAAAGCATTTATAAAAGCAGATGATTCATATAATTGTAAAGTCGACATATGTCGACTGTGGTCGATAACCGGTTAGGCTACAACAGTGCACAAGTGCGTATTCACAAACTAGTTATTGATGAAGGAGCAGCAAACAAGTTGTTCACTCTAGCATAGTAGCGTATTAGTGGAGACTACTGCGTAAAGCTTTATCGCGCCTCACCAATAAACAACAATATAGACATTAAATACCATGTCATGCATAATAGAAGGGAAACATCGTAAGGAAAATTTATCTCTTCATTTTACTATGGCAATAAAATCGGTGATAAAATACTCTCCGCTTAGAATAGCGGCTTTCAAATAGATGGTTTCTGTTCGCATTAGATTTTAGGAAAAGCAGAATTTAAAAATGGCGGTCGGATTAAATGACTCAATTCCCCCATTTTCTTAAATAATTTGTCCTTATTTTTAACGGTACCAGACTAGTCTCAACCAATAATAATAGTAAAATAATAAAAAAAAGCATGAATAAGCCTTATCTAGTCAATCTTACAGCATTTGATGCTGATTGATAGAAATGGTACAAAATTAGTATTTATTTTTGAAGTATATGAATGAAAATTTAAATAATAATGAATTTAGTGAAAGCTCTCACATCTCTGAAAAGGCTTGGAAATCTTTCAAACAGTTATTCTATAACATCATGAAATGATTTGCGCTATTCGGAACAAACTATGAGAATGGAAAAAGATGATTTATTACACGAAAGGTTCGCTCCCGAGTTGGAGGGATAATATCCGAATCTGTTTCTAAGTTTACGGCTCCGACTTCACATACTTAAAAGTTTGAAATATTTGAGTAACACTATTCCATTCCGAATTCGACCCAACAAGTGCAACTTGTTAAAAAGCTTATAAAAATTAGAGTTTTTTTTAATATTTTTTAACATACTTAAAAAATTTCACTCCAAAATTGAATGTGGATCAAAAAAGGTTGATAAACACGAGTTTACATGGAGCCGAAGCCCGAAAGATTAAAAAAATATGGCTTATATGTCTGTTTCCAAGCAAATAACTGACTCCAACTCATATCCTTATAAAATTCACGCTTCTGACGCACAAGCCCTATTTATGGCATGGCTAAGAAATCAGATTTTAAAGGAATAAGAGTCGAAGTCGGTATCTAACAAATTTTAAGTCAGCATCTAAGACACATAATATTTTTAGGTATTTTAACCTATTTACGGCCAATGTTCCTATTTTGGAACATAAGTAATTTCATCTTCGTCTGCTTTTTTCAATGACTTTGAATATAAATCGTCTGCGTTTTTTTAGATATCGTCTGCTTTGCTTGGTCCTAAATGGGTTAAATAAAGAATAAAAAAGCTTAATTTTTAGGGGGGGGGGGGGGGGGGACACGGATTGACCCTTCTTTAGTTAAAGTCGGAAGCAAAGAGTTGGCGTAAAATTCTTTAAATTTTCAAATATTTAACGGTTTTTTTCTAATGTCGTTGTGGGCATGGAAACATTGAATGCAGGTATAAAATACGTTTACCTCAATTAACGTGGATATAATGGGTACGTTGTTTGCAACTATAATTATAAGGAGTTCGAAATCGAAGTCGGAGTCAGAGGTTCTCAACCGGGGTCCACAATGATATTTTCGTGGTCCATGAAGAAAACCATCTCATAACCGCGTTATTATAAAAAGTTCGCAATAGACTTGACATCGTAAAAAGAGGTGCTTTACGACTAGCATTAACTTCAATGTAACCAGATATAAAGAATCCCGTTGAGCAGCATTAACCACAGAGATCTCACTAAATGACTTTTTTTATTATAAAAATTGTTGCATTAGATTTGCTTTCATTTCAATATGAATTTTAAGTATATACTATTTTCTTTATCATAACCTCAAAAATTTTATTAGTGAAAAATATTAAAATAAATATTTTTTGTCCAATATTTATGAAGGGGTCCATGAGTAAAAATAGGTTGATAAACACGAGTCTACATGGAGCCGAAGCCTGAAAGATTAAAAATATGGCTCCTATGCCTGTTTCCAAGCAAATTAAGTACATATTGTTGGGAAAGATATAAAGTCAAAAATATGTAAACCGAATTTTATATAAAATAAAATATACCGAATTGCTGAGAATTATTTTGAGATTAGATGTATTCAATATTAATACAATTTTTTTATATATTACTTTTCACTTTTATATGTTTGAAAAAGATTAGTAGACTTATGCTTTTAGCAGATAAAAAGCAATGCCTCTATCATAAAATTACAGTAGACCTCGTTAAGTCGGACTACATGGGGGAGAAGGGTGTCCGACTATGCCGATTATCCGACATAACAGAGGGTCTATTATATATGTATATATATATATATGGTAGAAAAAAATATTTCAAATTGGACGAATTTATAGCCACAATAAGCTTTGGAATAACGTCAAAATTTAGAATGACCGCGAACTACCCATGTAGTAAAAAATAAAATGGCTGCTTGTAAGCCAAAGCGAAATTAAAAAAGTCAATGAAAATGATCCCTTGTAAGCCTATGAGGGCAAACATTTGTATTCACGGTCACGGTCCGAGTAAACGAGGATCTAGTGTATTTGTATAAATAAAATAAGTACTAAAAAAAATAATGAAGAAAGTATATAAATAAGTAAAATGAATGTATGGTGTGTGAGTCGAGATGATCATATGTTCTTTCTTTTATGAAAGTTATATAATCTAGTTTTTCCAGATATTATATACGTAGTATAGCTAGAATCATTTTTTTTATTGATGATTAAAAAAGTTGAAGGAGATGGAGACTAAAATATTTCTGCCGTAGAGCCAGGCAATTTTTTCTGGCTGCGAAAAACTGATAATTATAAAGTTGTGAATAGTTATTTAATTGACCAATAGTGAATTGAGAAGGAATGATTTTGAAAATCAATTTTATAACATATATCAGTTATTTTTCTCAATTAGACTCCGATTCCAAACGCAGAAAATGGAACTATGACTCTTACTCAACAGCCTGAGTTTACCTCATTATTTTTGAAAACTAATCATCCACTTTCTTTTTCAACGAAATTTAATATATTTAAAAGCAATCGATTTTCTTTTCTTGAAACACGTGTGTCAAACTGGTTCTCAAAGGGTTATTATAATTTTATGGGATACTACTGGAATGAAAGTCCTAAAGAGTTATTAAATAGAGGAGCGTGATACCGTATTAAAAATTAAATCTAAGAGTTAGACTAATAAGAAAGCAAAGTGAGAAGAGTAGGTTAATTATCTGTTGAAGTGGCTTCCAGAACAAGTAGAGAACAAGCCTATTATTATTATTAGCAGTGCTACTTAAGCGAATGAAGACAGATGTGAGTAAAAAGTTTGCACGTGGTATAATAATAGAGCCATACATAATAATGAAGCACACTTGATTACAGCTTACAACACTAGCCTCTTAGCGAAGAATAATAAATGATTAAAATAGAACTAGCAGCACATTTACACGATGCAATTACAAGAAATTGTAAACTAGCGATAATGCTGCAAAACTTCTACAATATGATAAAAGAGATATAGAAAACATGACGGTATAAAAAATAATACGCAGCTTCCTCAAATTTTGATTTTTTTCAAAGATATGAAAAGTAACAAGCACATCTGTTAGTATTGAAAAAGATTCCCTTCATCACACAAGCAGCATCCTTGATGCCATTACACATGCCATGTATGTAATACTCATTCTTACTTGCAGCTTTTTTTATCCTAAAAAATATCTCTGAAAGAAGTAGATAACCTAGTTCCATAAGCAGATTGAAAAAAACAAAACTAAGGAAAGCCTGGAGACTAAATATGAAGACAAATTGGTTTTTAAAGAACTTCCACCACAAAAAAAGTTTGTCATTATGCAAAATAACAGCATAAAACGGTTCAACATTCACAAAAGGAAAAACGTGATAAATGTGAATATTTTTGTATAAAATACATCAAAATTTTGGCAATGTCTTTTACCATATTCATAGCTAACATTCGCTGGGTTTTCATAGAAAAAATGAAAGATTGGAGTGTAAAAAGTATACTTTTAATAAGGAAAATATTGTGGTCTAAATTTTTATATGCTTTGATCTTTCAAACTCTTTGTAATTTTCTGATTTATAGCGTTCATATAAACTATTTCAAAGTATAGCAATCCTAAACTTTCAATATCACTTTGTTTCATTATGACTCAAAACTTTTGTCTTTCAAGAGTAGTATATTTGGTAGATAACAAAAATATCATCTTTCATAATTTTGCATCAATATATGTCAGGAAAGTTCTTCTACATAGATAAGAGAGAGCGTTTATCGTTTTTGAATGCTTTAATACAGTCAGCATAAACTAAAATAAAGTGCACTAAAAACAAACTGGAAAATTTGAAAAATTATAATCATTTTTTTTAAAAAAAAAAAACTGTTCAATTAAACCAGACTTCTTATTATTTACTTGAACCTTCATTCTATTCAGTTCTTGGCTTATTTCATTCTGCTCATTTCTTTTGGATTGTGCAGCTTTAAGAAGAATAGAAGCGGTGTCCTACGAGATCAAAGCATTTTCTAGACTTTTTGCTGATGTGTTCAATAATAATCCATCGGTTACCTTTTGTATATTTTCACACTCTTCATTTTTTTCCTCACAAATTTTCTCTATTTCATCTATTTTGAACTTTTTTCATAAGATTTTTTCTTGAAGTTCCTCGATTGTTCTTTTTTCAGTTTCTTATTCTTTTCTCAACATATCGCTTTCTTCCTTTTTTTCTTTCCATTTCTAAGTTTTCTTTATATTTACGATGAGCAGATCTTGCTAATGTTAAGAATTCGGCCGTTATTGGGACATTATATGGTATGTTTTGAAAGTATTGTAGGCCAGTTTTCACCGTTAAACGTGCATTAAGAGATATGAGTGATAGCGTGCACTTTTCATCTGTAAGTATCCGTTTTGAAACAGAAAACTGCCTTTCAACATCAGCGTTTCCATGCCATAAAGATAGGGCAGTCTTGTCAATTTTCGTCAACAAAGGATATTTCGCGACGAATCTATATTATTCAAGCAAAATAATAATTCCAGTAATGATCAACTCTGGTTTCACAAATTGTTTTTGGAATGATCTCTGTCTGCACCAATTTCCATTTGTCAGCAATTTTTCAATTTGGCTTTCAAAAGGCAAAACCTGAGAGATTTTTTGAACATCGCATAGAGAATTTAAATTATGCCTTCTAGAAGGTGCAAAACATCTGAAATACTTGATAAAGTCATCATTAAGTATCGATGAATTTAAAATGTAGAAAAAGGAATGAAAAAATTCGCACATAAATTCCGGTCAAATCATCAGATAGAAAATCAAGGTTCTTTATTTCGTCTTCAAAATCATTTCCAACCTTTATTTTTATGCTATTAATAATGACATTTCGGTTATTTATTTCGTTCAATAATTCTTCTTTTCCGTTTAATGTTAAGTTTTTCACACCGATGCGATTTTTTAAAATTCGATTACCTAAAGTAATAGCAAGTCTTGTAAACTCGTCATAAATTAAATGAATTAAAGGCTCTGACTTTTGAAACTTTTCGTTGAAAATATCAAATGGCTGACTTTATAAACAGCAGTTCTGCTTTGATGGTTGGACTATTTAACACTTCAGAAATAAACTTATAATAAAAATTCCATTTCAAGGATTTGCAAAATTTTGGGATAAAACATAAAAAATATTCTTTCAAAACTTCAATTTGCTCCAAAATTTTATTAATTGAAGTTCTTACGGTCAACCATGGATTTTCGACGTGTTTTTTCAACTTTGTTCTAGGTAAATTCATCTTTTCTTGAATTGCATGATTATCATCGTACCTAGAGGGCCATCCTTTGAAAAAGCGATATATGTAAGTTGATAAGTATGAAATTTTATCGTTAAAACTTTTTAAACCTTTGGAAAAAGTATTGTGAATCACGTGCAGTTGACACGTTCCAATATTTAATAATGATTGGCCTCTGCATTGTTTCACCTCTTCATTGATCACCATAAAAACGCTTTTGTTTACATTCGGTCCATCACTGAAAACCGAAATTAAATTTGACAAATTCAAGGAATTATCATCCAATACTTTAATCAATGAGTTAGATATTGCATGACTTGTTGCATGAATAAACAGTGTCAAGGTGAAAAGAGCAGATTTGTTGGAGTTTTTCAGACCAAAATCGAAGCATTTCCTGAAATTCTTTTTTGTCGCTCGAATCTGTTGTTTCATCATAAGAAATGACATAATACATATCTTTGACATCATCCACTATCATTTTTTGAAGTATAGGCATAACGCTACTGTTAACAAATAACTAGACTTCGATGGACCCAATGAAAAATCCTTAGGAATTTTCCCAGGAAACATATGTTGAAGTATTTGAGCAATGTCATTGTTTGAACGCAAAGAAAAGTTAGAAGAAACATTTTTTCAGCATCCACAGTATTTCCGCTTTTGTAGCCTCTTCTCGTCTGAAAACCATTTTCAAATTGACGATTGGCTAGTCGAAGGTATGTTGGAGAAGTAGTACCTTTTGGTTTATTCTCTTCATTGATATCATCGTTGATCACTTCAAAATTACACTGTGATGTATCGAGTCGCTCTTTTATTTTTTCTTATGTTTCAAAGTTGATGAGTGTTTAATTAAACCGTGAAGGCCTTTTTTACTAGTACTAATTTTTGCATTACAAAACTTAGATAAAGCTTGTGAATCATTGATTTTTTTACACCACAAACTTATCAAATTTTTATTGTAATCAACCCTTTCCAACCAATCGTTGTTGAATTTAATACTCCTTTTTCTTTCCATTTATAATTTTATTGAAATATGTAATTAGTCTGCAATAGTGGTAGTGGAAAAATAGGGATAAATTAAAACATTTCCAAATTTAAATATTGAAAAAAAAGAGATTCTTATATTGAAAGAAATTTATATGACAAAAAACATATATGAAGAAAAAAATAGTGTCTTCACGAGAAAATTTTTTGTATTTATGCGAAAAATATGAATAAAAATTATTTTTGTCAAGATATTTCTTTGATATATAAAAAACAATAGAATATAAAAAAAATTTTGTTAATAAGAAACAAAAAGTTTTCGTACTTCAAATATCATGTTCAAACTTTCGCTGGTTTGATAAAATTATCGATTTTTCATTGAAAAAGTTCTTCAGTTTTTACTCAAAATACTAGTTATTCTTGTATTTATATATTTTTTGACATGTGTTGTATAATAAATAATACTGTGCATCTATACTCTCCATTAGAAAAACAAAATTAAAAAAAAGATGAAAGAAAATATACAAATTAACGAAGAATTAGGAAACAGTAAACAATATGATTACTTTTTTATAAAAAACAGACATTTTAAAAATTTTGATATATTGATCCGAATAAAAAATTCTCAAATTTTTTATAAATGAACCAACAAAAATAAATATCTTTTTATATAAAAGGTATTTTATTTAAATATTTTTTTTTCTTTCTCCTAATGGTTCCAAAGGTTCCATTTTTTAAAAATGTTCCAAAAAGGTTCGAAAGGTTCCACACTGAGACGTCTGCATATGATAACGAATCCCTTCCATTCTGAAATACTACGCAGATACTTCCATTGAAAAGCTGTTTTTAATTAATGGAAGAATGATATTGCCACAAACTCAGCTCCCCCTCCAAAAGGACTCCCATTCCCAGCATCTATCAAAGTCTATTTCAGAAAAGGTGTGATGCAAAAAGATCATCATCATGAAAAGAATTCACACATAACACAAAACCAGACACACTCTATTCCCCTGGGGCGGGCGACACATACCTTTTCTTATCTCTCTCAATTAAAAAACTTTATATCAAGAGTTTTTGCTGAAGTGGAAATAAAGCTTTATTTTTGCTTATGTCAAAATTCGTATACCTATACACACAAACATAAATACAGCGAAATGAAAGCTCTCTAAACCAAAATGTAATAGGGCAATTTGTAAGAGATTTCGGCATACAATGATTTTTGTCACGGCTTTAAACTTAGATTAAAATTTCTTTCTGTTTTTTCATCTAATATATCATTCTAAATCATAGCAAGAATGATTTTAGTCACGGCTTTAAACTTAGATTAAGATTTCTTTCAGTGTAGTCCTTGTTTTTTCATCTCTAATATATAATTCCAAATCATAGCAAGAATAAAGAAAGATTAAAAAGAATCGTTTTACTTACCCCTAATCTTGTTTAAAATTAACAAGGGGTGTAAGTAAGGTTGGTTAGATACTGGCTTTTGATAACTCAAGGTCTTGGATTCGATCTCCCATCAAGCCTACTTTCCTCATAGTTAGACACGTGCAACGCAATTGTCTTTTCGATGAAAACACCTCACGGTACCTTTACCCTTAAAAGTTAAATAAAAACAAAATTAAACCATCAATATTTATTCTAAAAATAGAAAAATTGAGATTTTACAAAAATACGTTTCATAAAAACGACACGCATCATCGTAAAAAGGTCACGAAGAATTGTTTGTTTGTTTATCGACATGTGACACCATTATTCAATCTTTTCGTCTTCAAATTTTTTCAAAATTCTCTCCATTATTGTGAGTCCTATCATATCGCAGGTTTTCGCTTGTTTTACGATTCTTTTTCATTCTAGCTTAATACATTTTTGCTAAATAGTGGCAATAGTTTAAATATGTTTTCAAGGATTGTATAACTCGCAATTTTTGTGATCTTCTGTTGGATGAGATGCAACGATCTCAATGTGGACCATATTCACCAATCTATTGCTACGTGACTTGTTTCATGCATATTTTCAATGAAGGATCGCCTTTTTCTTCAGCGTTTGAAGCATCCTGATACAGTACTCCCTTTAGAGTTCTTTGCGCCACCCTGTCAAAATCCGATGTAGCGCATTTAGAATCGTGATAGACCTGGCCAAGTGGCTGCTGATTTAAAGTGTCCAAATTTCATAATTTCCGCCACACAAGCAAATCTTCGAATTCTCTGTGGCGCTGTGATTTTATATTGAAATTTTTTTATGGAAAATCGAGTTACGTCTCGTTACAGTTGAACACGACTCGAATCTTGCATCTCTGAAGTATAATGAAAATTTCTTTCAAAATTTCTCTTAAAATCGGAGAAGGGGGACTTCTAGGAACATAATATAACCATAAGATGTGTCAAAATATCAAAGTTACAACTCGTTTTTCCATCCCCATTTTTGTCGAATAAACTCAAGCTCGTCTTTTTACTTACTATTAATACTGATGATATACTTTTGTCGACTTGAAGATGGTTCTTGTTTCAATATTCAATTGAACTATTTTGATTTATTTTTGTTTCATCGTTACATCATATTCAAAACTCCACAATTGTCTGGTCCCAAGTCCAGAATGCGCAAAAAGGAGGACGATGCGTCGTGAAAACTTTTGTCAAATTTCTTACAACAATGGAGAAAGAAACCAAACATCCATGTTTGTAATAAAACCAGCTGAATCCTAGCTTACTGGAAATCTAGCCATAAAACCGATTATTATCATTTTCGAAATAAGGCCATTTATGAGAAACAAATTAGCAAGAGTTTTACTTTTATCATCATCTTGTTTCTGGAGATAAGTAGCTTTTTTATGTTTTGAAAGAATACCCTGAAAATAGGAATTTACGTTAAACTTTCAAGAGGGGTTTTTATTGACACCATTTACCCAAAATCCGTATGAAAAACTTGGGAGAAAAAATTCAACGAGTCCGTTAAGCGAAGGTAATGATGCCTGTATACATTATCACTTGTGTTACACAAGGAATATTTACCAATATTGCAAAGTCGAAAGGAAAATTTCCAACACCGATTCCAAACCCACCGATCCCTTTCAAATCTCCGACTCCACAACTTTGAAATCTAATCACAACATCTTAAAGATCAGAAAAGTACAACTCTTCCCTTAGAAAATAGAACTAAACTTGATTGAAGTATTATAAACTGAAAAGCTCAATAATCCCAAGCGCTGCCTTCCTAAATCGGAGACTCGATGAAGAGTAGTGAATGAACATAAAACAGTTTGTAGTAAAAAAACGTGTGCAATTATTTCCCTCTTCCAAGTCAAGACAGGATTCTAGCTTAAAAAGTTTATACGCGTGCCGGTGCTGGTACAAGTGGGAGTAGTACATCGCGTGGAGCTGTTGGCATAATGTAAAGTAGTGCTGGAAATGTAGGTTAGACGTAAGCGCGCGCAAAAGCACAATCACAACATTATTATTATTAGAGAAGAATTGCATTATTTCGCAAGTGGGGAAAGGAAAGAGTACATTTTGCGTAGCATCGAACAAGCATAAACACGCTATGCTCATAAACAAAGGCGACAGCAGACAGTTCACCCATGTCTGACTCTCTTCTCTTTAGCGAGCTTTCGCACGATGATGTAAAATGGTGGAAACGGGCATCTGAGATGTCATGGACAAAAAATAATTGGAAATCAGTAAAACTTTCTCTCTTTGACAATCAATTTTGCGATAGATGAATGGGCGAATCACTTGTATCATAAAAAATACATCCTTTCTTCCTACCTAAGCCTCTTTTTAACTCTTTCTGGCTCAATGAAACATTTTTAAATAATTATTGTCAAACTTATAGAGTAAATTAATTCTTTCATTTTAGAGGCTTTTTAAGTGTGACTTATTTCAGTATAACATTGTAGCATGTCAACTCAAATTATGTGCTAATTTTGCTATTCCCATCCAAATTCATATCTAATAAGCAGGGCAAGTAAAAGTCAATTTTTTCGTAAGCTTTAGTTATTGTTGATAAACAATTTTTTCTTTTATTTCGAACTTTAATGATCTTTTGTTGAGTAATTTATAGGTCAACAAAAGTCAACTTTTTATTATAATGTCAATAAAGTAAATTTTTATTTTTTTCACAACTTGAATTATTTTTACTTATAATAAAAACGTATATAACTTTTTATTTATTAAAAAAGAGAAACTGAGTAATACTTTCAATCAATTGAGAGTTATTTTTATCAACGCTTTTCTTATTTCTGCTTTTAAATTGTTTATGAATGAGACATATTTTTACAGTAGACACATATTTGCACAGGTACTCCTCATACCTTAATACTCTAAGATGGTGTGTTCTTTTATTATATAGAGTGGATTCGCATCTTACTGGCATTAAATTTAAATGATATCTGTAAACAGCAGTGCTTATTTCCTGTTTTCAACTTGTTATATTTACTATAGCTTGCATACTGTAATATAATCATCATGACTAGATGTTCATTACATGTAGGCCTATATTTTATGTGCTTGTAATTTGCGCATACCTTTGATGATGATCGATAAACATATGCTTGTTAAACAACACTAATTTTTGAATATAAGTGCGCTTCTTTATCTTTCATTTTTTCAACAATTACTTCCTTAAATCTTTCATAAGAAACTTTATTTTTGTTGTCCAATTTTCTTCAACTGTTGTTATTTTTGAAAAATAAAATCAAACATGCCAAAAACTGCTAAAAACAACTTTCAAAAAATATCTTCTTTCGTTTTCAAATATCCGAAGAAATTCACTTATTCTACAGATAAAAGTACTTTGTATTGTATATTATGCATGACTGAAGTGAAATACGAAAAAACTTTTTTTGTGGACAAGCACAGATCAACGCAAAAGCATAAAAGAATTCTTGATAATGCTTCTGGAAGTAAAAGTCTTGAATCCTTTGTAAAGATCACTGATAAAAACTTTACTAATATTTTGATAACGGCATTTTTAGAAGCAAACATTCCTCTTTATAAATTGAACCATCCAAGTATTAAGTCTTTATTTCAAAGTATTGGCAAAGTTTTACCATCTGAAAGAACTTGTAGAAACGCAATAGACGACTTGGCGACAAATAAATTACGAGAAATCAAAGATTTAATTAAAAACCAACAAATTTTTTAATGATTGATGAAACAGAACTATCCGGTAAAATCTTTGTAAATGTTCTGCTTGGAAAACTTAATCATTCAACTGTCACACATCTTATCAAAATTGTAGTTCATGAGTCTCACTTAAACTCAGAAAAACTAACTATATTGGTAGATGATGTGATTAAAGAGTTTGATATTGAACGCAACGACTTTTGTTTGCTTTTAACAGATGCTGCTACATATAATGTAGCTGCTGGAAAAACTTTGAAGATTTTATTTCCCAATCTCTTTCACGTGACATGATTCTCTCATCTTCTCCATAACTGTGCTCTAAAAGTGAAAGCTTTTTACAAAAATGTTTATGATTTAATTTCTTCGGTTAAAGCTTTAACAATCAAAAACAAAAGGAGGCGTTCTCTTTTTAAAGATATTGGATATCCACCCACTCCTATTATAACAAGGTGGGCAAGCTGGCTAAAAAGTGCTCTTTATTACTGTGAGTATCTTCCAAACATTCGACGAATTATTCAAAACATCAATAGTGAAGACAGCATTTTGTTAAAAAAAGCTAAAGAAAGTTTAAATAATCATGATCTGGCTAAAAATTTACTCTCAATAAAGCAAAACTACAATGATTTGATTGATTTTGTAGAAAAATCTCAAAACTCTAGATTTTCGATAAAAGATGCTTACAATTATTTTAACAAAATTAATTTTTGTGAAGATGAATGCAAAATTAAGGAATATTTTGAAAGACGTTTCAATCAAAATCAAATAAAAGAAATAATAGAAATGAAAAATTGTGAAATTTCACCAAGCACATATTTGAAGCTACAGGACTGTCAAGCAACTACTTCAGAAGTTGAACGTTCGTTTTCTAAATTAAAAAAACTACTGGAAAAAGACCGAAATTTTAAAGACGAAAATATTTGCAAGTATATGATATTTTATTATAATTCAAAAAATAATAATGACTATGAATCATTGAAATTTCAATAAATTTTTTACAGCTTTACAATCATTTTTGTAAACGTATGTTACTTTCAAAAAAATTTCAAGGTCAACTTTTTTGAGTAAAAAGTAAACTTTTTAAAAAATAAGGTCAATTTTTAAAAGTTTTCAATGTTTCCTTGCCCTGCTAATAAGAAGTGATTGCGGTGTAGTTTTAATCATAGCTTATGATAACTACGCTAAACTTTGCGATGACTATTTTTATTTATTGCCATGGAAATTGAATTATAGGGTGAAATAAGAATGGCGTCTATTTTTTCAAACTCTTATACTAATTTTTGTGCAACATTTTCCAATTTCGCCACGCCCTTGTAGAGTTTCAGTGGAGGTGCATGGACACGGCAGGCGCTTATTTTCGAACGAACAAAGCGGATGACTTTGGTAAATTCATCCAAAGTAATAGTTGATCTGCGTTACCGTTAGGAACGTTGGCCTAAAATGCCTTAATAAAAAACCAATCAATGGACATTTTTGAAATTATTGTCTGTGAACATATGTGGCATATCAGCGGGCGTGACATTTCTTTGGAGCGCCAATTATAAAAAATATATATACAAAGAATACGCTTTCATTGTTAGAGAGAAAATTCTTATAATTAGTATCCCATCTAATGGAGATATATTTTGACTAAATCCAATCAAGTGAGCACAGACACTTAACAAATCAGTTACATTATGCAAGGGGGAGAGTGACGACACAGAAACTTTTGCCTAGGGCGCCACAAAGGCATGTGAAGAAGCTCATAATGAAGTCTAAAAAGTGACTATACTCATCATTATATGTCTTCGTCGTCGTTTAGTTACACATTTTCCCACTTTTCCGATATGTGAGAGTATTGAAAGTATTAAACAGAGTATTGCATAACATCCCATTTAAAAACTTGTAACCAATTGATGTGGAAAAAGATTGGCGATGTAAAAGTCGAATATAAAAGTATAAATATTGTCAATATGATAATGTATACCTATTTTTTTCTAGCTGATTGTGAAATGATCTAAAAAATAAATGAAAAAAAATTAATACTATTAGAAATGCAAACGAAAATAATATATATATTTAGACTATCAGAGGGGGGTCAAGGAGGTACATTTGTCCGGGGTTCGAGAGCTATTTGAGTTCTTGATAGTCGACTCAAATAGGACACAAACCACTTTTAGATGTAAATTATGCTGTTTGTCACGTCTGAGAAGGGCTTCTAAAGATTCGCGAAATTTTGCATTAAATTTTAAAAAGAATATACTAAATTCTTGAAAGGCACGAAGCGAGTGCTCTAGGGTTGATTCGATCGAAATCAATTCTAGCGATAATCTGGTTTGGCACAAAGACCCTCAAAGATTTGGTAAGGCAAATTTGATCTGTGAGGAATTCACATAATAATTCAGGGGGTCCACAGGCGAAATATTATAAATTAGGGGTTCAGAATGATATTTTGGTGGTCCATGAAGAAAACCATCTCATAACCGCGTTATTATAAAAAGTTCGCAATAGACTTGACATCGTAAAAAGAGGTGCTTTACGACTAGCATTAACTTCAACGCAACCAGATATAAAGAAAGTCGTTGAGCAGCATCAACAACAGGGATCTCAACAAATGTCTTTCTTTTTTTATTATAAAAATTATTGCATTAGATTTGATATTATTTCAATATGAATTCTAAGTATATACTATTTTCCTTATCATAACCTCAAAAATTTTATTAGTGAAAAATATTAAAATAAATATTTTTTGTCCAATTTTTATGAAGGGGTCCGCCAAGAAAAAAAGAAGTGAAAAGGGGTTCATAAGTAAAATAAGGTTGAGAAACACGGCTTTAAATGATCAATAAATCATCACTTATTGAAGTTTGATGCAAATAAAATAGCTATCTTATTTTCCTGTTTAATTTAAAATTTCTTTTGTATTATAATAGATTACTTTCTTTAATTTCTAAATTAATTTGAAAGTTATAGGCGCCTCAAATGAATTTTGTACGGACAGAGATTTTGTTTGGAGGACGTAAGTATAACCCATATGGGTATAAAATAAAAATGGCCTGTCTTGTCATATAAAAACTGAATGAGAATGAAAAAATTGATTTTAGAAAAACCAAAACCTGAACGCGTTAAATAGATTTAAATATTTAAACACGCTGAATAAATTTTGTAAAATACGTTTTGTTTTTAAACGCTGTACAAAAATTCATTAATTTTTAATGCAAACACATTTTTATTTTTTTATATATTATTGAAAAAGAGATAAAAAGAACATTTTATTGAAAATATAAGATATAAAAAAAGAAGAAGAGATATATGTTTTGAATGTTGTAGATGAATATTGATATTAAAAAAATGTAATGAAAAATGTCAGGATTGTATCAATAAATTAAAACCCTGAAATTTGTCGCAATTGACGCAGTTGGAGTGTTAAACATCATATTTGTTCTGTGTAAATCAAATAAAAAATACATTTTTGGAAAAATAAGAAACGAACAAGATGTGCTATTTTATTTAACCCTTTGACAACGACAATTGCGAAGATATAAATAATCATCTGTTTTTTTTTCAATCGAATTTTATATATTCAATTGAGAGTAGTCACTCTACTCCTCAAAGGGTAAAAGAAACGAAAATGATTCGAAGTACAGAAGTTGGGATAGGAAGAAAACGCGTTAGCACAAGAGGATCTAAAGATGATGAAAGAAACATGTTCAATTGATGATGAGTGCATTTTCATGACTGACTGACTGACTCAAAAGAGAAAGAAGTAAGGCAGGATACCTGCATGCACGCGCGCATGCATGCGCATGCATGCAACCTTGATACGTGCACGCAAAAGCAATACTCATAAATAAGCTGCTCTGTTGTTGTACTGATTTTGAGAAAAGAAAGTAAAAAGACATAGAAGATAGTGGTTGGTTTGAGTGATGAAGTTTCTTGCTTGGCGTATATTGAGTAAACTACACAGGACATCATGCACTCCATAGCAAAGACATAAACGAAGTGCAATTGTGTTCACAAAGTATAGATGGCTGCGGCCAAAGGGATAGAAAGACAGAGAGAGAGAGAGAGAACACTTTTTCGAAAATGCAACAAGGCAAAAAAGGATATAAAAAAAAGAAAGATTTTTAGTGAGGAAGAAGCATCAGACTTAAGGATGATTGTCAGAACGCAAGCATCATTGAGAACGCTGAAATCAATTTTATTTTATTGAAATAAAGAAGAATGATGACGAAAATATTGAGAAGAAAAAATGGAGGAGGAGGACGAGAAACAAATTACAGTATAGTGCATAATCGGATAGGACTATTGACAAAATTTCGAAAAGTACAATGTCATGAAAGTTACTACATCCTCGTAAAATTACTCTATTGATGTTGTTTATTTATTTAAAAGCAATTTTTTTCTTTGCTGTTCCATGAGATGGATATGACATGATATTTCAATTTGGGAAAAGAAAAACATTCACTATGCAAACATGATTTACAAAATTTGGAAAAAAAGTTCACTTTCTGTCATAGGCATACAGTTAACTCATCGGCGCGCGTCCAAGAGAAAGGACTCGATAGCACCCTAAAATCACTGCAGTGTGAGCCAAATTAAGAGGTTTTGCTTTAACTGCTCATTTTCATTTTTAAGGATCTAAATTTTGAAGCCCAATCGTTTTCTTTCTTTGCGACATTGCTGTTATAATGATCGTCGGAATGTTAAAAGTTCTGGAATTGAGAAATATGTTATTTTCTTTTATTATAATCAAAAAATATTTAAATAAGAAATTAAAAATATCAAAATGTATAACATTATTCAAAATTAAAGGCGGAAAAAATTAACCAAATTTACAAAAAATAAAAATCTAAAAACAATTAAAAAAATGTTATTACATAGGCAACAATTTATTTAAATTAAAATATACAGAATAAAAAATTATTAAAAAAAAATTTCCCCTTAACCCATTTAAGACCACGCAAAGCAGACGATATCTAAAAAAAACGCAGACGATTTATATTCAAAGTCATTGAAAAAAGCAGACGAAGATGAAATTACTTATGTTCCATAATAGGAACATTGGTCGTAAATGGGTTAAATCATGGATTAGTTTGAACACTTCGGATTCTTTGCGTGAACAAACAAAGAAAGGTAGACACTTCAAGAGAAGGGCGAAATTACCAGCTGCTATATATCGCTGGGACAGCTAAGTTACTTTGATTTGAACAAATATTCAATTGATCCGAGTATGGGAAAACATTGATTACTTATCTGACTTTGACACAAAGAGATTTTGCTCTCGTTATAGCAAGAAGCCATTATCATCTTAGTTCAAGGCCAATAACGAGAGAATCGATTCTTAGCTGGTGAATGCAAAATAAATAAAATATGGATTCTGCAAAGTTTTGCAGTACTTCTATTTTTACTAAATTCTCTATTCGCAAGAACATAAACATCGTAAAGATTTCAAGAATTCGATTATAAATCACGATTTTCAACGAGTACAACTTCGGAAATATTAAATTGCACAAATGGTTCTAAGATTTCTATATAAATAGTGCCTGATTGCCTATTTAAAACTTACATTATCCAATTTTTAAATAAGTTTTTAACAAAGTCGAAAACTACAAAAAAAAATTTATACTACATTGTTCATTTAAAAAAATTCCATTCTTTCCTTTAAATTATGTTAGTTCTGCATCAAAATATATATTATAACCAGGGCAATCAAAAGTCAATAAAGTCAAGTTTTGTTATAAATAAAAATACATTTTATGAAAGCATTTTTTGTTATTTTTATAAAAAACGACTAATTTAACGTTTTTTTATGTCAATGAAAGCCAATTTTATTTTAAAAGTCAATTTTTTTAAAAAATCAATAAAAGTCCATTTTTAGGTAGGTTTTGTTTTTTGATTATTATTTTATTCAAAGTAACAAAAAATATAGTTTTATTAAAAAATAATTAAAATAAACCCGAGTAAAAGTAAAAATCATGTAATGTAAATATTCTTGAAATTCCTGTTTTCAATTGTTAAACATTCATACACTTATACACAATATCAGCCAGCATGTGTTTAGATTTATATGTTAAAAGTAGATTGTATACATCTTCTAAATAAATAAGTCCTCATGTGTTAGCAATTAAAACAGTTGCACTCTAAAATGTTCATTGTATGAACTGCATACATACACTTATTCACATCTGGTTCGTAGATAAGACTGTGGGGGCAGATTTTTTTCATATCTTAGAATTAAATAATTTTGCCTATAAGTACCCAGTTAAATCCTTCTTAAGAAAGATTAAACAACTTCTCTTTTTTTATTTATTCTCGTTTTATAAACAAGTTTCGTGTGAACTTATTTATTTTTAATTTTAAAAAATTATACAATTATGCCTAAAAGCTCTAGAGGTAATTCTATGAAAATATCACTCATTATTACAAAATATCCAAACGAGTTTTCACTATCACAAAGCAAAGACAAACTTTTTTGCAAGTTATGTTTGGTAGAAGTAAAACACGATAAAACTTTTTTTTATTGAAAGTCACAGAAAAATCCCAAAACACGAAAAACATCTTAAAGATAGTTATGCCAACAGCAGGATTGAAAAGTTTCCACTGATACTACTTCCGATGACTTTAAAAAGAAATTGATTACAGCCCTCCTAGAAGCTAATATTCCATTGCACAAACTTTGCCATTCGAGCATTGTTTCACTTTTTCAAAATCTCAGAAGACAAGTTCCTTCTGTTACAACATGTAGAAACTTGGTTTCGAAATTAGAAGATGAGAAACTTCAAAAAATTAAAAGTTTATTAAAAAATCAAGACGGGTTTCTGATGGTTGATAAAACCATTATTACGAATTGTGTATTCTTAAATGTTATTGCTGGAACATTGGTAGAACCTCAAAAAACTTACTTGATCAAAAAGGCTCCTTTTGAAGCACATATAAATTCACAAACGTTGACTTATTTTATCGACGATACGTTGAAAGAGTTTCACATAGATAGAAAACACGTTTTGCTTTTGATAACAGATGGTGCTAGATACAATACTGCCGCAGCTAAGAATTTAAAAGTAATGTTTCCTAACTTTTTTCACGTTACATGCATTTCCCACTTATTGCTCAACTGTGCTCTAAAAATTAAAACTTTTTATCCTGAAGTGGATGCATTAATTTCAAGTTTTAAAGCTCTTACGATAAAGAACAAAACAAGACGTTTTTTTCTCTGAAATTGGTTACCCACCAGTTCCTATAATTACAAGATGGGGTAGTTGGTTGGAAGCAACTCTTTACTTTAGTAAAAATCTTCCTGAGATAAAAAAAATTATGGAAAATTTTGATGGTGAAAATGGTATTTTGATTGACAATGCAAGAAAAAGCTTAGAAAATCCTAACTTATGTAAAGCTTTGTTATCAATTAAAAAAACTACGCTCAAAATATAATTGAGCTAATAGATCAATCGCAAAAAAGAACTTTTAAAATATGTGACGCTAGCAAAGTTTTAAGTTTACTTCATTTTAACAATGATGAATGCAAATTGATCCCATATATCAAAAGTAGAATGGAACAAAATCAAATAACTGATATTATGGAAATGAAAAATTCAAGTATATCACCTGATACGTATTTACTATCTAGTTGCGAAGTTGAAAGATCCTTCTCAAAACTCAGAAAGTTATTAGAAAAAGATCGAAATTTTAATCCAGACAATATTTTTAATTACATGATTTTTTTTATAATTGTAAATAATTTTGTTTTTTTATTTTATGCTTAAAATTTAATAAAATCATAAAAGTCAATTTTTATTTTTAAAAGTCAATTTTTTTATTTTTAAAAGTCAATTTTTTGATTTTTAAAAGTCAATTTTTTTATTTTTAAAAGTCAATATTTTCTTTTAATAAAGTCAATTTTTTGTTTGCCCTCATTATAGCTAAAAAATTTCAAATTTTTTCAAAATAAAAAAAGTGTATCCTCCTTAAAATTTTATATGCTTCCCGTTTACAAGGCCAAATGTAGAAATGCTTGTTAGAGGGTCTTAACTCAGATACACAGCAATATATCAATCATTGTTCATTATTCATGGCATGACAGTATAATAAAAAATCTTATCTACCTATTCGCATTTCAATGTCACTAACTTTAAATTAAACATATTTAGAGATCAATTAGTGGTTGAGATAGGATTAAGCACAGGGCGTAAAAAATTAGTTTTTTCCTTTTGTTAGAGTAAATAATTTTTAGCTGGGAACCACATTGAAACTTTTGGCACCATACTTCATTAGTTAGATGCAAATTTGAACTGCATACATGTCAGTTGCAATTACCTATGTGAAGTTGTTTAGTTCGAGAATTTTCTTGAAAGGGTATATAAAGGATAATGACAAGAAATTGGCATCATTGTAACCAGAAAAAAAATAAGGAGTTAATCTTAACACCCTACACTCCCATTATCTTTAAATTGGTCATCCGTAGATAAGATAATTCACATGTTCTAATATTCATCTAAATTGACAAATTGTGTGTAAATATTTTCTAAATTTTATATGAGTTATAATAGGGGGTGAACTGCCCATTTCGCCTGGGATATACATTTACACTCAATGATAAAATTGAAATTATAATTTTGTTTAGTAGTTCAAACATAAGTATGTATTTTCGAAAACCAGTGCATGAAAGCATTAGGAGAGGTTTGGCTGTCACTGCTATTGTTTCATACAATGGAGCGTCACATTAGTGCAAACAGTTTATAAGATAGAAATTTTATATGTTTAAAGCAGAGGCATTTCATTTCTTGGTACACTGGTCCTCAAATGGTTAATCTTTGGTGAGAGTGCATTCCTGATGTGTGTATCGATTTCCAATGGAAATTTATCTGGTAAAAGAAGACTCTTTGCTAGGACATAAAGCTAGACAGACTAGCGTTGAGTTAGAGAACCGTAGATGACATATCCTTCATTTTGACCACCTTTTAAAAGAACAAGTGTCTTTGGTTGAATAAAGGAAAAATGGAGTTTTTTATTACAGAGATGAAGGCATAGTGATTTTTGAAATGGAAAATTCACATCGGTGCTCTATTTTATGCTCCTAAAATTCCATAAACCAGACAAAGATCGCCAACCTTTGAAATCTCAAAGACCAATGCAATAAGGACGAATATTTAAGTAAACCTCAGTTTCAATAGATATATGCCGTCAATACGGCTAAATAAGAAACTACGAACTCTTTGTTTTAGAAAGATTTTGAAGATCATATTTAAACTTTTAAATAATTTAGCATAGACAAAATTCTTAAAATACGACTGGTTGGAGGTAGACACTAGTATTCGTCAAAACTCGGAAAATTCAAACTCGATAATTAATGGAACAAAAAACTTCAACTTGAGTTCCGTTGGAGTCTTTTACTTGAATCAAACATATAATGATGTGTAATAAATGCGCTTTATATCATGTACAAGTGTGCGTATGCGTCAAGGCTTAAGCAAAGTAGCAAAACTTAAATTATGTATACATGAAAAGCTTGGAGTTGTAACAGGTATTTATAATCATATTGTGTCTTCATACAAAATATAGCAAGTTTTAAACTCGTACATCGTAGTGTAGGAAGAGTAAACCTTGTAATTCTTTAAAACAGCTAAGAAAACTATTTAAATCGAATGCAATTGTAAAAAGGTAAAATAAAAAAAAGCAGTAAACTGAAGTGTCTTCATTTTGAGTTTAATGCACATAAAATGAGGAAAAAAGATTGATTAGATTTAAGAACATAACTTTGGAATGAGCGGAGGAGAGGATGGCGTTGACAAATTATTTTCTCAATACCTACCTTCTCATCCTTAAAATGGTGCCGGTAATCAGCTATGGCTCTTATTAATATTGCAGTTCAAGCAGGATGGAAAATTTAAGAAAAACCTCATCTTGAATTTATTTGTATCTATTCTGTTCTACATGCGCATCTGACTTGGTGAAACTCAAAGATCCATTTTTCAAATATATTTACAGATTCAGAATAACATGAAGCAAAACATATTACAAGGATTCCTTAATTACAAATTCTTTCCTTTATTAACCAAAAGTGTCAGTTGAAATTTTTTCCAAACTCTTTTCTAATTTCCCCAAGTTTTTATAATGATACATTCAGCACTAAGGCCTCTTCTTTTATTTTCGTTTAAATTGTTGAACCTTTTGCGAACCATGAGTTCTTACCCTGCTACGAAGTGTTCCTTTCTTTCAAGACGCAGATGTGCAGAAATATCGCAAAAAAAGAGACATTAAATAATTTTGAGCATAACATTTTGAATAATTTACCAGCTGAAATGCATGTGAAATCATCAAAAATGAGCCGAAATTTTCTCATACTTTGAGATAATAAAAATTATGAACTTCTTAAAAGACGAATCTTCCGATTTTTGTATCGGAAAAGGAACAAAAAAATTAATTCCTCTCGTTCTACTAATTCTTGATAACAAGGATTACACAATACTGGTCTGATGAACAATTAGTAGACTAACGGTTTATTAAAAAATTTTATTGATATATATCAAATTATACCATATTCTGCAAAGTTTAACTACTGTCAAAACTTTGTTATGCAGGGGTGTCAAACTTAGATCACTCGTGGGCCGCATTTCAAATAATTAGTTCTTGCGGGCCGAATAAAAACTCTAGGATTCAAAAGACACACATAATCATATTTTGAAAGCATACAATAACAGAATAAATTATTTAAAAAAAAGATTTGAATGAGGTTTTTATTCTTAATTTTTCTTTTCCATTTTCCAGAAACTTGACATCTTTTCTTTTTAACAATTCTGTCAAAATCAGAAATTAAATTCGTAGCAGCAGTAACAATCAGAATCTTATATATTTTATCTAGTCTTGTTCTGTTCTTTGACTTATAAAAATTCATTTCTGGAAAAATTTGCCTGTAAAAATAAGTCATGCCAAACATACATAGAATTTTTGAAACGAATGGATTAATTTTAAAAATTTAGAAATAGATGTTACAACCAAACAATTACATTGTAAAAAAGTCACTTTTCATAAGAGAACACTTTGTAAGTCCATGATTTCCAGGTGAAAGTCTGATGCTAATTCTGATGCATCGACTGTGTAGAAGGTAAAGTAAAAATGGAAAACTCACGTTTTACATCATTGAGTATTATGTGGGGGGGGGGGGCGGACTGTAACTCTTTGGAAGTCAATTGCGGCCCGGGCCGTATGTTTGACACCCCAGCTGAACTGTATATAAAAGATTCGGTACTTTCCTGTTATCGCCCCACCACCCCAAAATGTTATAAAACAGGGAAAAGTTAGGAAGTATTTTCCATTTATGGGCTTTTTTTTCTATGAAAAAGGTTTTGATTAATGATATATAGTAAGTTTAATGTAGGTTAGGTTAAAACAATACAAGAATATTTATCGTGGTAGAAGAGCTATGGGTGGTGGGGCGATAACAGGAAAGTACCAAAGATTCTTGAATTAAACGGTACACACAAACAATATAGTGCGATAAACAAAGGATTAAAAGAAAGGTCTCTCTCTCAATAAAAATAGGCTAATTAAGTAATGGAAATTAGAGAAGCACTAAATTTTAAATATATAATATACACTAAAAAAAGCCTTTTCATCTACAAAGAGCATAAAATGTGCAGTTTTAACAAAGCAAAAAAGCATTAATGCAAGGAAGAAGAAGCTAAATAATGTGAAGTGCACACTAAATAAATTAAATACTGCGAATGCGCATGTATAATATGTTATTATTTACATTCGAACTGTATACATATAATCAATCATACGTGAACTCACAAGTGTAATTAGTAATTACACAAAATGCCTAGTTGAATTGCCGATTTGCTATTTCGCGTAATGACTAAAAATTTTTAGTCATTACATGAAAAGACGGGCCATTACACAAACTGACTGCGTACGCAAACACTGCATACATTTTATGACTTTTGTAAAATTCGTTGTGGAGGCGGAGGCGGCACATGATCTCGTGAGTGCAAGAATAACAAATGAAATGAATGATAAGATTGAAATCAAGCGAGTGGATATGACAGCAAACTGCATCATTAAAATTATGATACATTTTTCCGTTACCTTGAAAATGACTTTAGAATCAAGGATGATGATAAGAGCGAAATGAGAAGAGAATGAAAAGATATTGTTGAATGAAAAGCATGAAATGTCTTTTTAAATGAAAATACTATACATTATTACTTCATCGCAACCACTTGCATTCAAAATCTTGAAAGAGTGGCTATAACTAAGCTATGCTCAAAAATTAGCCTAAAAAATCAGCTATTCCACCTCAGAATTAATGTTTGAAATACTAAAAAAAATTAGGAGCTTTCACTTACGTCAGTGGTCTGGCAATACAACATGGGAGACAAAACAGTTCTAAAAAGGCTTGACAGACTAAAGTATGCATAAATGTATCATTTTAGACGATCATAATTTGCCACCTTAAATTGTCCAATTAAAACGGAGTTTCAAACCATTCCTTGATATTTGTGAACAACCAAAATGCAGTTCACACTCAAATATTAAATCCTACTGAAACCAAGAAAAAGCAAACATAAAAAAGATGCATGGATGTAAATGAGAGTTTTTGAAATTCCATCTTTAAGAGTTCATGTGGCGAGATAATGATTGATGTATAAATATTGAAAGAATGTAATCTGAAATATTCGATGTATGAACAAACACATTAACATGAATATAAAAAGATAGAATGTAGACGATATATAAGAAGTTCAGCTATGTTATATCTTTTTGATAGAAGGTATTATGATAACCAAATGAATATTCATAGATACCATGCGATTCGGGAGGCTAGCTCGATAGCCAAATTCTACGTATCAGTCGATGCCATCACCTTACCGTTTTGATTTATTTAAGGTAATAAAAAAAGATGGATAATTTCAATATAAAATATTTGGATGTTTTTATTTCTTTGACCATCTATCCGGCTTTTGTGTTATAAATTCTGTTCCGTCTTATGAAGAGGCCTTGATATCAATGTCTCCGTGTTTTGCAATATCACATAAAAGAGAATGTGAGATCAGTTTTGAGTATTATTATTATTATTGAACAGTGATCACAAAATATTAATGTAGAAATTATGTAGCAGTTAACTTCAAACTTTCAGTTTCACCTGCCCTTTGTTCGTCTCTTTCTTGGATATTCAAATAACTTATCTGTGTGAGTATTTAATCTATGAATAATGTCACAATACGATCATTTTCAGTTTTCTAATAAATAAATTATCTTATCTTAATTATTATTTATAATATTAATATATTAATTACTCTAATTTCTCAAGAAAATGTTAAATCGTATAAAATTAGAAAAATATCCAAAAACGAATAAACTCGATATTTTTCGTTAGAGTTTGCCTTTAAAAAAAATTATGTACTCTAAAAGAACTGAGGTACTTAACTAGCTGTACTTTTTCAACTCTAGTAAAAAATTCATGAAGCTCTGAATGAGACCAGGTGTGCCTTGAAGATGAGAAACGCAAAGCAGATAGTTATTATATTATAATGTATATGAGATAGTTTCATTTTAGTTTTAGATGTCTCATATAATGTAACACTTTTAAACCCTGATTTATCCATATTTAATTTCAATAGAGTCTTTGATCAAATTGTTATCGTATGTAAATTCGTTTGTGACATCACATTTATGATGTTCTTCATATCTATCAAAAAATTCAGTGAGACATTATACATTAGTAATTAATGAATCGATTCAATGTGGTAAGATTGTATGGGTTGCTTTAAATTCCCAGTTTTCAAACGTACTAAAACCACATCAATTTATATTCTGTAATTTTCCGATCCCTAAAACCTTTTTAAGCACAAAACTAACATATTGTATCATCAGCGTTTAATTAAAGGCGATCGCAGCCTGCCCAAAATCAGGTAAAATCTTGGCAGACGAAAAAGTTTCAGGTATTAGCAGCGGGGTACCTCTATTTTTAAGGTGGCCTAGGGCGTATGCTAATTTTGCCGCCCCTTAAAATTCCAAATAACACTTCAATAAGCCCAAAAATTTAAGAATACAGGTATATATATAGCAGGGACGCACACCCGGGAGGGACGACCCCCCCCCCTTCCCACAATGCGATTTCAAGGGGGTCGGAAAAGGCTTTGGTTCCGCAAATGATTGTTAATTTTCTCAATTTTATATCATTTAAAAAACTTGTTTGGCTTGTGAGTAGACGTTCCATATTTTTTTAACGGTTAAGTCTTAAAGACTTGTTCATTTACATAAAATTTTAAAAATTATAAAAAAAAAAGTTCCCCACTTACCCCCCTCCGTGAAATAATTTTCATTTGGGCCTCTTGGTACGCCAAGGTAATTAGCGACACGATTGATCAGAATATTATCCGATATAGAGTGAAAAAATAAAATAAAAACTTATAACATGTTCGCCAAAAAAGAAAACTTAAAGCACTAATAAAATTAATTAATACATTTAATAGTTACATATGGGAAATGGAAATGTGTTGTAAAAATTAGGGGATATCATAAAAATTTTTGGAAGTCCTGGATCATAATTGTTGTAAGATTCGTGCTTGAAAACGTTTGGTAGAATCAAAAATTTAGAGAAAAATTAATATCCTGGTTGCAATACTTACATTTATAATTCTGAATAGTGTAGTCTTAAAACTTTGGCAGATTAAAATTTCCATAAATATTTCTCATACATTACTTGATATCTCTCCAATACCCATCTATTATATAGGTAAAAATGGCAAATATATGCACTAAAATCGAATTGTAACGAAACCAGTCAAGTCAAATATTCGTTTATCTCAAAGGAAATTGCCGTCTCAGCGATCTATAACAACAGTTAATTGTTCCGTTTGCCTGGATGAGTTACTTTTCTTTAAACGGTAGACAATCAGAGCCGATTATTGCCAACTTTACAAAAATAAAATCGTCTGCGTTTAAATGCTTTTTATAAATCTTCTGATTTAAGTTAGATATCGTCTGGTTATCATAGTTGTTAACGTGTTAATCACGCAGATAAAAATGCACGATTACAAGCACGTATATCTTGTTAATATTTTTCAAGTATTTATTGATAAAAAGAAAACAAAATCTTCCTTATCCTTATCGAATCACAAGAACAATTCTCACAAATGTTTCTAACATTTTCCCATTATTATCGCCCATCATCCCAATCGCCAAATTCGAAGTTTGTGCCCAAGTTTTTAGTCTCCCCTCTCCCAAACTTCAAAAACGGGATTTTACTATATAATATATAGACAATCCAAATCCAAGATTCTATATTGAATGTAACACCTCAGCTGGTGATTTAGGCGGCAGTTTGACCGTATTTGTAAGAAAATCAATTTTTCACCCATTTTATATATTTTTTAATTATTATTAGTGTGTTCACAGTAAATTTCATCTCAATTAAAATTAAAAGACCTGTTCGGAATAAAAAGATATGAAATAAAATAAAAGAAATAAGAGTATGTTCTTTGTATAAATTCTCAACTTTACCAATTGGAATTTTAAACCGTTACGATCTTTATCAAAAATGGTGTTATAAGAGGTGATAAAAAAGTTTACGAAGTTGATTTTTTTAATTCTTATCACCCCTCATCACTCCATTCTTGATAAAGAGCATAGTGGTTGAAAATTCGAATACTTTTTCTTTCCTTTTTCAAAAATCAAGAAGTTAAATAAGGAATATATCTTTATTTCTTTTATAACCTATTCTTTTATTTTATTCTTTATGAATACCGACTTCGCCTGAAACTCAGGCTATCAAAAAGATAGGTAAAATTCCATTTCAAATAGCCAGTTTTACAAAAGACTATCTAAATGGATAAAGTCTGAAATATAAGCATTGACTGTATTTTTACCATAATAGTAGAGATGTATTGGATATCCGCATCCGTGAAAAATTTACATCTTCTTAACATCCTTATAGGCGGATCATTTAAGTTTCATCCGCAATAAAATCTGCATCCGTAATTTTTACTTTATCCAAAATTTTTACAAATATTTCTTTATGATAACACATATACAGTAATATCTTCTCTTTAAATTTTAAGTATAAAACTTGAGTTTAGTTAGAATAATAATTATGATATCCGCTAAAAAATTAATTCTGACATCTGCATACCAATCCGCTAAGAAGTCAAATATGATATCCGCATTCGCGGATACAAAAAAATTCACATCCGATACATCTCTACATAATAGATTTAATGTTCATATAAAAAATGCTTAAACGATTTTAACTGTGAAAATTTTTGAATCAATAGATTCCTAAATTAATTCCAAAATAGCTTAAAAATTATATTATTGTTGTGATAATGGCGATGATACAATGGTAAAAGAGAAAATGAAAATAAAGAATTAAGAGATAAAATTAGCTACCATGCTTAAAATATTAGTGGGCAGCCCACACCGATCCCTCCTCTACATCATGTAAGCCCAGTTTTAGTGTACTGTATTTATAAGTATGAAAATAAGCTTACAAATTTTCATCGTTAAATAAGATGATTCAAAATAATTTTCATATAAATAGAGATGGACATTATATTTAGGATTAGACATCAAGGCTAAGCAAACCATTAAGAATGAAGCGCCAAAATAGCTTTTCACAAAAATTAAAAAAAAATACGTTATATAATCTTATTTTTATTAAAATACGAGCTCACATAATAGAATATTTATTAATGTATTAACAAAAGAACTTTATTTTAGTCAGTAGGAATTTTAATTTAGACACAAAAATTTTGGTAAAAAATGAGCTTTAAGATAAACAAAAATAAATTTAATTTTTTTTACTAAGATGGTTTTTGTATCATAATAACTACTCTTATTATTTAAAAGTATAGGTAAGAACTAGACATTGCCTGGAAAACTGTAATTGTCCGATCCCTGCATTATATCATGATATTAGAAATTTTTTAATAGGTTTATAGAAATCGTGAGTCTTTACAAAAGTTATACTACTTTTGTACCAATATCTTTACGTTTTAGCGAGGTATTTATAATTTATCACAATATTGAATATATATACAACATTGGTGTGGATAGCGAATCATAAAACACAAAAAGTAGCATTATTCATATCTTAATCTCTATAATCATAAATAACATCTATAATCATAAGAGATTAAAAATAGAAATATAGTTAATAGAAAAATATAGTATATCTTAAAAGTTAGACTTTTTAAATGGAATTATTAGTTTTTCGTCTAGAATTTTTTGATAAGACCAGTATTCTTATACAATATATAATGATCATTTCTTCACATTTACAAAATACAAAAATAAGATTAAACTTTAAAAATTAAGCTTACTTTTTGGTAATAGATTTTCGAGATTTAATAGGCGCTTCAACTAAATTTTCAGAAGAATTATTATGTTCTGTGAAGTTGATTCGAAATAAAAATAAGGTAAACTTATTTGCAAAATAAATTAATTAAAATCTTTAATGTTTACCCTTAGGATTGCCATTTTCAACATATTCTGCAGCCTTTAACAGGATATCTAAATTCATCATCAGATGTAAGACTGAAAGTTTAAACCAAGAAGTTTAAACTTAAAAAATATTAAACAAAAAATAATTAAAATTATATTAAAAAAAAAATTTTTTTAATTTTAAGATAAATTGCTTATTGGATATAATTATTACAAGGATTTATTTATGTTTTTTTCTGGTGTCTTACAAACTGTGCCATCATTCAATCACTTTTTTAAAGAATTTAACTTTAGAAGTATAAATATTTTAAAAATTCTCTATTTTCGAAAAAAAATTCATATTTGGAGCAAGAATTTATTATTCCATTTTCATTAATTATCAAATTTATAAAAATTTTATTTGAGTCTGGTTCATAATAAAATATCAAAATACTTAATTAAATCTGTTTCTTGAACCATGCCAATATAAGGTAATGTTTTTTTTGAATAAAAATAATCATTGCTAAAAATAAGTTAACACATATCATCAAAAATTTCAAAGGTTTTAATCAAAATGGAGAAAAAAAAGTATTTAATTTTCTTAATATTTTTATTAATAATCTGAAGATTTCAAAAACTGTTATTATTACAAAAATGATACTAAATAATAAGTTTTATCAAATTCTAATATAGATTCAACTCCTTTTTGAAATAAAACTCAGTAATTCATGTGTAGAATTTGTCAATCTTTATGGCATATTAACACTCGGCCTTTGCCTGTTAAAAAGGATATGCCCCTTATAAAAAGATGACGAGGAGAAAAATATAGATAACATACTTCTTCTTATTAGAAAAATTTACAAAATCATTAGATATCTCTTGTTGATCTTTTGATGGATGTTATAATTTGTTTTCGAACTTAGAACCCTATCAACATATCCTTTGGTCTGGCTTTAAGATTATCTTTGGATTTTTTTCAACAAAAGATAACATTTATAGATGTGTTCAAATGTATTCGGAATATAATTTAGAATTCAGTGAGAAAGATTATTTTCTAAAACCTTACCAGTTTATTCATAACAAAATTTCAACTTTCATTATTTTCTAGCCAAGAAACTATACTTCTAAAACGAGCATCTACTATAGACCATTTGAATCGAGAACATACGCTCTTACCATGAGGCCAATAAAATTTTATAGAACACTTTAAATAAGCGTTGGATTAATAAATTATAATCAATCTATATAATTTATAGTAATATATAATATAGTGCAACCTTATGTTCCATAATAAAAATTATATATAAAAAGGAATGAGTGGTATATATAAAAGAAAGAAAGACGAAAGATTTATTTAAGGGTTAAAGTTCATATAAACGACAAAACATAAAGTATTAATATATAAATTTATATGTTATGTTTTAGATAAATATGACAAAATATAGTTGATAACACTATGAGCAAATGTAAAAAAATTCAATTAAAGGTAATATTCCTTTATTGAGATTTTTAATGATAATTTTAAGGTTCTCTGGTTAACTGTAAAAGTTTTATTCACAAGTTTTATGCGAAATAGTAAAATGGAATGTAAAATTGCTTTTTTTCCTAAATCTTGAAATATGTATTTTTACATTTTGTCTAGTTCCATAACAAAGAATATCAAAGTTACTTTGAAAAAGAAATTTAAAAGGTCTACATTTAAGATGATTTTTAAAGTAAAACATTAATAAATATATAATTGATACACTTTGAGCTCATGTAATGAACTGTCATTGTCACGATGAAAAAAATTATAAAATTTAATTATAAATTTCTTAGTTTTACATAGTAATGGGGAGCGCTCCATCGCCCAAATCAAATTGCAATACTCTATATGGAAGAATTCAAATGAAGAAAAAAGTAACTTCCTGATTTTTGGTTGGAGATATGAACTTAATTTTTTAAAGCTTCCTAAATGTCTAGATATTTTTATAGAAATGTTCTTTCTATGCATTTTCCAATTTAAGTTCTCATTTAAAGTGACACCTAAAAATTTCATTTTTGAAACTTTTTTAATTTCATTATTATTCAAAAAGAATTTAGGATGTAAATCTTTTTTCTTTTAGAAAAAACCATATATCTACCTAACAGAGGCGTATATTCACAGTGTGCAATGTATGCGGCACACACCTTATAATTTCTTGCAGTTAAAGTTGTTTGATTTGTTAAACTCTTCTTATTTACTTTTCAAGACATAATATAGCCAATAGTATGAATGAAATGATATTTAAACTTATATTAAGTGAAGTTGCGCTATGTCTCAGGCGCACGCTTCATATCTACAATGATATATTTTATATGTGATTTTTTCCTATCACTGCTACTTTACATTAGTTATATAAGAAGTTGAAAGGCGTTATATTTTCTGAAGCACACCATATGCCAGTATTCAAAACTGTATTATTCACATGAAGACGTAGCGTATTAGAGCAAGGAAAAACAAAATAGAAATACGACACAAGTTTGTATTGATGGGGTAGTGCTTAAGTCTTTTCGAACGCTTTACGTCAAACTGTAATTTTTTCATCACACTTCCTCACTGCTACGCATCACGTCTCTGTATCTAGAAGAAAATAAAGGACAACGTTTATGACTTATAAGTGTATAAAACATATGCTTTATCTGTCAGATCACTTGTGCGGGCTTTTCACAGCACCAAATTATACTATTGATCATCACAAATCTGAATTGTTTATTAACCCGTTTTTGTAGTTTAAGTTTATTATTTTAGATAAAATCAGCCTTTTTGCATTTTATCTCGTACATAAAACTTAACTAAATCTGTCACCAAGTAAGGCTTTTGAAAATTTACAGAATTTTTGGTTGAACAATTTTAATGCTCTCGTTATATTATGCGTTGAACCTTCAATCCATAATGTATATTTTGTAAATTATGCATAAAGGATGAAAATTATAATTTATTTTTCTTATTATATAGCTAATTAGAAGTTATATTCCTTGCAAACTTGAGAAAATAATTTATTATTATAAAAGAACGTATTGCAAACAATTTATTGAGAACAAAGTTTATTTCTAAGTAAGTTTTTGCCTACAGTTGGCTTTAGTAGTGAGGAGAGAAAAGTGTTGAAGACTTAGCTCGTGTGAAGAGTAGGAGTAAGTTTATATTATTATATAGGCTACCTACGTTTTTTTAATATCGCTTTATGTTTTAATCAATTGGACTAAATTATTTCAAAGTTTATTTTTATTATATTACAATAATTTTTAAATTTATTTTAATTATTATATCAAAGTTAAACTTGGTCAAAAATAGTTGAATATTAAGGACTTTTTACCCAAATACACCCAAATATACCCAAATACACCCAAACAGATGAAAATAAATTTAAATATTAAAAGAATAAGTTAAATATACATATAAGAATTATTATCAGGATAAAACTAATATAAAATTTTAAATTTGATATTGAATTATAAAAAATTAATCTATTTTTTTTAATTAAAATTGTTTATATTATAATAATAACTTAAAATATAATAATTATTTATAAATAATAATATAATTATTTTATAATAGTAAGTTTGATAACACAAAATAATTTTTTAATTTAAATAATTACTAATATCTGTGGCCTGGCAAGAAAATGGGTCACATAAAAATATATAACAATACTCTATTACCAGCTCTCGTTCAAACTATCTGTGCATCTTTTTATTTTAAGCATTTATTTAATATTATTTTTAATTTCAAGTTCTTATTTGTAAATAAAGAACATATTTGGGTGTATTTGGGTATATTTGTGTGTATTTGGGTAAAAAGTCCTACCGGAATATAAGTTATAAAATTTAATTTAAATGCCAAATTTTAAATTAATCATTTTATCTTTTTTGATTTTATATTTAACAAAAAAATTTTGGATTAACATTTAAATAAACTGTTCTTGTGTCCCTCATGCTTAACAGCCTTGGATCGGATGGATTGTCAAGTCTTTGTAAACGTTTTTCACATTTTAAAACTTTATCGATAAAGATTTTGATGATTTCACAACTGCCAAGTTTGAAAAGAATTCTTCAACCCTTTATTGGAAAAGTCATTTATAATTTGTATGCTTGAAAAAATCATAAAAATTTACCAAAATGCAAAAGAGTGAAAATTAGATGAGAAAAAAACTTGGACAATCTTTCTTAATCATTCTAATAAGAGCTTTTATTTTTTTAAATGTTATAACTTTTAAAATGTTTGATTCAATCCCTGAAGTAATACTGAGATTTTGGTTTGGCCATTTATCTTACTAAATATTTCTTCATATGATCTTTTTTTAGACAAATAGATTTTGTTGTAAATGATTTAATTGAAAAGCCTTTTTCATTGCGCACATTCGAAGAAAAAAAACAAATAGTTCAAGCTGGAAAACCACTTCCTTTTTGCCTAAATTGACCGTAAAACACAAAGATAAAAATACATCGTATATTCGACATTTTTCTGTTTTGCAATACCAAACTGTTGAATGCTTAACAGGGTGTAATAAAAAGTCTGCTTTATTCTGTTGGCCATGTTTATTATTTGCTAAAGAGTTAAGTGTTTGGAACAAAAAAGGATTCATAAATCTAAATCATTTGTCCACTTCACAAAAGAACATGAAAAATCACGAAATCACATAGAAGCTTCTTTGAACTTGAAGGTATTTGGGCATCAAAGAATCGACATCCTCTTTGAGAGTCAGAAGAACGAAGAAATCAAGAAACACAATGAAATAGTAAAAAACAGTGAAGTATTCAAACGCTTAGTTGACGTTGGGTGTTTTTTGGCTAAAAAAAAAATTGAGCTTTCAGAGGACTTTCTGAACTTGATTCTTCTTTAAATCGTGGAAACTACGTTGAGCTTTTAGAAGTTATTAAAAATTACGACCCTTTATTGAATGAGTATTTAACCGAGTCTAAAGTTTTCCAAGGTACATCTCTTACTATACAAAATGACATAATTAAAGCCATTGCAAATACTTTGAGAGCTCATATAAAAGAAGAAATAAATTTAAATAATTTTAGATGAGTCTTCTCATATTGTGTGTAAATCTCAATTATCCACCGTTTTCAGATTTGTTTTAGAAGAAAAAGTTTATGAGAGGTTTACAGGCTTTACAGTTGTGAGTGCTGACAGAACTTCAGAAGGACTTTTCAAACACGTTGCAAATATTTTGAATGAGTATGAAATTGGTTCGAAATTAGTTGGTCAAACTTATAATGGAGCGTGTGTAATGAGTGGTCACATCAATGGACTACAAAAAAAAAGTACAAATATTTACCCTTTTGCATTATTTACACATTGTTATGCTCATCTTCTGAATTTAATTTTACAGTAAAGTTTATCAAAAATTAAAGTTTGTAGGCAATTTTTTCATACATTGAGTAGCCTCACATCGTATTTTCCAAGTATTCTAAGAGAGTTTATTTTTTACATGACTTTGTAAAAAGAAAACTGCCCTCAGTTGCACTCACAAGATGTAACTTCACTTCTATTCTTTGCAACACTGTTTATAAATTTAGAAAAGAAATTTGACTTTTATTATGATATGCTTGAAAATGATGAGAAATGGGACAGTGAAGATACAGTTAGAGGTAGAGGTTTTTTTAAAATCTTTTTTGGAACTTCCAGAAAATGTTTTTTTATTTGAAGTTTTTTTTTATTTGTTCACCCAAACAGATATGCTATACAATATCCTACAAGCTAAAGAATTTGATATTCTTTACTGTAGCAAAAAAGTAATTGATGTTAAAACATATCTATATTATAATAAGCTAGCGTCTGTGTGTGTGTCTGTCTGTCTGTCGCTGGAAGCATTCTGATTGGTTGAAATTATTTATATATGTGTTTTGTGTGTATTTTTATATGGTGTGATGAATTTGTATGTGTTAGTGTCTATGGAAGCATTCTGATTGGTTGAAATTATTCATATGTTTTGTATGTATTTTTATATGTGTGATGAGTTCATATATCTGTAGTGTGAGGGTCGTTTGAAGCATTCTGATTGGTTGAAATACATTTTGTCTGTATTTTTATATGGTGTAATAGAAAAATACACAGAAAAGGTACAAATATTCTAAAAACTGATCACCATATCATATAACACTATTAGCAACTCAAAATACACACTACCAAGAATCCTATGTTTCGAGCGCAGCCTAAACAAAAAAAAACTAGCCGGTCCCGTGGTCGTTTCGAGCGAAGCGAATTTGAATTAGCAACTCAATATACACACTACCAAGAATCCTATGTTTCGAGCGAAGCGAGAAACGACCACGGGACCGGCTAGTTTATTAAATAAAAAACAAACGGTTTTGATGCTTATTGGCATTCTTTTCAAACAAAGCAAAATGGAAACATTACAGCAGGCAAAAAACGAAAACTATCAGAACTTAATCAATATTTTTAATATCTATGTTTTTTTTATTAATTATATTTAATATTAATCAGAGTTCCGTAATAAACTTATCTACGAGTTTGTCAAGTTTATTGTTAATCATAAACTTCAAAAAGCTTTTACCGAATCTTTCAAATTGGCACAACTTGTTTTAACAATCCCATGTACTACTGCAGCTGTTGAAAGATCCTTTTCGACAATAAAAAAATATTAAAACAGCTTGCAGAGCAACTCAGATACGAGGAAGATTAAATTATCTCAGCTTAATATCTATCGAAAAACAACTACTATTGAAGATGAAAAAAGAAGAATCATTTTATCAAAAAATATTAAATGAATTTTTAAAACAGGAAAGAAGATTGTTGTTTACTTACAAATAAAAATCTTAATGTTTTTTTGAGTTTCACCCTACGCCACTGCAATCTACCTATTAATTATTAAAGATATATTGTTTCTAACCACAAACTCCACAATGAATTTATTTTTAAAACGGTGACTGCCTAAAATTTTATATTTATTAAGTCTTCAAATTATTAAATTTTTTGTTTTCTCATTTTCATTATTCTTTTTGATTCATCTTACTGGTCAAAATGTGTACATATTCAAATTTATTTAATTTCAGTGCTTGTATCCACACTAAAGCAAGTTGAAAAATGGTGTACTTATTTATAAATATTGGTAGTTAAAAGTGGTTCCCTACCATCAAAATATCTAATGATTACTTAAATCTATGGAAATTTTTAATATCTATTCAAAAAAAAATATAAAATTTTAGAATTTCCCTAAATTTATGATCTATCTATATTACTTCTAAGTTTGAATCGACAAACGAGGATAAGAGGTCGCTCAAAAAGAGTCACGAAAATTTTTATTCTTCCAAAAATATTATACATGCTACTTTTAATAAAAGATGTTATATGAATTATAGTTAATCGAGGGTTTTGTAATTAAGTAGGACCTCGTTATTGTCATAATTCATAAAATTTTTAAATGTTAAATATTTCCATTTTAAAAGTATGTAAAGTAAAATTTATTGACTTTGACAATAAAAGCAGAGAAGCTTTAAAAGGATAAAAAATTATGGGAAGCTTTGTAGCCTAAATGGAGACACGTTTCAAAAAAATATTAAAATTTTGCTTTTAGAGTGATTAATTTCTGAGATTTCTTAAAGAAGTTTTTAGATACATGTCTAAAAAATTCTAAACAAAATAAAAAAATTAAAAATCTATAAGAAAATTTATTTCAAAAAAATCTTCATTCTAATTTTTGGTTTTGGGCCCTTTTGGTTTGACGGTTTTGATCTACAACCGACTGCGGATAAATATTAATTGGTTATTCGAAATTGTCCCTCTTGACGTTTCTTAAAATAAATAATATTGCACTTAGAACACTCTGTGGAGATAGTGGTGATATTGACCAGTCATTTATTTAAAAAGCTAAACCTTCTTCGAAATGTTCTGTATACGATCCTCAAAATATTTTCAATATGGTGATTGAGGTTTGTTTTTTAGACATTCAAATACAATGAAAACTTTTCATATCAGAAACAAGGGTGACTAATTCTTGTTTTTGCTCAAATACAGGAGAGAAGATAAAGTCTATGTTTGTCGGTAAATCACTAAAGCCAATGTGTTTCAAAAATACGTAGCAAACATCAACACTTGGATGACAAGTAAAATTTTTTCACAAAAAATTCTTGATTCAGTAAATGAAAAAAAGAAAAATTCTATTGTTTCTAGACAATGCTCTGTCCCCTATTCAATTGATAATCTTGTCTAACATAAAACTAGCATTTTTTCATGCGAAAACCACATTTCTATCCCAACCTATGGATCAAGGTATCATTAAAGCTCTAAATTTAGGTTTCAGAAAAAAAAACTCCCATGTTCTAAGTCAACTTAGCAAATATTCAACAATTACAGGTCCTCAAGTTATCAAAGCAATAAGCATACTTGATGCAATTTTTTGGATACGCTGATCATAAGAAGAAGTGGAAATATCTACAATTATTAAATCTTTTCCTATTTCCGTTTTTTCCTCAAAAGAATACGGTGAAAATTTTTCAACAATTACAGTGTAACAAGATGAAATTTTATTTTCAATTTCTGAGCTTTCTAATGAATTGTTTAGCATGGATTTTAATCAATTAGATTCCATTGAAAAAGGATTAGTAACTTCCAAGCATGCATTCAGAGGACGTCCGCCGTACTAAAAATTTTCACTTTGAAGAAAGGAATCTCAAGTTTAGTCCGGCATGTTATGTATCTACAAGAGAGCATCATAAAAGTATGTTAAATGTCTAAAAGACGAAACTGAATGGATATTTTAAATAATTTATTTCTTTCATTGTTTACACTAACCTTTATCCCACGGGCGTGATTTCAAGGAAGGCCGAGTAATTATTTTCTTGATTTTTTTCCAAATTTTTAGTCAGATGTTGTGCTACTCAGATCTATGACGCACTGCTACACCTATTTTTATCTACTGCATCGTTATTAAAAGTATATTTGCTTGTATATTTGAGTGTAAAATCACATATATAGGAAACCCTTCAATCAATACTTGTATAATGGATATATCGATAATAATAATTTGTATCGATTGGCTTTATATTAAGTGCAATGTTTGAATAGGATATAAACAATTTTTTATGATAAGCCAATAATAACATTATCATATAGTCGAGATGTAGCATACTACGGGCCGCATGCGTCCCTCCTAAGGTTTTTATGCTGAGATAACATTTAAGCTTATTGGCCGTTAATTTACTATGATTACCGCAAACAATTTTGATAGGAAAATCTTAGATATTCAAACTACACGATCATAATACAGTTCAAACTGTTTTCACAAAAAGTCTTTCTTTTTTCTGTTTTAATTTTAACAATTGAGTTCGTATTTTTGATTTTGAAGAATGAAACTACTTTTGCTTTATATTTATTTCAAGTATATAATAAACGTGAATATCGTAATTATTTTTAAAAGAAATTTTATAATTAACAATATTTTTCCCATGATTACATTTTTTTACAGATGTTTAAATAAATTTAACTTAAAAATTAAGATTTTGTAGAAGAAAATTTAATTATTTTATTATATTCTAAAAAACATTGTTCATTCGCCTTTTCATGTATTGCCCATTTTAATATCCCATTCGGCCCTTTAAAGCTGAAAATTTTATAAATGAGGGCTTTTAACAAAAAATTTCTTGCTAACATTTGTTTTTTCTTTCTTTTGGTTATGGAGCATCTTGATGGATCTCAATAGTCTCTTTATTCATTTCGACACATGTTCTTTCTCTTAATTTTTATTATTATTTGTTATTGTCACTCGTTCATATTATTATATCTATGCATCCTTGTGAATTAGAACGAGATTTTATCCCAAAGTAAATTTTTATACGGATGCGGATATAAAATATTTAAAAAAAAAAAGGTATCTTACTATTTTAATCCCTTTTTTAATCTTGTAAGTTTTAAACAAAAAAATACGAAAAGTTTCAATAGATATTTATAAAAATTGATTTAAAATTGCGGATGCATGAAAAAAAATCCGCGGATGAGGATGTAAAATTTTTTGCGAATGATTCGCTTATGCGGATATATAAAGCTACATTTGAGGATGATGCAATCAAATGCGTTGCATAACTAATGAATTAACTCATTTGATTAAATTATATCTTTACTATTTTAGTTGTATCGACTACTCAAGGGAAAGTGTATATATAATTAAGTGGTTTTAATGGATTATATCAGTTGAATCTCAAGTTGCCGATGCTTGCGATACAACACGAATTATAATGATTTGGTCTTTGCTCTAACGACTTTTTGATAATATATGAAGAATTGCTTTATTCTCTTATTTTACCGTACTTGGATTTACCAGCTGGCATTTTGCTACATTTTAAATAGTGTTCATTTTATATCCATTGAAAGTGAAAAACGTAGTAAATTGCTTCTTTTTTAAATGCTATATTTTAATTAGGGCCGTGTCGTAGCCAGGACGGGGCCTTTAGCGCAGTGCTCATCCATTTTCGCTAGGTGTCCACTCCCATTATTTTTCTCAAGCTTAAAGCTATTATAAATCTATCTGCATTGATGAAGCGTTAACATTTTTTTTTTCGCAAAAAGTACCCTTAACTTTTTAGCTTCTGGGAAATTAGGGATTTTTTTATTTCTTTGAGAAAAATAAGCCCCTTTGTTTTTTAATTTTCGCCACGCCACTGAATTAGGAGCACATAAGTTGACTTGTAAATCAATCAGAAATTGATCTAACGAGTTATAAAATGAATCTAAAAATTTATTCTGTAATCTTTTTTCCCAATTAATTATGTTGATATTGTTATTGTGAGAGAGCATGAAATACTTTAAAATATTTTTTTAAAAATGTGCAATCTTAAAAATATACATACAAGCCCATCCCCAAGGGATTTCATTAAGTAATACTTTTTTCCATGTAGTTTCGTGTACCACATACATCACCTTGAATTTCGATATGACGATATAAATCAAACTCATCGTTCATAGTAAAACTCAAAGCTTTCTCATTTATAATCAATTTATGTTCTATAATGGAGAAGTCAAAATTTTTTATTAAAAACATTCTATTTTATAATCTATTATAAAAATATAATCTATTTTTTAGTTGGGATGTGAATTTTTGACAAAATTTAGATAAATAATTAAAAAGTTGACCTATGGACTAAAAGTAGACTTCTGTTTATCTGATAACTTGTATTTCTTAAACACAAACTTTACAGGATCTTGTAAATGTATTTTAGAAGTGCTATTAGTAAATAAAAGTTGAACTTATTGACTCTAAACTCTCCTATTGCAATCATGCTTCATGAATTAATTGTTTTCACATACTGTTTTTCCCAAAGTATTGAATATTGATAATTTAATCTTCCCTTATTCAATTTATAAAAGACACAGCATTAAAATGATATTAAAAACAAAAATGCAAATTAACTTCAAAAATTGTGTGTTTAAAAATATTTGTTGATCAGTGTTGGAGTCAGCTTAATTTTTCGACTCCGACTCTGATAAGTTTTTGAATGCTATCGACTCCCACTCGAATATGTGTCTGATTCAGTATTTTCTCTTAGATTTAAAATTATGGCGTGTTTCTTACTTTATTTTTAACGGACTTTACGCGCATGTTTTTCACATTACTTAATTCTTCAGAAATTTAAGGAGAAACCCTTTTTTTTTAATTAAGATTGCAATTATATTATGCATATATGCTTGCACCTTTGAAATGATTAATTTCAAAAAATTTCTTATTTAGATTCCAAGTGTTATTCACCCATCGCATTCATTTCACCGTGAGAAAGCAGATAATTATTTGTGCTGTCAAGTCAGGATTATAGCAACGAATATTGCCTTGAAAATGGGCCAAAAATGACGCTTCATTGCAGCGAACTATCCTTGCCAATTACGTCGTGCGAGTACGTACAGATTGAGTGGAGTTGCAACTTCTTCCTCGTTGTTCTCACAGACACAACCCTCTTTTTCGTCGTGTTCAAACTAGCAGGGAACAAAAGAGATTCCTTCGCTATTTACGAAGTCGTGAGTGATGTGGAAAACTTGTTCGATCTATCTCAATTCTCCTTCAATAAGGGGCTGTACTCTCGCATGTCAAGGTATGAAGGTGCTTATTACGCATTCGATAGACTCCTGCTCAATGAAAAAGAGGAGGATAGTCATCACTTTATAAATGTTACGTCTGGCGCCATTTTCAAATCCAATCTAGGCTATGTCTTTCTTGCTGCTGTCCTTTCAAAGGGGCACCAATTAAGGCTCTACAGCTACATCAATAACACACCAAGTGCCTTCTACGTTGCCAACCTAACATCTCTTTGGGCCGATTTTGTTCAAAATGACTCGTCTCATATTTGTTGCATGAACAAAAACTTCTTGAACTACATCAAGCAAGAGACCTCTGAATTAGGATACCTGGAGTATAAGCAAACGATATACGGCATACTTTGCTCACAATCCGTTTGGATCACTTTTATACGCTCCGAATTTGAAGAGAGCGATATTTGCAATAATAACTCAAATGCCATCCTACTCTACTTTTGCCTGAATGGCATCTTGCTACTTTTCAACGTCTCCAATCTCCAAGAAAAACGACTTGAAAAAAGCCTCACCTGTGAATTAGTTGCTTACTCCAATACCTCCATCTTCTACACGTGTGTTTCCTACATTCAGAAATTGGGTGAAGAAGTCGTTTTGGCGTTTGCCGGTAATAGCAAAGGTAGAGTGGTTGCTATTTTGTTGCATCTTTCACAGCTCAAATGCAGCGAAGTCGATTTGAAGGAGAGGGGAGATAGATCAAAAATTTGTGAACATTTGATTTGCAGTGAAGACGATGTTTGCGTTAAAGCTTTTTCTTGTCACGTTGAAGAGGAGACACTGATAAATAATGAGATTAAGTCTAAAGTTGTCTTATGCGTTAGCAAGATGTTCACATACTTTGTATATCGATTAGAGCTCAGTGATCAAGAAATTGACTTGGTTGAAACGAGGTGGATAATTGGTCATCACATCCAATCAATCACACAGATCCTCGCTACAAATGGTGAAGGTATTGATTTTTTATGTGTCTCGAATAACGCAGACTTGTTTACATTGAATTATTCATCACTTAAGTTAAAAGTATTCCCGGCTTTTAAAGACGAGCTTGATTCTTCAGAGTTGTGCCATGACGTTTGTTTGTCACGTGATGGCCTTGCTGGCTTCAAAGTTTGTAAAGATTTCAACGTCAAGGGGATGGACTTTTTAAAGTTTTCATTTTTCACTCCTGGAAGCCTAAACAGCATCATCAATTCTATTTTTTTGAATCGGGAAATATTTGAAGACATTCACCTATACTTCTTACTTGTACAACACGTTGAAAAAAAAGCAGACATGATTGCACCTTATCTCGTTGAAAATGATTACTTTAATAGAGAAAATGGTGTTTTTGATTTGACAAAATTATATAAAATATACAACTTATGGCGAATAATTAAAAAATCAGGAAAAAAATTCGATGCAGAAAGAAGCCTTATTTTCAAACAAATTTTCCTTGAATTTATGGATTATAGATTTTTCCAATTTTTAAAAGAGATTGCTGTAAAATTTTACAAACACAATATATTATCTTGCATCGTCCATCAAATAAAAACTTTTATAACCCACAAAAAAGAAGATTATCACAGATCCTACAAATTTCTCTCCCAAGACTCGGAATTAAAGGTTTCTCCATCATCTCAGCTTATCACCGAAGTTTGCGTTATCTGTAGAGAAGAAATTCCTTTCACAGATGCACTAACGGCTTCTTGCAAAAATGAGCATCTCTTTGAACGTTGTTCCATTTCTTTTACGAGTTGCTTCGATGTTGCCAAAACTTCAAGGTGTTCTTTTTGTCGAAGTGTTGTTAATTGGAACGTTCTTAAACTGCTTTCAAAAGAATCTAACATTTTGTGTCCCTTCTGCCATGCTAATTTCCACAAAAGTCACATTTCCAATCGAACACCAAACATATCATAATTGAGAAAAATAGTAATCATAATTTTATTTTTATTATTAAATGCGATGAGGGTAGAAAAATCTGAGAACTTTTACGTAGCAATGTCCTCGGACAGATTCCCAAATTCCAATCAACCTATAATAAACATCACACTCGACCTGATTTACTTATCAAACTATATGCTTGACCCGAACAGTAACTAATGAAATCAAGTTGTTACCAGCGAAATTGATTTTTGACTTAAGAATCCTATTTTTTTGTTTTATAGTGAATTTACAGTTTCAAGACAAATTAATTTAGGAAAGAAAATAGAGAACAAATTTATTAGTTAAAAACTGGACTTTACAGAGGGAAGGAACTGTTCAAATGTTCTATTGTTGCTCTCTTTTTTAAGATTGTGATATGAGTGGCGTATTCAAGGGAGGCGGGGTATTGGGCCATAGCCACCTTCCTTAAAATGAGGTATCGATCTTTCATATTTGTCTGCCTTTCAGTTTATTTGAAATAGTAGTTATTTTTGTAAATAGAAATATATTAGAAATTTCAATGAATACGAATTACCTTTTAAAAATCCAACTTCATGTCGAAAATTTATCTATTAAGACTTGTTACTATTTCTATTATCTTTTTTTATAATTTCCACTCTAAAGTTTTCTCAAGTGCTTATATCGATCTTATAAATATATATTTCGCTTATTCTTTACCTTAATCCAAAAATGATTTAACTGGACTTGAATCTTCAGATTAGTTAATTTACATTTTTTATGAAACTTTTAAATATTTTTATGAAAGTTTAATAAACACAAAGAAGCAAAATTTGAATTTAAAACATCAAAAATAGGCAAGCAAAGTGATCTAGTTCAAAAATTTGCCGTCAGAAGATAATAAATCTCACTCATGTTGTGTACATCTTGTCAAGATCTAGGTAGACAGACCTGCTTCCAAATCCTCTGTCATCATAGAGATCTGCTTTGAAAGGCTCTTCATATCCTTTATCTCCCTAAATAAAGGGCAATGAAGAAAAAACGAAATATCTAAAAAATATTTAAAAATTTACCAAGAGATACACAGGACGTCGATACATGACTCTGAAGCCAAAACCGGAGTTATCCCAAGTCTAAAAATGTTCGCTTTTGTAAATAGTTTATTGCAATAAATGCATACAAAAAATCTTCAAAAATTACCAATCATCATCCAATAAAATAAATACAATATTTATTCGAATTGAAGTAAAGGGGTTTTTCATTAAAAGATAACAATACTTTAAACCAAATTTTGTCAATGTTTTTTTGCGAAAATGTCAAGATGCGCAAAAATATATAAGGAATATAGTGATCATCAACATCTAATTGATTTCCGACACATATATTTTTCTATAAACGCAAACATTATAAATGATACTTTGGTTTTAAAATTTGATATATTGAGTTTCCGACTCGTACACTCAATTTTTTTAAACTGATTGTATATTTTCTCACGTATTTTAATTGTGATTACAAGGTTAGTTATATTAACGTTGTGTTTATGCAACTCATAGAAAAAGGCTGAAAAATTCAATAAAATTAAGGAATGAACTTTTTTATTACAAAATACCGTGTAAAGAAACACAATTCTGTTTATGAGTTGAAAGTTTTTGGAATTTTTTTTTAAACCAAATACATTTGAAAAATAAGTTAGGTAAAATTTAGTATTTGAATGCTATTGTTTTGGCTTAGATAAAAAGGTTATAGACAATAATTTGAAAATCTTTTTCAAGACAATGTAAGAAAGAAACTAAACTACAAACACAAACCAATAAATCAAACATTTTGCGTTACACCATAAAGCAGAAGCGTGTAAGATTTAGGACATCTTTCAATGACTATATAAAATCGGCATTCACAAAAGAGCTTGAAATATGGTACATGTCATCACACTTTTAACATTAGTTAGTTATATATATTGAAGACTAACTAGCGAGTCAGTAATTTATAACTGATGTTTCTAGCTTGAAATATGGTACATGTCATCACACTTTTAACATTAGTTAGTTATATATATTGAAGACTAACTAGCGAGTCAGTAATTTATAACTGATGTTTCTAAAGCAATCTTACATAACTTGAGTGTGGAGATTCATAATAGCAAAAAATGTATTAATTAAGTTGATGTTGCCTAATTATAAATTCTTAATGTTAAAGACGCCTAATTGAAAATAAGTCGCAAAAGTATAAATGGTCGGAGTCGAAAAATCAGTTCTCCTGTATTCGATTTTGATCATCGTAACAAAAGTTGACTACTTACTAGTTGGCTAATGTTCTCGCACAGCTACTAGACAACGTCAAAAATTTACAAAGTCGGTTTGAGCACACAAAGTGGAACTGATGAGGCTTCAGCCCAAACCGGTCTTTAACAGAGTGTACGGTGAGTGATGATGATCGAATACAAGATCTTACAATTTGCAGTTATTTTCTCTACCACGGTAGGCGAAAAAATTACCTGGAAGCAAGGGAAATTTTTCATCATATTTTGCAATTTCCCTTCTTAGAGACGCTGTTATACTCATATCACACTCTGCTTATAAGATAAACATGTTCCATTTTACTTGAATAACATATGTGAAGGGTGTCCGTCCACGCTTTATTAAAACAAGGGCTATTTTTTGGTAAAAAAATATCAAAGGGCAAACCACTTAAAAAATAAGTGTAAATAAAGAATATCACAAATTTTTTAAAATTAGTTGCTAAATTTTAAAAATGAATATTGTATTTAGTTGGTGCTATTCTTAAGCACCGATCTAAATGTAGATCTGTAATATAGTAGACATATATTTATCTTTGATCATAGTATGTTGAAGAAAAATTGATGTTAAAAATAAGACACATTTTTAGAGAAGTGAATATTTTTCAGTCAAAAATACACAAGAACTTAAGTCAAAATTCTTTTTGATTTTTAATACTTCAAGCTCAGACAACATTCTTAAATTGGTAGTATTTTAGCAAGGTTTTGGAGAATGCAAAAGCTGGAAAGTGAAAAATTGGTTGACATCATTTATGAACGCCCTCTTTTTACGTTTAATTCGAGCAAAAATATGTTCTAGAAAATTACTTATTCTATCAAAACAAATAATTTAAAGTTAAATATTTAGATTCAAAATTAAAATAAGACTAAAATACATTCAACTAATAAGACGGCCTTTTATAAAAGTGATTATTTACAAATAAAATGATCAATACCTCTGGGGAAAGAAAATATTCAATTACAAAATGAGATAAAGAAATGTATTTATCACAGAATAACAAATATAAAATATGTTTTTTATAAATGAAAGCAACTGTTTATACTAGTCAAACTTATCTCGGAGCTTATTATTCCATCTGTAGTATTTACTACCAAAATATTTTAGCTGCAAAGCAAAAAGTAGAGTTGAACGCGTATAATAATTAAGATTTTATTTTCACTGATACTAATACTACTATCATGTTATTGTAAGTAATGCATACCAGCTCATACATATGAGTAAAGTGGATATCAAAAAAAAACATGAAAAAAGTTTATAATTACTAAAAATATTTTTAGAGCCTTACTTCAGGGACGCACTTACAGTATCATTTGGCAAGAAGATATGCTTCCACTGTTCAGAACTTCTTTACACATTCAACATGATATTTTTGCAGCAATGTAATATTAACTGCTCTCCTATGTTGGGGGACTTTTTGACAACAGATGTTTTTTTGAAAGTTTATAGAAGCCCTTCAAACTACACTTAATATTTTGGAAAAACATTTCTATGTTATCAAATCTGGATATGTGCAATCGTTCGTTAATAGTTTTGCTTACTGAACTTAAATGCTTCACTTGACGGGCTTTAAAAAGGTGGATGCTATAACATTTTAGAACAGAAAATACACTTGCGTTCCTCTTCCCCCAGACTATGCAGTAAAATGAAATTTTAAGTATAGATTGTCTTATTTCATTTTTTAGCCAATAAGAAATGCACATTTATATCCATAAAATTAGGCCTGAAAGGCAATACTCAATTCAAAGACTAACTTTTTTGTTCTTTTTAAATGTGACTTATTGGCAAAAATCGCAAAAGACCCAATATAGGTGCAATATTTAGCGAAAAACGATTCACACAGTGTCCCAATTACTTTTTGTAATTACCAATTATAACATTAGTCTCAATCCCATTGGAACTTCTTTGCGGCACCAAGGACTCCAGTTTGAAAACCACTGAGCTAGAAGGCTGATGCAATCAGAATTACAAACAAGGTAATTTGACCAGCGCAGTTGTGGTAGGGTTGAGAGCTTACAGTGTAAGTATAATGCCGAATAATAATGGTGGTGTGTTCATTGAACAAAAATTCTTTTATAATAAATTTTGAAAATTATAAACGTCTTACGTCGTTTTTGAAGCGAAAGTGATAGTCCGTGAAGAGAATGAAGCAGTAGAGCACAAAAATCTTCGGAGCGTAATATCTAGTGTAGTATCGGCCAACATTTCCCTGAAATAAGAGAAGAGGAGGGTTTAGCCGCTTAAATAAAGTGATTCACAGCAAAATTTGATACAAATCTTTTTATCAATATGGAGGCTAGAGTACTCTCATGCTACTGTTACTTTCGCAATATCACCTCCACAAGCAAGTATTGATGAAACAAAAACGGTGAACCGAGAATTGAACCCAAGACTTCTTCGCCCCGCAATTGAATCTACAGCAGCAACTCTCAACACTGGGCTCTGTGAGCGATTTTCTTGGAATCGCGTAGATATAAAAATTAATTAAATTATTATTTCAGAATCATCTAGTTAATGTAAGAGGTCATCTGAGTAGGTACAAATTTGTTGATACTTTCTATGTCTGTACAGCTCTGTCTGATAAGGTAAATGTATATTTTGGCAAGATGTATACAAGTATGTAAAATTCTATTTAAAACAGATTTACTGTACCTACTATTGAAAGTTAAATAACTTCTCTTTCATTAAATTTTTTGGTTTTCTGGCAGGGACGCAAAAAATATGAAGTTGAATGGGGTCAGCATTGAAAGAAAGTTGGGAACTATAACCCTACAAAAACACTATTTTAATCACAGATAAAATAATTTTCTAAAGATTAGCCAAAGCAGCCAATCAAAAAAGTGTAAAAAATGTCAATCAGAGTAATAGCCGCGAGCAAAATTGGTAAGGTATCTTACCAAAATAGATTCAAGTTTTTTGTGAATAATGCGATCCCATAGCCAATTCCAACTTCTAGCAAAGGAATTTGTTGTGAAGCGGTACAGAGGCGGAACATAGCGAGGCTCGGAAGGATGCAGTTTTTGGTCTCGCATGAACTGTTTTCGAAAGGCTCTTTCATCATCTGTCATTTGAGAGGTGCGGTATCTGATCTCATTTAGGCGACCTTGCAGAAAAATGGGAAGTCTTGTGCGAAAAGAGGGACCGCCAAAATTTTTGTCCATCCATTTTCTATCATTGAATTAGGGTTCAAACAAAACGAGAAAACAAGTATAAAAATAAACGAGTTTGTAGTAAGCCTTTTCAAACGTTAGATTAGACTAAACAGAATTGCAATGGATCTGATGGATTCAATAGAAGTTAAACACCGCCATTTTTAAATGACGCAGATGGTTTCAGAACATTAATACGTGAAATAAAATGGCTTTAAATATTAAGAGGGTATGTGACAAAATATAACCAATTTGGGAGAGGAGATTGTGCCGACAACTTCAGAGGGTTTGTGCAAATTTTAATATAAAATAAAACAATTAGGATCTTTTTAAATATTTTGACACTCTATTTTATTTATTGTTTTGGTTTATTCGAAACTTAAACAAGAAATACAAAATATCTGGGAACAAAATATTTAATTACTTTTCACGTTTTTTAAAAAGATTTGTTCAACTGTCTTTCATAATGGGGAATACATACATATGCACTAAAGGAGCTGTGCAGAGAGACGCAACGTATCTTCTAATAATAATTCAATATCCATCCATATGTGGGTTCACAAAGGGAAAGGTCGCGGAAGTTTAGAAACTTTAAATGGGATTTAATCTTCTACTTTTCTGAATATTGGATATTTTTTCGAAAGTATAATTTATTCGCTATTTTTATTTCATAATTATACCAATATACCTTTTTCTTTATAATTCATTGAATTTTTTGAGGTTATTTGGAAGAAAATATGTATGGGGATTAAATGGGGAAAGGGGGGTATAAATATTATTAATCTTCTCAAGAGGGAATGAGACTTAAATGTTTGGGCACCATTGGACTCTATACGATATATACTTATATGTGTTTTATCGGTACCAGGACATTTGGCCGAATAGAGATTTGAAGGACGGGTATTTAGACGAAAATGTAAATACAATTTCTTTTTGTGTTGTAATGTCAAAACACTAAAATTTAATAAAATACAGCAAAATCACAAACAGGACAAAACTATAAATATAATATATAAAAGTATAGTCATATCGTAACACATTTGTTATGTAACTTCTAATACAGGGGTTCTCAAACTTTTTTCCGTTAAGTACCCCCTGAGTTATAAGACCATCTTTCCGAACCTCTATAATCTGACAATGAACAAAATGGTAATTTATTGTCTAACTCATTAGGGTACATTGTACAAATTGAAGGAACAGACACTGCTAGCACTAAATTTCACATTCCGCAATTACTTCTATTTAAAATATTTCTTTTGTCAGCCATCTAAGTACCCCTAGAAATCTTGTTGTGAACTCCTGGGGGTTCGCGAACAAGGACGCACATCCTTAAAATTATTGGGGGGGGGGGGGCGATTTTTTTTTCTTGTTGCAATTTTCAAAATTACTGTTCTGGAAATACCATGGGAGACCAAATATTCAAGCAATCCTTTAAAATTGAGTGTATTCAGCGCATACCTAAATTTATAAGACTACTTTATATTTTTTTACAAAATTGGTGAAATTTAAATACTATACTTTCAGCAAAAATATTTTAATTAAATTTGCATATCGCATATACACTAGTTTAAAAAAATCTAAAATTGTTGGGCGGGGGGGGGGGGGAATAGGCTTTTCATTTAAAAATGAAGTAGTCTATCAGGCACACTACAGGAATTGATGAAAGGATATTTGATTGATAGAGAAAACAAATAACTGAAGGTTGGAGAGTTTTATTTGAGTGAATGTAGTCTGAAGGAAAAGAGTCTATACTTACAAAATTTAACAATCGAACACTATAAAAAATATCTCTGCTCAAATATTAAACAAATAGGGTATTTTTGCTTTTAAACTGAATAGCTAGTCAAAATATTCATTTCCAAATAGCTAATGAAAAAAAATTTCTTGACTTGAAAAAATTAAAGTTTTCAAATGTAACAAACGTACTGATAAAGATTAAAAGTGACTTTTGTTGAAAATTTTTTTTAATGCGAGTCTGACAATATTAATTGATATAAAATTGTAAAGATTGAAAACTATTTTCTCTCATTTAAAAACAAACAAATTTTCATTTTTGCAAAATGTTTGGTGTATTGATGGAACTAAATTTTTACCAAAAATCTCTGTGATTAATTTGAATAGCTGAACTTTGGTATCATGAAAAAAGGTTCTGAAAATATTGAACTTATATTCCGCTAAAAACTAGTTTCTAATGAGATAAAATAGAATTATTTTTAATTTAACTCTAATTACAAATTAGAGAAAAGAGAGCTGAATGAGATAGGAGAGCACAAGAGAAGAGAGCTTGAGTGAAAGAAGAGAGCTTGAGTGATTGAGTTTTAGCAGAGAAAGACAGAAAGAGAAATCACTGTGACAGAAGATGAGAAAATCTAGTGGATCATCAACATGTGTTTGCCCAAAAATACTACAAGGAGACACTGTGATAAACATTGCTTACTTATTTTGTGCATATTGAAACAATGGATTGTTATTATTATATATCTCTTACATCGTCTGTAAAATATTTTTGATAGGAATTTCAGAGCGGCTTGACATGATGTTTGACTCGAAAGTCTGTATTCTCAGGTTAGAACCCTTGTTTTAATAGATAAAAATTTTCATCACATAATTTGTGTATAGAGTATAGACGTATGAATAAAAAATACAATTTACAGTCCCGATTTCTAATCAGTCATGTCATATCATAAAACATTTGGAAATGTAACTTCGAGTAGATAAGTTATTCATTGCATAAATAGGGTATAGAAAAGTTAAAAAAGGAAAACAAAATTACGCTCCAGATTTGTACAGAGTATAGGAATACAAATTTACTGGAAGTAAAGCAAAGTACAAAAATCTTTAAATTGTATATACATTTTTGGCGAAATGTCCATTCGTTTAAATCTCCGTCAGCGAAATGTCCCATAATAGTTTAATCACATATGGTATTAAGGTGAACAAGTACACGAGTACAAAGACTATATCTTTAAGCATCTAATTCACAATTTTATGTGTTATTTCAACCAATTGTGTTACCCAGGGATGGGCATAGAAACTGCGAGACCCGATGCAAAAAGAGAAACAATTTTATGAATTTTCTCTAATGTCTATATTAGATCAGCAATTAAAACCCATAGTTTCAAGGAACATAGTTATGATGGTGATGTATTTTCAAGCAAAAAACAAACTTTTTCATAAACAATATCGCTAATAGGATTCACGGATTTGATTTGCGTGTGATTAACCAAATAAAATCGTCTGCGTTTATCAAAGTTCTTTAATACAAATCTTCTGCTTTACATTAGATATCCGTCTGATTATTCTGGTCGTTAACGGGTTAAAGAGTATTTAAAATTCTTTCAACTAGACAAAAGTACAGATTGACCCAAGAGCAAAATTTAAGATAAAAAATCAAATTGAACTTCAAAAAAGTTATAAAGATTTAAATATAAAATTGTCAACCTTTCATGCGTTTAAAGTTCGTTTAAAATCCATACTTGTGGGAAGCACTATCAAGACGCAGCCCATGTGCTGTTACAGTTACGTAAGAGGGGATCTGGTGTTACCCGTGTGTGTAAGCAGTCTTATTAGGCATGGTCTACGAGTACTTCTTAAGTGTTAAGTAAGTTCCATCCACCAAAATTGTACAGAAAGTAGGAATAACACGCACGATTAATTTATGTACATGTTTCAATAAAACATCTTAAAAATGCTTTATTCTAACTTTTTTAACGGAATGTAGGCAATAAATTTTTTTATGTTCTGATTTTAAGTTGATGGTAAAGAGAAAATGAATGCTCCCAGTGAGTAAATGTTTATGGATAAAATTTTTTGAATTGTGAGGAAGCAACAGAAAATAGATGACAGAAGATATATGAATACACACTTTCAATTTGTTACACTTTACGCGATTTTGTAAATGCACAAAATTGTGTATGCTAAATAAAAGATGATCCGCTTTTTCACTCTCTTTTTTGTTTAACACATGAATGAGCTCTACTCATATACACCAAACTTATTTTGATACCGCATAACGAACCCATATGTACAGAAACATTTAAGCGGTCTCAGATAAAGTCGTTAAATTGCGTTTACCCTTCCATGCATGCAACATACGCTTCAATCACTTTATCTCTCACTATGCCCAGTTGTGAGGACCACGTTTCGGAGTCAAGCCTAACTAACAAATTATGACGAAAACTTAGGCTTTTTGCGTTACTTGTAACTTATAAAATATTTAATGTTTATGTTGTTAAAGTAAAATAAAGTTTTGCATCAAAGTTATAACAAACTTTGAAAATGTAAGCCATTTTTGATTTTTGAATTGAAATCCTACACATTTAAAACATTTCAAAGCTAAATCTCATCCACACGTATACATTATTGAAGTCAGAGTTCATGGAAGAAAAGATAAATATTTCGCAATTGTCATTACGTACTTCATTTTAAAAGTGGTGAGCAAAAAAGATTTCTTAGGGTGTGACTTTTTAGCGAACTTAACGGAAATATACCGAAATTTTCTCAAAACTTTTGCAAATTAATGAAATGCATTCCAATGTTGTTAAAAAAACTGAATAAAAGCGTAATCTCAAAGCTTTTGAATATTTTTCAAACAAATTAGAAATAATGAGAGATGCCCGGTTTCTCATATTTATCTTAAACTCAAAGTTAGGTCGCAATAAACATTAGTTGAAAAATATTGGCTTACATATGATATTGGCTTTATGTCATTTATAAGTGAAAAAAATTGTTCAGAAGCAAAAATTACTCCGGAGACTGTTCATGTTTCTTCACAAATTCAGGCTTATGAAATCCTGGTATGATGTCTTCAATTCCTTCTTTTATAGGATCTCTCACTCTAGCTACCTTTTGTCCACTTTTTTGCGTTTGTGGTAAATCTGTCCCTTCTTCGCTTCCCATCTCCTAAAGAAAAATAGAGGACACAAATCGAGCATTGGATTAACCCGAGGATAAGGGCAGGACGAGAGAAGGTTTTAGGTAAAAGAGAGACAGACAATCAAACTCTAGAACTTTAAGTCTATTAAAGTTGTAAGGTTGGCAATATACTGAGTTTCGATGCCACAAGGTCCAGGGGTTTGATCCAGCATCATTCCTGCTTGCTCATTGTTCGATGCGAGGGGCGCAATTATGCCTTCTCAATGAAAACACTACAAGTTACCTTTATGACTTTTATTTTACCAAAAAATAAGCAAAAATAAAGTCAGATATAGAAGCACAAAAAGTTGCAAAAAATTTTTGATTTTCCCTTATTGACAACCAAAACGGCATTTAGTGGATATTATCTCAGCTATTATAAACTTTATTAGTGTATGGGAAGAGAGTGAACATTTATTTTTCCTTACTATCTTTTTCACCCCGTGTTTACCACTTTAAACTGGAATTGTGAATCGAAAAAAGAATCAAGAATTACATGACGAGAAGAAACTAGCAAAAAACTCTTTTTACCGCTGGTCCGGTGAGAAAAAATGTCTTAAATTTAAACACTAAAAAAGAAATGGGGTTGCATAGAAGCGCTAATTTTTTTAAAGAAATATTTTCACAGCGCATAGTTTTCAGACATTAAATAATTTTGAGCATTGAAGTTAAATTTAATACAATTTTGGGAATTAAGATGAATCCATTTTTTCCGTTGGTCCACAGGCGTTATACACAACCTCTGTGATAAAGTCTAAAAAACCAAGGGCTTTACATTTGGGTTGCTTGTAATAGATAAAACATTTAATATTTATTTTTTTTTAAGTGAAACGATGTTTTGCATCAAATTTGATCCAAAATCTCTTTGCAGATGATAGATCAATTCCTACAAAAATGATCCTATAGGAACACGATCCCAGCTCACTTTTTGGTGATAGGTTCAATTTTTAGTGCCTGTCCCAAGCCCGAATAAAAAGCATTTTTGCCAACAGTAAACTATGATGAGCCCAAATAAAATGGACTCAAATGGAGGCTCATCAAAAAACAGCGATCCCGTATAGAAACGGCAAAATAAAGCTGGGAAGAAAAATGTTTTGCATCAAATTTATAAAATTATTTCATTTTTGTCTCCGCTACCTTTTATGTTGGGGTTTTATTAGGGTTGTGTACAACAATGGTATCAAAAAAGTCAAGAACAAAATGCATTTCTTAATTAATATGAAGAATATTTGGAAAGAAAAAGAACTAAAAAAAAAGATAAGCATTTTAAGCCAGACCAAATAAAACTATAAGTTTAGTGAATGAAAACTTGGATTCTTATAAATCCTGTGAATTTTATTGTTAAGCGACGACAAAACGGGGACAATCATGAAAAGCCGGAACAAATGGCAACGCACCTTATAAAACCCAATACGTTGAAAATAAGTTGGCTTTCCTAATTTGGGAAAAATAAATACAACACTATTTTTTAACTCAAATTGAAAACAGTATATTAATATATAAATTCCAACTGTCGCACGGTCACTGTCATCATATGCAAAGTTAACCTTATGCTACTTAAATATAGAAATCCTTGAAATTTATAATTTATACAAATAGGATTTGTTATGTGAAGGGCTTTTGAACTGTGAATATATTTTGTAGCTCCAACTCAAAAATCAAAACGTTCCCAAATTCGCCCATATCCTTTAAAATTATTTGCATAGCTATATGCCGTCTTATTTGTTTGAGAAAATCATTACATAATGTAGAACTTCAAAAAAAATTGTTGCTTTTTGATTAAAAAAAAACCTGAATTGTCATAGGATTATTTTTACAACCAATCCACACAAAACTACAAAGAATCGAAATAGAAAAAATGCCGATTTCCAAATCGTAAATATAAAATATTGCGTTTTTATAACTCTAGTTGTTTACCTTTTTATTGTTTTTTTTCATAATGAGAATCTAATGAGAATGACGTCTAATAAAAAAGAAATGTAAAAATATTCATTCTTTATAATATAATTTCCTTATTGAATTTGTTGCACATTTTGTTGTGTTTATTTACATTACAGATTTTACAGCACTTTGATAAATAACTTTACTTCAACTAGGGCTGCAAGATTTTTACAATATCAAACCAGGAGAAAAATATTATTGAAAAAAGTCAAGAACAAAATTTTGTATTTCTAACAAAAATAGAAAAACACTTTGAAAGTAAAAGATGATTTTATATACTAAAAAAAGAGACTCCTTTATTTGACATATAAGATTGGGGAATGAAATACCAGGATTCTTATAAATCCTCCCAGATTCCGTTGTTAAGCGACGTAAAAAGAGGAACAATGGAGGAAAATAGGCATAATAATTTTTCGTCTTCTATATTTGTTTACAAAACAAAATATATAAGAGGTTAGATTTTAAAACTAATGTTACTCAAGTAAACGTTAAATTTGAAGCTAATGCCGACTTAAGTAGAGTAAAGTATAAGTTAATGTCAAGAATAGAAATAGCGGAACATAAAATATAATCAACGGAAAATAAATGTTTAAAAAAAGTATGAAATGAAGTAAAGTTTATTAAAAAGGCAACCGGATGCGCATTTCTGTAGATTGGAGTCTCATTTTTGAAAGTACGTGAAGTCGCAATCTATTAATTATTGCTGCATTATACGTAAAATAAGTATAGAGGTAGCATTGATGATATAATGCATTTACAATGTGTATGAATGCCACACCCATTATATACAACAAAATGTTAGTCATTAGTTTTACCCTCTAACTCTGCAACCCTGGTTTGGCTTCTGGACAAGAGTACAGAGCAGAAGTTGGATCCACAGTTTTGAGGAATTTTGGAGGCTGAACAATTTTTCAATATTGAGATGGAGCTTGAACAAAATATGACTTTTAGAAATATTTTCTGAGTTGGGCTAGAGATTTTAAAGCTAGCTTCGTAAGATTGGTTTATTTCTGCTAGAGAAAAAAGAAGTAGGGGTAAGTTAGGATTTGTAAGTAAGAATATCTGTGAAATTTGAAGTTACTCAAGTAAAAGAAAAATAGAATCAATGATTTGTAAGTAAGAATATCTGTGAAATTTGAAGTTACTCAAGTAAAAGAAAAATAGAATCAATCTTCTTCTCAGCTTTATTTTCCTGTTTCTATATGGGATAGCTGTTTTTTGATGAGCCTCCTCCATAACATCAATAAACTTATGAAATTCTCCAAGTAAACAATTTGCTAAAGAAGTTATTGAACCTAGTTAATATACGATATAGAAACTATCAAATATCTCTAGAAAATAATAAGTTAACATCTTGTTAAGCAATTCTTCTTTATGATAGAAAAACCTAAGACTGAATACGTGGTAATTAAAAATCTAACCACCTCATATTCCAATAAAATAGGAGGCGTTCCTAAAAAAGGAGCATTAACAAGCTACATAAAAACATGAAAAAATACAACTCTTCTTCCTCCATATATATTGAAAAACTAATCACCCACTTAAATGTGGATTATATAAACACTAGAACTATCTATCTACTAGAACACGTCCTGATACCTCTTTTGAAATAATTGACATATTTACAAAATTATTTCAGAGAACAGTTAAATTCTACATAAAACACCAAAAACGAATCAGTGTTTTATGAAATCTTGTTTTCAAAAACTCCATAATACATAAACCGCCCACATCTAATATATTTAATTTAAATATTTTCTAGCTTTCAAGTTACATTTTTACACCGCCACTATTACTCTAATTTTCATACGTTTCAGACAGTAGTGGGATTCAGCCAGTTAGCACCGGTTCGTTAGAAGCGTCTCACGGAATTTTGTTGATTGGGAAATAACCAAAACTAATCAGTTTGTTTGCTGACAAATTTGACTTTTTTGTAACAGAACCGGCTGACAAAAAATTTGAATCCCACTACTGGTTTCAGATAATATATTAGTTAAGGCTTTATTTCTGAAGCGAAATTATCATTCAAATACTTATTGTGCTTAATTAATTTTATCCTATTATTTACAATGAAATACACCGACTTAAATATTAAAATTAGGATAAATAAATTTCTATGATTTTATTGAACTTATTATATATTTAAAATCAAAATATTTTAAATTAGACATTTACTAATTATAATTATAAAATCTTTTAATTATTATTAAAGGTAAGTTTAAAAAATATAGAAAAAACTGGATTAAAACATGTATAAAAATTAAAAAAATTCTAAAATTTTAAAATACATAATTTTTTGATTCACTTTTAAATTATATTTCTAATACAAGTTTGAACAACTTATTAATATTACTTTCACTATTTTAAAATATCGAGTCACAAATACCAGTTTCATTTAAGTATTAAAATTATCCATGATATTCTATTTGTTTTTTTATTTAGATAATATAACTAAAAGATAAAAGAAGATTTGTTACCTTTAAAGATGGCTATGAAAAAGTATAATAGTATTGTTTAGTTCAGGTGGTTTGTAAAATTTCTATAGCTTATGCGAGAAAAATGTTGCTTAAATTTTAAAATCAAATCAAAGCAGAGCCCGCGCTACCTATATATTTTTGGGGCAAGTGAACTTAAGAAAAAATTATAAAAACATATAGCTGTGCAAGTAACTTTGAGAACATTTATGCCATATATTGGAAACAAAACTCTTTGAAAATGATTAAATGCCTTTATAACAATTTGTTTTTCTAATTTATATAGTACTTTTAGTGCCCTCTTCTGATAAGATAATAAATTTTTCCATAATGTAAATTTTTATCGGCGGGTCTTTTCACCCAAAAACACATTTAAAAAACACCTAAAACTAGTTTTTAAAATTATATATTATTTTTAGAGCTTTAAACTTTGTTTTTTTATACAAAACAAAAAAAAATTAAACTGAAAAAAGAAAAATAAATTTTTAATTAATAATTATGAGCCTCAATGGTTGTTAGGGTGTACCTCTTAGCTTAAAAGTTGAAGGTCAGGGGTTCGATCCCCAAGGCTCCGATCTCTTACGATAAGTTATAAGTATGCTCTTTATAGTTATATCTAGATAGTTATGATCTTTGATTCCAAATTTTAGCTTTCATATACGTCTTTGCACAAGTTTTGATAAATATTATGTAAGTAAACGGTCAAAAATATTTTGAAATATAATTTGTAGTTTTATTAAATTGTTTTTTCTTTTTTATATATATTTATCATGAATATAATATTTTAGTATGTATTGTACTAACTCTTGCTTTAGGCTTTACTAACTTTTAATATCCTTTACTTTTTAACTCAATTGATTAATTGAAATTTTTTGTTGAATTTCACTGATTATTTGATTTAAATAGTTTTTGTTGCTACCTCTTATGTTGTTTTATGAATGATGTGTTTTTGGGTGTGTTTGGTGAAAAAACGCTCCCAATTTTTATTGCCCCTTTACAGCCCCCCTCCAAATAATTTTTTTAGCGCGGGTACTGAATCAAAGTACTTTCTACCTTTAGCTATATGCTTGCATTATACTTGATGATAATGATCACATATTTTAAGTTAAGAGTTTGGAGTCTTAGAGATCAAGCTGCTGTCATGCAACTGCTAAGCTGAGGGCACACATTAACAATCATTGAGACTTTTTTCTTATTGGATAAAATTCCTATATCGATTTTTTTAATTAAATAAATTCATACCTATTTATAAAAAAGGTAAGAAAAAACAGTATCTAATTAATTATATCTTTAGATTTATAATTATTTTATTTCTCATAATTTTATCTACAACAAACAATTTGGGTTTCAGAAAAATTATCCAATCCAAAATCTTCATTCCTTCTTTATAAGATTCTGTATATGAGAGCATCCAATCTAAATCTGTTATTACTGCAATTTTATTGGATCTAACTAATGCTTTCATTAGTGTTGACCATGGTAAATTAATAAGTAAATTGAAATGTCATGTTTTTACCATTCCGATTCTACTTTTATGTCATCCAACTTTTCTAAAAGAGAACAATACGTGTGTTTGGATGATTCTTTGTCTTCAATTCAAATTGTGCCGTGGCTTGCCTCAAGCCTCTATATTGGGCAACTAATATTTTCTATTTATATTAATGTTGTTTCCTTCTTGTAAGAAATTAATTTCTATACGATGATTTAACAATATTTAATTCCTAACTCTCTTTATAAGTATGAACGTATGAACGATTTTAACAATTTAACTATCGAAATCTCTTAAAAATTGGTTTACCCATAACTCTTTAGCCCTCGAAAGATGGATGATTTAGTACTAGCTCGAAAGACTCATATATGCCATAAAACTCCCATAAATAAAAAGTGAGAAAAAAGTAAAAAAATGTTGTATATTGTTTTAGTATTAAACTAAATTTTGGAATGATTTTCATTTTTTAGAATTTCTTCCTTTCTCAGTTTGATTTGAAAATTATTATCTTTCAAATTTAACGCCATCTATAATATAAGAAATTATTCACTTATTTAATTTTTTGTTAAAAAAGTTACATTTTTTGAATTTTAAGGTCATCTATAATAATTTAACAAATTAACAAATTTATTCTAGCCCATATATATTATATACAAATTCTTGTTTTTAAATAATGCAAATAACTTTAGCAATTTTAAAACTTAACATGGCTTAACATAATCTCAATAATATTTATTTATATTAAAAATCTATTTTAGCTTTCAGTATATTTTTTACCAAAAAATATAAATTTTACTTTTGTATTGACTTGATTTACCTAGAAAAGTATCAAATTTTATTGTTTGCATATGTTACTTCATTGTGATTCAAAAGAAGTAAAAATCATATATGGAATATTTATGATATCATCTTTCTATTTAATAATATTTTCACAAAATATTTTCAAAGCAGATTATTTTTACTCTTTATAGATTCTCAAAGAGACAATGTTTATGTGTTACAAAAGGAGCAAGTATGTTAATGATAACGTGAATTTGGTTTTGAAAAATTTTAAAATTGAACGAAAGAATAAATGGAACTTTGCCTTATTTTTTTTGTATGAATTCATTTCGTGCTTTGTTTTTATATTCAAAGATTTGCATATTACAGTATTACTTAAACACATATAGTCACATCAGAAATATATTTACCGTTTGCAAACTATAACTTTCATGTGTGTATTTCAATGAGCAAGATTTTTTATAATCAATGTTACATCAATATTATCCTATAATTTTGTTGTGATATGGGGCCACACATAAAATATGTACGCATAAAATTGACTATTTTCGGACAAACCTTCACCACACTATGCATGTCTAGTATCATCGTTATCCTCCTGTGAATCACGATTTGATCCAACTGTGACAATATTACTTCCTCGATGAACTTTTTATGCTTTTTTCAACTTCACTTAGCCAATAGAAATCACAAATATTGCTAATATCCGCTCCAACTTTTCTTTAATTGATTGACAATACAAATCAAATGGTACATCTGTGTATTCCAGTGTTTCATTTGGTTGTGAGTTCCACTATAAACGCTTTTCCCTTATCAGTGACAGGAGGGGGTGGGGGTGGGATGACCATTTTAGCCCCCTCCCCTCTCAACTAAAATTTCTATTGTACAAAATTGGCTAATTATATGCCCTCAAACTTTTTTGAATTTTTATATAATCGTTAGCTCCATCTTTTAAAACCATTTTAATGATAGTTGAATGACACTCTCATCTCAAAAACTGTCAATCAAAATCAAATTGATACTTTTTTCAACAAAATTTTATATTATAATGTCTAACTTATAAATTAGTCTTTATATTAGATACATCCTTGAAAATTTTTAATCATATATATATATATATATATTGGAACACATAACACTTATATATACATATTTTTGCAATAAAGATTTCAACTTTTTGGTAAATGACAATCAAAATTTGATTGATCATAAAATTACTTACGAAAATTTAAATAAAATTAATTTTTTTTTATAACAAATCGACATGCTGATTGGATTTCGCCCTTTGTTTTCACTAATTAGGGTGTGAAAATTTATGAAAGTGTCTATCAAATTTGCTGTTTTGGCTTAAAATTGTGTTCAAAAATATTATTCAAATTTAAAATAAAATATATATTTTTATACTGAATCAATCATGCTGATTTCATTTCCTTTCATTTTTGCATTTAGGATATCAAAATGTCCAAAAGTAAAAATATTATTCGAATTTTAAATAAAATTATTTTTTTTATATCAAATCGGCCATGCTGATCTAATTTCCTGACTCATTTTTTGCAATTAGAGTATTGAAATTTCAATGATATTAGTGATTGACAGCAAAAATGTGTTATTTTATCTTTGAAGAATTCAACTTCAAGGTGATGTGTCATTTTGACATAAATGACCATCTGCGTTAATTGACGTCTAACTTTTATATTGATTCATACATATACGAATAAGTATATTATTAGTTTTTTTTGCTTCATTCTTTGCTTCTCATTCATTTCTTTGTCTTGCAATTTTTTTTGATCATCATGGATATGCTTTTTTCTAGTGGAGAAGATAAATCTGGCAATGATTTTTCGGATGAAGATGAGAATGGAATCTTCCTTTTTGAGCAGAGTTTTTGCAATTCTAGTGATACTCCTTTTTCTTGTGATAGTGAAGAAGTTGAAGATGAAAGCGAAGATAGCGAAAATCAGTAAAATTCAGACATCTTTATCAGTAAAGACAAAACAAGTTGGATAAAAATCTCAAAAAATGAATTGAAGAGAGTACGCGTTCAACAACAAAACATAACAGGATTTTCGCCAGGTCCAACAATTTATGCTATCACTCATACAGAAAAAAACAGTCCACTTTCTTCCTTTCGACTTCTTTTTTTTCTGAAAAAATGCTTAGATTCATTCAGCAGTGCACAATTGCAGAAGCTAATAGAGTAACAAAAAATGAGGATTGGAATGTTTCTTTAGAAGAATTAGAAAAGTTTATAAGCTTGATATTCACTAGAGGAGCTATTGGTGCAAAAAACTTACCTATAAAAAGTATGTGGAATAAAGCATGGGGTTGTGAAATTTTTCCCAGTACTATGGCACGTACACGGTTTTTAGAAATAATGAAGTTTCTTCTTTTTGACTACAAAAGTGAAAGGAAAATTCGATTTGTCCAAGATAAATTTGTTTCATTTCTTCAGTGTTGAATGAATTTATACAAAACAGCCAAAAATGCTTTGTTCTAGGGGCATTTATCACTGTGGACGAACAACTTATGCCGTGCAAATATATATGCAAGTTTATTCAATTCATGTATAACAAGCCTGATAAATACGGCATAAAGTTTTGGCTTGCTGTTGACCTAGACACAAAATATTTGGTGGATAGGTTTCCTTACCTTGGCAAAGACAACACCACTCAAAATAGTGCAAGCTCTCCAACTGAAGTTGTTATGAAGTTGTTCACGCCTTATTATAACAGAGGGTACAGTATTACTTGCGATAACTACTTCACATCACTCAACTTGGCTGTGCAACTCCATCAAAAAAGTGTAGCTTGGTTGGTATCATTCGAAACATAAGGAAAGATATACCTTTCATCTTGAAATAAAAGAAGGCACTTTATCATACTTTAGCCTTGAAATCAAAAGAACATCGATTCCTCACTCTTACGAAGTAACAATGAAAGAAGTTCAAATCTGTCATCATTGTCAGCAGAATGTACCAGGATGTTCAAGTACCAACTGAGAAAAACCAGAAGAAAAACTGGAAACTGTTCTTTTTTATAATCAAACAAAGTCAGGTGTCGATGTGTTTGACCAAATGATGAGATTGTATTTAACAAAAGCAGCCAGTAGAAGATGGCCCGTACAAGTTTTTTACAATATCATGGACATGGCCTCAATAAATAATTGGATACTTTACAATAAAGTTAATAATTCTAATTTATCATGGTTGAAATTTTTGCAACAACTTAGTGAACAATTGACTGGATATAAAATTCATGAGGAGAAGGAATTTTCACAAACTATCGAAAGATGCTTACCGCAAAAGCGTAGAACTTGTTCCAACAAAAATTGCAAGAATAGAACTACTGATTTATGTTGTGGCTGTAAAAAGCCAATTTGTGGTACATGTGGGGTAAAAAATGCAAAACTTGCATTTAATATTTGTTTTTTAACTTTAATAAATTTTTTCATTATTTTTTTAATTTTTATTTGAAGAAATTCAAGATAATTTTGATATTTGATATATAGACGTCAATTGACGTATTCGGACCTTTATGGTGAATTTTTTTGGTCCTTCTAGTTGATCTTGGCTCAATTTTCTTCCATACAACGATTGATGTAATGGCGGAATAAATCTGTCGTGAAATATTATTTACAAACTTAGTGACAAATGGTGAACAGAATGACTTATTCAAGCATTGCACTGTTTATGCACTGCCATTCAAAACATACTCAATCCCCCCTTATGGATACGCACGTTATCAGTAGACTCTAGAAGCACTTTATGAATATATATTTTATAGCCTTCGTAGCAAGCAATGGAGGGAGATATGAGAGCTTTTTAAGAGACCCCCTTCCCTCCCCTCCCACTTCCCCTTATTATTACGAACGTACTTTATGAATGACCCCTTTCATACTTTGGTTTTTCTCTTCACTTTTCAGATTGGAAGAAATTACAAATGTTAGCAGACATTTTGCAGAAAATATAAGAGATGTAGATTCAGAATTTTTTTGCCAAAAGGAAAGGCAGAATAGTTCACTCCATATTTTGAACCTCTACTTTACTAAAGAAGTTTTACAGTATATTTTACATTGTACTACAACAAAATTTGATGCAACCTTCTTTTAAGTTACTTATATATATTTATAAATTATAATGTATTGAACACTTTATCTGCGTTCTGTTCTGTGTTAGTTTTTGTACAAATTATTCATCAATAAAAAGATGTAACGATAGCCACATACAAAATATTCATTGTAAGAATTCACTGACTCTAATTGTCTCCATGATTTTCAGAAAAAAAGGTGTCCACAGTGGGGCAAAATGAGAAGAAATTTAATCCGTTTATGAAGTTCTCTCCTCTTGTATTAAAGGCAAATTTTCGTATAGATTATTTCTTGAGACACTTTTATACAACAAATTTATTACCTGCTTTGTATGTGTTTGCGTTATCTATCTATTTTTTGATTTGTACTTAAATATCGAGTGCCAATTGCAACAACAAAACAAAAAGTATGTTTCTTTCTATAATTTTAATTGTAAATATTTTTTATTTTTCTATTCTAATTTGTCAAAGTTTTTTTTGATTTATCGAACCTTTGCAAGGATCGTATTTTCAAAATTCTACTATTTCATAATCGACGTGAAAAAAGGATAATATTTAAAATTAGACTTTAAAAATTGCATTCTTCCTTTGCAATAATTTCAAGAAAAATATTTCATATCACTTTTTTTAAATTTATTATATAATTGTGTTTTTATATCATATTTTATAAAAATTTTGTAATTTTATTATTCACATATGAATCAATTTCGTTTGAATGCTTGAAGGTTTTTTACCAAAAATTCTCAATGTCTCAATTGTTAGCATATATAGCTTATTTATTTTATATTTGTCAGGCTAAACATCGGATTTTATATATCATGTCAAAGCTGCAATGAATTTTATTATTATTATTGATGAATATAATAAAAAATATTCAATAAAGTTTATTTTGATTCATAAATTTTTTTTTTTTTATAAAGTCTCTCCTGAATGTTTTACTCGCCAAGATTACGTGAGAATAGATGAGCAACTAAATAAGTTTGGAGGACGATTATTACTCACAATTTATGATGGATAAAAACTACCGCACTATGGCATCAAATGTTATCATTGCAATGAAGCGCGTACTTATTTTATTTTTAAACGCGAAATATATGTCCTGTATTGAGCAATAAAGATATTTTTCATCTGAAGGAATAGTCAATAGGCTTGTATAAAGCTGAAATTTACATCAAGGATACTGACCCCTTTTTCACTTCGCATGAACTTTGTGAATGGACTAAACACAATGGCTACACTATTTGTGATACATACAGAGCAACTTGAAGATTCATCCCTCACACAATCAGACATCTTCACTTGAAAGATTTAAAACTATCAGCCCCACAAATATGCTTAAAAATGTCAAAGTTGTATATCTTCTAGCTTAGTAACATTTGGGTAAAATTGAGATTTCAGAGGACCTAACAGATGAGAGTCTGGTGTTAATGTTAGAAATAAAATGCTTAGACATTTTGATAATTCAAACGCCCAATCCACCTATCTCTAAAATTGAGTGAACTTTCGATGAAACTAAGATGCAATGATCCTCCTACTCATCGTATAACAAGGGATTTGATCAACTTTTAATGAATCGAACAAGTTATTGTTCAACCTACAACCTCTTCTCAGGGCTATTGCTATATATGCGTTTTTGTAGACCCAAAAAAGAGAAATGAGAAAGATGTAAAAAGCCCATATGTAATACAAATACTAAATATACTTGTTAAAATTTTTCATAATTGCATTAGTTTATGGCTTATATTACAATAATTTGTATATTTGGGAATAAAAATTCATAATAGATGGCGTTAAATTAAAAATTTTAGTAAATATATTGTTTACAAGCACAAAAAAATATATTCTTATTATTTTGAATTAATTTAAAGACTTTACATGGAACTTTTATTGTGGCTCATATAAGAAAAAATTTGACCCATGCTTTCAAAATTGAGAGCTGAGGCAAAAACCCGTTCACACATGCGAGTGTTTTAGGTTAACTTGTCTAAATTCCAATCCATGTATTTTTCTCATACATATACCTATGATTTGCTCCTAATTGGTACTTATTTTGTTGAAAAAAACAATGGGTCTTTGGATCAATAATATCCTCACTTGGAAAGTTTATATTATTCCATATTTGTAACAGAATAAATTCTATAATTTTAATTTCATATAGATATAAAATGCATTTATAATATCTATGAAACACCAAAGAAATAAATCTCTGATTTTTCCACATTTATTCTATAATAGTTTGTGGCATTTTTTCGATTTCGACATTACAGAAACTTCAGAAACAAGCAGTTAGACTCGTCAGCCAAAATTTTGTTATACTCCTTTCGTCTTTCTCCATCACAATTTATATGTCCTGTATTGCATCTTGTGTGATAATCTAATTATGTATAAATTCTGAAATTATGCTTTTTTTACACCGTTATATAAATAATTGCTCTCCTCCTATTTTCAGTTTTATGCTTTTATTTCAATAGCGATCATCCAAATTTTAACTTGAGGTATAGTAAAAAACTTATGATTCCTTTTTATAAAATGAGATCCTTTCACCCTATAAAAAAATTATAGTAGATTTCTGGTTTTATGAGATATTGAGTTTGCAAACTATGGAGTGATTTTTTAAAAATTTATTAACATTATAAATCATCATTATAACGCATCCAAATCACAAATTAATAATATTATAATCTCTATAATTGCGTGATTCATTGTGATGTTAAGGAGGATTGTTATGTTTGTAATTTTCAATAAACACATTTTTACAAATCTTTTATTTTTTTTCTACGCTCCTAAACTTTTTTTTCAATAAAATAAGATTTTTCCCTTCTTCTTATTAAGTAATGGTTTTTACCTATTTGTATGTATTTATATCGATATATGATTATGTATGCTTATGTGTATCCTTGCATATGCTCGTAACCAGAGTTGAGCGAGAAGGGGCAGTTGACCTATCTAAGTATTTCAGTTTAAACACAATTACAATTATTTGGTCAATTTAAATGAATTTTAGAACATATAACTTCTATACAAATGACGAAGTTAAGAATATTAAGAACAAGATTTCGTCACGCTGATAGTAATTTTTTTTAGATTTTGCCCCCCCCCCCTCTCAATATTTTTTCTGGTTACGGCCTTCTGAGTATCTATCTTTTACGACTCCTAAAAATTTTAAATAACACACTAAAACGACCAGAACTTAAAAAAATCCATGTAAATAGGTATGGAAAATTGGAATAAAATGTGTAGAAAACCATTATTACACCACACTATTTGAGTCTAAAATATTTCGCGTTAAATTTTATTCATGATAAAAATAGATTGTATTAATGCAAATAAATTCTACTCCCGAGGCTTCTTCCCTTGGACCGCCTCTCCTTTTGCCCCTTTTGGTACGCCACTGAAGGTAAAGTAAGATAAATCAAGTTTGAAAATGAGTTTGATTTTGTTGTCATATTTTTTTGATTGAAATTGTGGTTCACATTGCTTGTATACTACTTTTTTTTTACATACTGTACTTTTTCTCAGACTCAAACAAATTTCTTTAAAACAAAATTAAAAAATTTTTTATTTCAAAAAATTAATTTTATTTTTTCTTTATTTATGAAAAAAACTTCTTTCATAGCTATATGATTTCTCATTATTAGAGACATTAAAAATTTTAAAAGAATTGAATAATATTTAAAGTAAAAAGTCTTCAATGGGCCATTTCTCTTTATAAAATACGCGATTTTTCGCGCGTTCTCGATGGGTTGGTAAACAGCGGTTAAAAGACATACTTTTAAAAAATATAAATTTTTCAACTCTTCATCAATGCAGATAAATTTACTGTATTATCTTAAAAATGAAAGTATGATGCTGTCCCATTTTCTTTTATATAACATTCGACAGATTTAACTTGAGATCATCAATTCTCTTCTTTTCTGAATGAAGAATTTTTTTATAAAATAATATTGAGAATAAATAGAATTATAATGATTTATTACTCAAATTTAGTAATTGTTTAAATTAGTTCGTTATTAGTTATATACTTCGCTTATTAAATATTTAGTTAGTGAGATTTATTCCTTGTAACTATACTTTTGATTTATTAATATTAATTACCAAATAACACTATACTTATTTTATTTACGAATACTATAGAAATTTGCTATATTATATTAGCTATATTATTTTATTGCTATAGCCAACCAACAAACAAACAAATAAATAATTTAAAAGATATATATTCTAACTTTGGATAAATGCGAGTATGCAAATGTGATTAAGGTTATTGCACAAGTCAAGCCAATCCAAGACTGGTTTAGACCTTTTTGGTTTCATCAGTTGGTTGAAGGTTAATTTTCAGTTTGATCCAAATAAATGTGCATAGCAACCATCATCCAACTGATGAGGCCCAAGTATGTCGAAAATAGTCTTCGATTGACTTGACTTGTGTGGATAAACTTAATGAAATTTGCATACTCGCATTCATCCAAGTTAGAATATACACCATTTTAACTTTTAAATTGTCTTTTTTCAATTCTAAATTGTCTTTTTTCAATACTAAACGCTCTTTCTAAAATACAGATTAAAATTTAAAAATACAATTTAGGAGTTAAAAAAGACAAATAAGAATTGAAAAAGACAATTTAGGACTTAAAAATGACAAATTAGAATTGGTAAAGACAATTTAGGACTTAAAAAAGACAAATTAGAATTGAAAAAGACAATTTAGGACTTAAAAAAGACAAATTAGAATTTAAAAAGACAATTTAGAACTTAAAAAAGACAAATTAGAGTTGAAAAAGACAATTTCGAACAAAAAAAAGACAATTTAGAAGTAAAAATGTTATATATCTATATCTATTACATTACACTCATATGCGAGTACATCATTTCCTACACGTGTATAAACAAATAATAATTAACCATCTTACTAACTAAAATATTTACTTAAATTAACTAAAAATAAAATAATTTTTTGATTATATTATTATAATAAATTTCAATTTTTTGTTTGTGAGTAAATTTGCGGCAAACGTAAAATTTCCAGTAGTGAACAAAGCTTGTGAAAAATGGAGTTCAATACTTTAACGGTAGAATATCACGAATTTTAAGCTAATTTTGAAATATTTTCCTTTTTTAAATAATCTATGTTAGTTATAACCATTTCGTGACCAGAAAAATCAGACGATATTTATTAAAAAGCAGAAGATTCATATACAAAAATATTTGAAAAAGCAGACAAAGATTAAATTGTTTATGTATCATATATGATACGATACACTGGTCACGAAAGGGTATAGCTAATTATTGTCGTTTTTATGTCTCTAGAACAGTGCTTCTCAAACTGTTTGTCACGCTCCACACGGCTATATATAAACTCAAATGGTGCTTGTTTAAGTTGAAATGAGACGCAAAATGAATAAAGATATCGTTTTTTTCAAAGTATTACAAATCAAATACATATGAAGCTATTTTTAAATTTAATATATTGTACTTATAAATAACAATTAAATTAAAAATTTTAAATATATCTTTGTGCTAAAAATTAAATAAGTTTGTTTAACTTAAAATATATTATCTGAAATATATGACTCCTTTTTCAAGGAACATTCATCAGAAAATATATCAGTAAAAGAATTTTCAATGCAAAAAGTAAAAGAATTTCAACAAAATCAACTAGAAGTTCAATATGATTAGAGTTGTGTATTGTCTACTTCTTGAGTGTTGAGGAACTTTTCAAGAAAAATTGTCAGATATTTTTGAAAGAAGTTCAAAATTTTGTTCTTCATTTTTTCAATGCGATTTTCCTGGTTTGAACATGTAAAAGTCTGGAAACCCTAAACTATCAACTCATTTACAACTTAGTTGTGTTGCTGGATAGTGAGAGGATGAATGATTGATTGGTTATGGGAATACTTGAAACATGAAGAATCGATAGGAGTGTTAGAGATCAAATTGAGATGGAATAGTAATTTACATATTAACACTTTCAGCGCAGAGTGCAAAACAGCGTGGATGATATGTGAGACTGAAGAGACGAGAGTATCATCATTATCAATTCCCTCTCTCTTGCTCTCCAATCAATGAGGAGAGAAGGATATATGACGATGAGAGATGGTGAGGAATGAAATTGCGTTAAATTGACCGTGAAAAATTTGTTCAATTGTAGCGCCACTTGATGATATCCACTTCAATAACAATATAATAATAATGTTAATGAAGATAATTAAAATTTTAATTTTAAGTCGTCATGTGAATCCTGGTAAAAAAAGCTCCTTTCCTTTCTCTATACTACATGGACGCAGAGAGGAAAGAAACAGAAGAATCCTTCTTGACTTGGATTTTTTAGTGTTCATCATCATCATCATCATCATCACATCATCAATAATACTAATCTGATTTAACACTAAATTTAACACTAAATGCGAACACACAGTAATCTTATTTGCACTGCAATTTGATGATGCTGAATGCAGGAAATGAGTCTTCGTTACTACAAGCGATTCTTTGATACGATTATTGAGAAATCTTCACCAAGATGATAAAAGATAATGGGGGCACATTCAAAGCCAAAATTGAACCACGACATTCCTACTGTGGGTGCGTGGCATTGTAGATATCAATTTTATCTTAAATGTTTTGTTCTTGGTGGAACGTTTTGCCTATCAATTTTTCCTTTGAAGACATGCTATATTCTCCGAGCTTTATAATATAAATATAATGTTTTTATATTATAGAGAGATGATGTTTATACTATCAGAGTAGCGATTTTTATTTTTATTTAAGAGTTTTTTTCCCTTTTATTACAATTTTCTTTAACAAACTTTTTTTAGCGATTTTTTAATATTTTTAACTCAATATAAGTTTCAATGAAATAAATTTAAATTTCAACTATCTCTGTATAATATGGCATTATTAAGGATCAAATAATATGATAAACATTGCAATTAGTATAGCTAATTGACTCAAGTGGTTCACCATAAGAATTCATTCAGGCGAAGTTTTAACACCAATACGACATTTCGGTCAAAATGACCGTACCTTAAATGTTCTATTCCCTGTAGCCTTAAATTTTAAAAATTAAATTATCTTTTAAAATAGAAATATTTTATGAGTTTGTTCCATTCATCTATCTCACTGCTTCTCAAACTTTTTTACCCTAGGGTGCACTTATGAAATGACTGAAATTTGGGGCGCACCATTGAGATTGATATGAAAAAATCGGTCATAAAATTTAAAAATAAAAAATATAAAGAGGTACATAGTGCATATGTTGTCCATTATTTGGTCGTTTCTCCCACCCCCTGCTATGTTGTCTCACACCCCTTCTAAAGAATCTCTGATCTAGATAGAATCTTAGGATTCACATGGCTACCTTTCATGGCACACCTCGCTATCTACAAGGGCCTACCAGTGCGCTGCGTGCACCGTTTGACCAGCACTGAACACTTTTAATTGAATAAAATTTAAAACCATGTGTTCTTTTGTTTGAACACAAGTTAACGGTGTACCTAAAGTGACGTTGAGGTTTTTATAGCACAGTATATAGTGATGAACGTATGTTAGATAAAGCACCTTCATCCCTTCTAGGAGAATAATTAGAGAAGTGAAAGGTATGAAATTATAAACCATTGCTTTTGATACACTTAGCACATGAAATAACGAAGATGAGAAAGATATATATAATAATATATATATAACAGGAATTGCTGTCAAAGCTTAGTTTGATTTATAATCGAGCAATTTTTTTCCTTGTTAATTCCTTGTTTACTCTCCAATTTGTTCAGCATTCACTAATATTTTTTTGATATTTTTAGTATATTATTAACTTTTTTTGAGTCTGAAGTTGAATCATATTCCTTCTGATGATAGTAAAAACCGAAAAACTATACATTCAATGAAACTATTGTTTTATATGAACATTCAGAAGAAGAAGAAAGTATAACTCTAGTTAAAGATGGAACTGAATGGAGTAAAATTAGTAATGTAAACAAAGGAAGAGCTTCGACTCAAAACGTTTTTAAACCCAACCCAAGTACAATGAGTTTTTCCTATCGTGAAATAAGTAGTCAAGCATCTTGTGCATTCGCGTGCTCACTTGATTAGAGAATCCCATCTCATATTCAAAAATGTACCATTGAATGAGCCATCAGACAAAAAAAAAAGAATAGAATCTTTCAATTAAAGAGTTGGAATTTTTTGGCTTTATACTAAAAGGAGAGATTTGGTTTTAAAAGTCAAGGAAGAATTCGTATAAAAGACGATAAGTTTGCTATGATATCTGTGCCGGTTTTTTACCCTGGTTTTCTTCCTCTGAAGAATTCAAAGGTTTTTACGGTTAGGTAGTGCTCTAGCGACCCGATTCTACGTGGTTAGTAATCAAGCTATCACTAGACAATTGGGAGCGTTCGCGTTAGGATAGTATCGTTCACTCAGATGTATTTATATATTGTAACATAAATTCTTGTAAAATAATATATATAACAAGGTATAGCTATTCTTTTGTAACAAGGGCCGGTAGGCGTTTAGTGGGATGGAAAGTCCAGGTAGACTTGGACTCTTCCCGGGCGGGCCACGATATCCGAAATGATGGGTGCGAACGCCACAAACAACTTAATTAATTAATTAATTATGATATCTAAAATTTGGAATTTATATTTCGAAAATAGCCGAAGTTCTTATGTTCCGTATCCAGAACTTACTATTGATGAGCTACTATTCGCAACAAAAGCAAGATGCTCATTTACACAGTATTTGCACAACAAGCGAGACAAATATGGGATAATGTTGGCTAATGGCGGATGTGAAAACAAAATACTTGTTTTGGGTTTTCCATATCCATGGTAAGGATGAAGAAATCGCCTATTGTCCTCTTGGTGAATATGTTGTTAAAATGTTAGCCATACAGGCTTTTATTGCTAAAAAAGGTTATAATATTAATTATGACAATTTCTTTACCTAAAAAATGACTTTCAGATTTAATTTCCGAAAGTACACGGTTTATCGTAACGTTGCGTGATAATAAAAAAGGAATTCTCATTGAAATTAAAGAATGTATGCTAAAAACATTACAGTTTTCACTTTAAACATTTACTTCAGTGATAATATGTCCCTAACGGCATACAAAACAAAAGTAAAAAAGTTGTTCTAATTCTGAGCAGTCTTCACAACAACTCTATTTTTGTGATCAAAGAAGTAAAAAAAAAGACCAGAAACTATTACTTATAATTCACTAAATATGGCGTAGATTATTATCATTGATCAAATGTCTCGTACCTACTCAACCAGTGCAAAAACCAAGAGATGGCCTCTAGCTGTATTTTTTAATATATTAGATGTTGCTTTGATAAATTCCTGGAATTTATATAAACCTGTTTGTTACTTGAAGAACTTTGTGATAATTCTGAAGATTCTTCTCTGAAAGCAAAAAATGTGAAAGAACAAATAGACGTGAATCCGAAAATACAGATGAATGTCCGATAAAAGCAATACGTTAAATGTAATAAAGCCTCAAAAACATGCAATGAATGTAAACTACCAACTTGTGGAAATGGCACAGCTATAACAATTAATTTTTGCAAAAATTGTAAAAATAGAGAGCTGTGTTATTTTAGTACGACTATTTTTCTGTCATTTTAGTTTTTTTTTAATTATTATCTAAAGGCAATTTCTGGCAAAAGTGTTCTAACGCCTTAAAATTAAATGAATTGTGACGTATTAAATACGATAGCAAATTAACTATCATTTAAAATGATGAAATTTTAAATGTATGAAAAAAATTACCTTTTATTTTTTTTTCTACTAACAAATTTTTTATTAAATTATTTTAATACATAATTTTCTTCTTCAAGAACCAGCAAATATGGTAAATTTTAAACTGTCATTTAAAAAAAAATAAACTAATATTTTATGAATGTTTTGAGTGAATTTATTATAACTATTATTAGCATCATTTTGTGTCATTTGATAAAAAAATTTCGCAAGTTTTTCTTATATTTCATTAACCTAATGATTGATTGGCAGTTGAGGAACTGTCACGATCTTATAAACTTTTCATAATTGTTTTAATTTTGATATTAATTTCTTAAGTACCAATGATATATAATTTTAAGGCTTTACTCATCATACCCATTCCATTATACTAAATCGAAATATTCGATGCGTTTAATTTGACAATGTTTTTCAATTAACTAGAACGCCTATAAAACACGATACTTGAGACATTTCCTATGCTGAACGGAGTATGAAAAGTAAATAGTATACATTTGTAAGGTTTTTAAAATCTTAATAATTTTTTTTGAAATTTTTTTCTACAAGGATTCTTATATACAGTAATGTTCTTAGAAACTTTTTTTTCAATTTTTTCAAGACAAGGTCCAAACTTTACTACTCATCAGTCACCGAGAGCTTTTTTCTCTAGACTCATCAATCAGTCACACATTGCACTTTATATATATATATATCTACTCTTATACTCTCACTTTCCACTGCTATCACGCTTGTTATTGATCTTAGCGCACAACTATGGGAAGAAAGATAAACACATGTTGCATTACTCGTTTGTGAGCGCAGTGGATTCTTATTTCGCATTCGCTTCACCACATCTAGCACGCGTGTGTGATTTATTTTATCGGGCTACTTAGTGTACGCTTAGTTTATTTGTAGTGTTCCTAGCTTAAATTTTAGTCAAATATTAAAACGCTTATAACTTTCACATTTCTCAACTAAATGTATCATTCGATATACCAAATTAAAGATTTTTTTATGGGCTTTCAGAATACATTGCCTATATAGTATTTGAAAAATACAACTTTGCTATTTTTTAATGAAGAATATTCATTATATTTATACCAACAATGTTGTAACCACACAACGGTGCTATCTCATAACCAAATTAAAATTGGTAATTGGCAAACTTTTGCAGTAAAGTTTTTTAACAATGAATTTTAAATTTCATAGATCATTTTTTGAATGTGAATCATATGATGATGATGATGATGATGATGATGATGATGATGATGATGATGATGATGATGATGATGATGATGATGATGATGATGATGATGATGATGATGATGATGATGATGATGATGATGATGATGATGATGATGATGATGATGATGATGATGATGATGATGATGATGATGATGATGATGATGATGATGATGATGATGATGATGATGATGATGATGATGATGATGATGATGATGATGATGATGATGATGATGATGATGATGATGATGATGATGATGATGATGATGATGATGATGATGATGATGATGATGATGATGATGATGATGATGATGATGATGATGATGATGATGATGATGATGATGATGATGATGATGATGATGATGATGATGATGATGATGATGATGATGATGATGATGATGATGATGATGATGATGATGATGATGATGATGATGATGATGATGATGATGATGATGATGATGATGATGATGATGATGATGATGATGATGATGATGATGATGATGATGATGATGATGATGATGATGATGATGATGATGATGATGATGATGATGATGATGATGATGATGATGATGATGATGATGATGATGATGATGATGATGATGATGATGATGATGATGATGATGATGATGATGATGATGATGATGATGATGATGATGATGATGATGATGATGATGATGATGATGATGATGATGATGATGATGATGATGATGATGATGATGATGATGATGATGATGATGATGATGATGATGATGATGATGATGATGATGATGATGATGATGATGATGATGATGATGTGTTGGTGGCTGTTCAAAAAAAGTAGATAAGAAAATTTTCTTTCAATTTATCATGTCATTTTGTTATTGTATAAAAAATTAGTCAATACAAGTGATGAAAAAATTTAGATAACATTTTTCTATTCTTTGTTTTAATCATTTTATCAAATTAGATAACAGGGAATAGATGCGAAATGATGAAGAGAGTTCTCATCTTATTTTGAGTGGCTTTCAACATGAATTTTGTATATATTTGAACTAAAAACTTCAATTCATCATTACAGTTTGAATGAAATAATAATTAATCCGTTGAATAATATTATTTCAAAAAGACAACTTGTTGCACTATTTTACATTTTTCTTTTTTCTAAATTATTATTTTAAATCAAGTTATGTGTTTTTTCTAGATAAAATCATCTCTTAGTTTCAAGATGTTAAGCTATTTTGGTCGAAAGAATGTGATAGTTTTATTCCATTGCTTAAACTTTGAAGCGAAATTTATGGATGCCAATCGATATATTGATGGTAGTATTCGTATTTGACATCTAATATATACAAGTTCCTAACTTTGAAAATATTCATCAAGATGAAACCAAATTAAAGTATGATTAATTAATTCACCCAATGCAGATACTCATGTTAAAAAATTATTTCAAAGATATATGATTAAATATTTTTTTATAATTTATAAGGATCAAATTAAAATAAAGGTTTCTCTATATTTTTAAGAATAATACTTGTTTTAAATGGTGAATGAAACTAAAAAATTTTCAGGTAAAATATGTAAAATTTTAATTATCCAAACTAACCCAATAAATTTGCAAATAACAAAAATACCAAATCTATAAATCTAAGTAAATATGTTTGTCTATACCGCTAGCCAATTATTAAGGATCAAATATCTTCATCATATTATCTCAATTACTGCAAATCTTAATGCTTCGCCAAATAGAGAATTAACCGCGAAAATTTAAAAGAATTATAATTTCAAAATTAGTAATCAAATCATCTTATTATTTGGAAGAACTTATTAATATTAAATAGTTAATGCTAGTTTCTCTCAATTTTTGTCTTTTTTGTTTTCACAGGATTTCTTAGGAATTTACTGGAAACATAATTTGTTCTCGGTTTTCCAGAAATCAATTTTTTTCCACTTGAGCAAAAAAGTTTTTTGAAATTTAAGGAATAAAAAAGTAATTTTTCAATAAAAAAATATATTATGATTATTATCATTTTTATATTTTAAACCACTAATCTAGGGAAACCAGAATAGAAAATCTAGTTAGGACCATCTGACAGCCACGGTTTTGAATCTGACTGTCATTTCATATACGATGTTTGGCAAATTCAGATAAATATGATCTCATCATGGGTTCTACTATAAATAAAAATAAAGTGTCGAGCAGTTGATTGGCATATTAACAAAATGTCCCGCTGAGAAATTTGACAGTTGATTGGATAATTTTGTAAAGTTGACAGTCAACACTTAGGCGTCGATCAAATACATTTGTACACTGTACATGTATTTGTTAATTCTAATTGTATTCATATATATCTTGCCATCAAGAGAAACTATAGAAATATAGAGAATCAGGTTTTATGTGTCCATGATAATAATAGGGTGAGATAATGGCATCTTGAAAAAAGTTCAGACTTAAAACCATATTTAGTTAACCGAATTTGAAAGAAATTTGGTGGATTTTGGTTCTTTCATAAATTATTCAATCAACAAAATTTTTATAAAGTAAAAGCTATTTGCCAAAAATGAAGTAGTTTTGGAGTGAATGACTTGCAAATGAAATATTTAAATTAAAGTATTAATTATTTTTTAAATATTTTATAATTTAAACCATATTTTTTAATTTTTCATAGGAGGTTAAAAATTAACTTTAATTAAAGTTAAAACTTTTAAAAGCGAAAACTTATTTTTAAAAAACGTGAACAAATTATTCCAAAAATACTTGAAAACAGCGATTTGAAATATTTTTGATGTATTTGGGAATTGTTGCTTTTTTATTTTTGAAAACTGTAATACTCTCAATGAAAAATAAGTTAGCTCTTGTTTCATTTGAGACTGTCCAAAAAACATAATAATTTAGGTTATTTTAAATTAAATTAAATTTCATAGATTTATCAGATTAATTACTCTGAAATTTGCTTAAAACGCATTAAATGTAATTAAATCCGATCAAAATTTACGGAACTATATCTCGTTCTATTATTTCATTGGTTCATCTTCCTATTAAAAAGTTGTGCTTCTTTTATCATAATTTTTATATCTTATCATTCAACAAATTATTTTCGAGTGAGATATTGAGAGTTTCATAAATTATTGTACCTCTCAAGAGTCAAGACAAGCTTGCGGATAATTGGGCTTCAAGACCCTACTACTTAAGAGCTAAAATATAGCTCTTATTTTAGCGGATATAGAAGATAATTTACCATGGGGCGATTTTATAACTTTTTTTTTCTAAAATAAATTGTTTATGAATTTTCTATATCCAAAATCATCGTGAATAAATGTCTAAGAATCCGCGACTGCCAAGAGGCCGAATCGCCTTGAGCACAAGGTTGCACAGAACCGAAAAATTTACGTAGATTCTCTCAAATGAATTTTGGCTTTTCCTGTGACGTCATGATGGTGTTCAGGTTATCATCTCGATGGAAGTAGCACTTATTTATGCCATTTTACCATTTTTCCAGATATTACACAAAGAATGCATATACGAATCGATAAAAATGATATTAGAGATAAAGATGATTAGTAGTAGCTATATGATTATTACTAGGCCAAGTGTATAATATACATTACATACGTGCTAGGAGATGAGCGCGTGTATAATAAATAGTAGAAATAATAAATAAATATAAATAAAAACACAACAACGCGAATAATTCAGAGCGTCGTCAGCTATTTGCCTCTTTTTCTTCTGCCTCGTCGTCTGCCATAGAGTGGGAAGGAGTTAGTGGTAGTACTTACTCACTTGGATTGCTGCATTCACACCACCAGCTCTTCTGCTACATCGCATCTACAATTTCCTTCATTATCATAATTAACATCATCCCCTCCATCATCCTTTTTCTTCCTCACTAGAAACAAATTTTTTGGACATTTTATTGTCTTTTTTTGGTTAGAAAACGATTATTTAATCAACTCACCCTTCATTCTTTCACGACTCTGCATGCAGATTCCCTATCCTTTTCCAATACTTGAACAAATTTCAACTTCCGTAAGATTTTACACTTTTTTTCAATCATTTTTCAAATATTTTTTTAAAATAAATATACTTGTAAGTTTAATTCAAAATATGTAAACAAAATATTAAATATGAAGCTCAAAGTTCAAACCTAGATAAGCCTTACATTGCTTTCATGTATAGCTTATTTTGAAAAAGTTTATTTTAGAAAATTTTTTCGATAAAAGTAATGAACATGCGTGATATTTGAGAGAGGAAATTTTATTTATACTGAAAAGTATTATAAGATTCAATTCTTGACGAGAACTATTTTCCTTACCATAAAAATTTTCACACATAAACGATGGGGGAAGCCAATCGAAAATATATGAAAATATCATAAGACAATAAAAGTTTGACATCATTACTTTCCATCTTGTTCCTCTTAGTATGAAAAGTAAAATAAAATAACTTAGATTTTAAAGTGGACATGTAAAATATTCGAATTTTGAAATAGATATTTATATATAAGGAAAAACGATTTCTTTATTGATAAGAGATGTTCTTCTTCATAATACCCAAGAAATACATGCTTCAGTGCCAGACACATAAAAACATACTAACTTCATGAAATCCAAAAGTTCTGATATACCATTTTAATTATTTCACACTGAAAAGGCTGGCTTATGGTAATGACGAGGTTATAAAAGAAATTAATGGACAAATCTATATTCTAAAATTATTAAACTGTAGGCGAGAAAAATGGAACAAAATTGTATTGTAGAGATTGCACCCCGGGGACCCCGTCCCCGTCTCCCCGGGGAAAAACGAAAAAAAAGCCTCCTCGCTCCTTGGGGAAAATCTCTTTTTTCCCCGGGAAAAAAATACAAGATTAAATTCACAGTTATAATCATATTTTTACATATATTATATGATAGATAATGTGGTGGTGTTTATGTATTATGTGCATTTCAAAGCTATATGTATTATTTATTATTCATGATTCAACCTTTAAACAATTCACATGTGATGGTATTTATGTAATTCAAATTGTAAACAAAAACAGACTGTATTTTATTATTTGAACAATTTTGAATAAATCATTTCAAAATTTTAGTGTTCTTCTTGATAAAAAAATATGTTTTTACTCCGGGTAATCCTCAGGGTGAGAAAAAATTTACTTCAGGGTCCCCGCTCGCCGGGGAGGGAAAAAAAGCCTTCGGGGTGCAATCCCTAATTGCAACTCTGTGAAAATGTTATTTGTTTCTCTATATCTGGTATAGGTAAGGAAAGAAATTATCATTTAAATCATTGGTTCCCAAACTGTGCGCCATGGCCCCCTGACGGCCATAAAGCAAAATTTAAGGAGCCATAATCTGAGGCTATGCATAAATAAAACCTACGCATGACCTACGTTGTGAAACAAAACCAAGAATCAAGAAGCCTGTCGATAATCTGCAACATCACCCTTCACACTGAGTAGAATTGTCTCCCAACTAGAGCACTTATTTGTTACAATGTTATCAAATGTGAAGATTCAAAGATTAAATCACAGAGCGTAGGATTAATAAACTTTTTCCATCCAGTGGATTTTCTGTTTCCTTCTTTTTTTGCTTATTCTTGAAACACCTTTTAGCAAAATACCCTTTTTAATTAATCTTATGATTATAATTGTTAGATACTAGTAGACAGTCACGGTGTTCTAGGGCTATAATTGCTGTGGGGGCCATAGAGAAGGATCATATATGAAAAGTGGGTAACGATCAGAAAAAGTTTGGGAACCACTGATTTAAATTGAACTACCATCCCTGTATTATGCAACAATTTCTTTCCATCCCAAGAAAAGTTTTATTTTAGATCCTTTTACATGATATAAGTAAATGTTGCGGGTGTAATACGAGTAATAACCTAGGCATCCATTCACAATGATTTTGCATATAGAAAAATCAGAAACAATTTATTCAAAAAAAAATGTCATAAATTCGCCCCATTTATAAATTATCTTATAGATCCGGCCTAGCTCTTGAGTAGTAGGGTCTTGAGGCCCAATTATTCAGAAGCTTGAGGGGTACAATAATTCACGATTAATCAAAATTAACCAAAAAATAATTTCTCAATATCTCAAAAGGCCTATTTCTCGAAAATAATTTGTAGAATGAAAAAATCCAAAAATTATGATAAAAGAAGCATAACTTTTTAAATGGAAAATTAATCACTGATATCGTAAATTATAGACATAGTTAGTTCCGTAAAAAGATTTTTCGTAAATTTCAGAGTAATCTGATGGAAAGAATTTATCCCAATATTTTTGTAAAAAATTTTTGCTAACCTTTTAGGCAATCTCACTATTGACAAGATGAGAACCAATCTCGCCAAATATGTTGAATGATAATAATTCATACAGTTGACCCCCCGTATTCGCCGAGTTAGGTTCCAAAGCTAATCGCGAATAGTGAAAATTCGGGAATATTTGTTACCATTTTAAAAATTGTTTAAAATGAAAATTTACTATCATATTGAAGATATAATCAATATATTTGTTTTTTTAAAGTTAACTAGGCTTGTTCTTTTTATATACACTAAGTTATAATTTATCAGAAATATTTGTAAAAAAATTTAGTAGAATAAATGACAAACACACAAAAAATTTAAAAAAAGCGAAACTAGTTTAACTGACATGATCAGATAGTTGATCTTTGTTTTTTCAGGTTTTTAAAAAGATCAGCATACGGTTTGAAACAAGAATCAATTAAATTACAAAACTTTGTAGATCTTTCCATACTAGGGTCCCAATCGATACACAATTCTTTCAGTTCTTTTACTTTTTCAATAATTTTGGATAGGCGATTCAATCAAAGTCCTTCGTCATCAAAGTCTTTTTCTTTTTCTTCTTCGTCTTTTTTTCTTCGCTGCTAAATTAAGTTAATTCTTTTAAATCGATGTCTGTGAGTGCTTCCATTCCAGAGTCAATTATGAATTTATATCATCTTCGTTGCAATCACCAAAACCTTCTCCACCTAAACATCTAGCTAAAAAAACAGTTTCTTCAATTAAAGAATTTTGAATATCTTCTAGAAGGAAATTTTCAACATTATACGAAATATGAGGCCATAACTTTTTCCAAGCAGCCATTAAAGTTTGCTTTTTTATAGATTCAAGTGATTTGTTAACAATTGTTAAGCAATTTGCAATTGTGAATTTTTTCCAATAATTTGTTAATTGAAAGTTTTCATCTGCATCCATTTCCATAACTAAATGTTGAACAAGGTTATGGAGATACAATGCAAAGAGCGAATAACGCCTTGATATAAAGGCTGGATAAGAGAAGTTGTTTTTGGAGGTAAAAATTCTATAGTCACTCCTTTAAATTTAAGATCCGCAAAATGTCCACTAGCATTATCATTAGTTTATCATCATTAGTTTGTACAGACTTTTTGCTTTTTCGCGAATAATATAGCTGTCTAAAGGAATATTTTTTTTCTACAATCTTGTATCCAGATAGATAAAGCTGTTTCCATTCTCACTATAGATTTATCTGATAGTGGTAACCATTTTTGCAGTGCTACTAAAGCTAGCACTAATTTCAACTTCTTTTTTTCTTTATTGCATCTCATGAGTACTCTCATTAACCCATTTACTACCAATGTTCCTATTTTGAAACATAAGTAATTTCATCTTCGTCTGCTTTTTTCAATGACTTTGAATATAAATCGTCTGCGTTTTTTTAGATATCGTCTGCTTTGCTTGGTCTTAAACGGGTTAATGCAATAATAGTTAGCTACTGTAATATTTTATCCAAAAGCTCCAACTTTTTTGCAAAGGACTTAAAATTATGCAAACATCAAGGAACTAAAGTAAAATTTTTTTAATTTAAATCTAATGATCATAAAACTAAAAAATATTTTTGAAATATTTTTAATAAAACTCTAAAATTATGAAAAAGAAACTTTTTAAAGTAATTGTAATAAAATTTTTAGATTTAAAAGTTTTAGGAAAAGCAATTTTTTTAATTTTCTGTTGAAAAATCGCGAATGTGGGAAACCGCGAATATTGAATCGCGAATACGCGGGGGTCAACTGTATTGATTTTGCACTTTGGAACTTTAACTTTTTATTTGCAGCAACCTTGGGTACAAGGACGTCTTGAACACCTTTAACTTGATGAGGAACTAACAATTTTGGAAAACTTTTTTCTCAAATTTGTTCAATTTGTATTAGTAAATATACCACGGAAGTCTACTTTTTTATTAAGTTTTATCATATTAACAAGTCATAAAAACATAACCTAAATGCTATATATGAGAAGTCAAGAATGGTTGCATATCATTTCAAGTAGAAATTTTTTGGTTTTGTTCAAACTGGCATAATGAAATGAAAAGGCTTGGCTTTATATTGTGATAAAATGCAAGATAAAATGTGGCAAAAAATTCTTAATTTAATAGAAAAATAATTAAATTTGAAAGCGAAAAAAAGTTGAAAAAAGATAAATAATATATAATTTCATAATAAGCTAACATATATATATATATATATATATATTAAGCCAGCCGGTCTCGTGGTCGTTTCTCGCTTTGATCGAGGATCTAGTGTTTGTTTCTCGCTTCAATCGAAACATAGAGGATCATTGGTACGCTCATTCGTTTGTTCCTTGGCTAAGGGATAGTATTTGTACTCCCCTTCGTTTCTCCTTTATCGTTAACACTTAGATGTTATATGTTTACTGTTAATGTGTATTTTCATATGATGAATTCGTTTTTAGCTTTAGGGTTAGGTATATGGATTATCTTTAACTATTTGAAAATCTATCTGTTTAAATAATTTTATTATACATACTCGAAACAAAATATATAGACAAGATTATGTTTTCAATTAAATATTATCCAAGAAATCATTCATTTGTTTCCACTTGTGTCACGGATTACTCGGCACTTGTTGAGTTTCCCCTTTTCACATTTGATATACATGGATTCTGATTAATTTTTTTGTTATATTATCTAACTAATTTACTAATTAAAAAATTAATTAATTAAGCAACGATTCATCTAATACACTCACACACATAAATATACAAACGAACCAATTGTTGAATAAAATTAAGGTGTATATATCTTTGCTAACTTAAAACTTTTCTTTTCCAAAGTCATCTATCTTTGTAAGTTTTAAAATCAAATTATAAGATTTTGCTTATTACCACAAAAATTCATTTTCAAACGTTCTATGTGCCCAGTTAGTGTACGACATTTACAAAGTGAACATTTTCCCACTGGAAATATGACCAGCGTACATTTGAACAGTGTAAAGTGGCCGACAGTATAAGAAGTGTAATGAATGTCACAAGTTTAATTGGTGAAAGCTGTTGCTCGGCAAAAAAATTCAAAACTTTGTCAAAGCTTCTCTTTACAGATAACTACAAATTGCCACCTGTGTGTAATAAAAATTGTTTTTCATGTAATTACTCAAAGTAAATATAAATCAATGTATATATAAACATATATTCTCACTCTTTTATGCGAAGGTCCTGCCAGCGGTTTTCATAAACCTTTGGAACTACGCAGACTTTAACATCTCATGTTTTTTTCCTATGTTTTAATTTTGTTTCAAATTGCTTGACTTTTATTTTTACACTTATTTATTAAAATTATAATTTACTAATGAAGTCCATGTAGGCCTCCTGTGCGTGTTTAATTAATTTGTCTTCTTTTGTTGCTTGTTTATTTTCATTCTTTTCATTTCAATAAATCTGCTTCTTCTTCTTATCATCTCTTTTGCAACTTTTATGTTGTTTGAAAAATTGAAAGCTTGAAAATCATCTATATTGAAGGAAATTAATTTTCTCATTTACAAATGGGATATGGCATCTTAAATGGAATTCCTTAGTTTGTATCTTGAGTAAAGGTTAAAGAAAAATGGAATGCAACACCTCCAATATTTTGCCATCATTTCCACTTACTCTCCAAATACAAGTTCAGTTTATTATGTGATAAATCCATCTATCCATCTATCATTTTTTAACACGTATCAACGAATTGTGCAATATTGATTAAAAACGTGTATATACTTGATTGAAAATGTAAAGTGTAGCTCACTCATCTCTAGCAAAGCTTGCAGCAACACCCTTTTACTAAACAACTTAATTTCTATCTCTCATGTATGCTACATGATACAATTTATTAACACAAAGTAATACGATATCCTTTATGGATTTTGATGAATGTGGATGTGATGTGTCACAAACTTGGCCATTTTAAGAAATATTGGCATGATTGATGAAAAATCGAAGTAGTGAAAATTTTCAATGCGTGCCTGCTGTATATTTGTTTGCTTGTCACTAAGTGATGAAAAGTTTTGAGCATTTTTAAAGTTTACCATCAAAGTAATTATACTCTTTTGAAAACGTAAAAAAGTTAAAGCATCATATTAGCTGTTAAACATTCTTTAATCACTTAATCCATACAGTCTATTGAATCAAGTGCTTTGAAAACTAATTTCAAAGTTTTACTCGCATCGTCTCCACTGGGAAAGAAATGGCTTAAAGATATTCTTCAATGATTATATTATTTATTATTTGCTTTCAAATGTAATACCTAAGAAACTAGTTTAAAAGAAAGTAGCACTCATTCGGCCTTAAAGTTGACAAACTTTCACTACTCAAAGACACGTGATTACAAACATTTTGCAAAAACTTTTTTTTCCATTGCTTATGTGGATATCAATAGTAAAACAATCTAGAAAAATGTTGGTGACCATAAGAGGTCATGTCGTTTCATATTAAGCGAAAAGAAAGCCTAGGATGCCTGTGAATATCCCATCATACTACATTAAGTTTTAACATGGTTAAAATTCATATGTCGTTTTATTGCTTTACTTGTAATCAAGAGATAACCTATTTTGGGTTATTGTTCCTGTAGGAGAAGGTAGACAAATTCGAATTTTAAATCGGAATCAATAGGGATTAGGGAAAAGCGTCTTCTTGCGTTAACTAAAATGAGTTAATTATATTAACTTCAAATCACTTTTATTATCACTTTAAGTTTTTACCATTTTTGTCGTAGTTGAAAATTTATTCCATTCATATTTCAAAAAAATTTTAGCTCGTTACTTTCAAGCTTTTAATCTTTTAACAAAAATGAGAGAAAAAAGGCAGCCGACTTTTTATTGTTAATTTCAACAAAAAAATACAACTTAATAATAATCTCAACATATTTTCTGGTGATTATTAAAAATTTAAAGGAATAATTGTACAAATACGATGAAAAGTGTTCAAGTAACTCCTATTCATAGTGTTTAGCAGCATAAACACGAGATGCAAAAAAAGTAAAATAAGACATGGAAGAAACAAGAAAGTTATAAAAAATTTACATTACTCAAAATTTGATTTCCCTGCTAGGAACTTTTGCTACTCAATTTTTTCACTTTATTTATAAGTAAAAAGGAGTGTAGTGCAAGAATGTCATATCTTAAAGCAAGAAGATTTTTCAAGTGTGTATTAAAATGCTCCTTAAATAGAAACATTAAAATATAAAGTCAAGTCTAATTCACTCATCTATACTGGCTATTTGTATACTTTAAAAAGGTATTTTTAGTTCTTTCGTATATTGGGCATTTGCTTATTGGACACTTATGACAATTTAATAATTGTTAGGGGCGTGAGTAAGGTTGGTTAGGTCTGGGTTTCGATAATTCAAGCTCTTGGGTTCGATTCCGCATCAAGCCAACTTTCTCATAGTTCGATACAAGCGGCGCAATTGTGCCTTCTCGATGAAAACACCCTACGGTACCTTTGTTAAAAAGAACATTTATCCATTGATAAATTTTTATTATTCATGAGAGTATCAAAATTTCTGTCATGATTAAATTTATACAACTAATTAGGATCTTATCTTATAACTATCTACATTCTACACAATTTACTAAGCCGAACTTTATATATAAAGAAAAGGAATTAGGAGCCTGCCTCAACAATTTGAAAATCATGTTACTTCAATGTTTTTGTTTTTATAACAATGAAAATTTGTTTTCATTTTGAAATTTTCATTATTCTAACCACAAACAAACTAAACTAAATTATTAAACTTACTAAAACATAAACCAACTAATTTATTAACCTCAGTAACAAAAAAAGTAAAAAAAGCTAAAAAAAATTAACAAACTAAGTAATGTATATACTTTTAATTAATTAACAAACCGTAGAAACGACCGAACTAAACAACTTATTAGAAAATACAGAAAGGAATTTTTATGCCCTCGTAAATGCCGTTTTCATAATTATTATCTGGACACATGTCCGTGGAGATTGAGTTTTAGTAAGCCTGTGTTTTGAATGAATATTTGTATACTTGGTATAGAATGCGATATTGATGTAGCAGTTCTTTAGAATAAACAAATCGTTGTTACTCTTGTAAGAAATTTCAGCGGATATTTCACTGATTTTTACATATTTTTAGATAATGAAATGCCATTTCTTACATATATACTTAAAAAAGCTTACGTAAAATGTAAAAAAAACTTATTGCAAAATTTCAAACAATACAATTTTCATATTCCTACCCAAAGTAGTGAAAGACAGTAAAGGGATGGATATAGCTTGTAGTGGGCCTAAGGATATCCTATCGATTAATAAAGCAGAAGGAAGCAATGAAGAGTCTAGTAGATAGAGGCTGCCACATATTTAATATAGTATATAAATTAATTAGTAATATAAGAAACGTAAATACACGTATGACTAAATTTGAACCTATAATTAACATCAGCTGTTTTTTTTTATTATCGGGATTTCATCTTAGCGGCTCCATCAGGCCTTTTAAAATATCCGAATTTTGATGTAATTATTTAATACATAAGTGTCTGAGCCAATCTGCACCATCGGAAAGGTTTTTTTTATTACACTTTATAATTTGTTATTTTTTTTATGCATTTTTTTCTTGAATAAATCTTTCTTTCTTTCTTTCTTTATAATTAACATCACACTGACTCGCCTCTTACGATATGTGCTGAACAAATAAATTATTCTCCTTCACTATATTGATGTTGATATTATTATTGAAGCATATATGTAGTTCATCCTTGTGCGTATTTTTGAAACGACATTATATTCTGTGTTTATTTATTAATCCGTTAACCACTAGAATAATCAGACGATATCTAGTATAAAGCAGAAGATTTGTAAACCCATTAAGTCCCAATGGGAACATAAGTAATTTCATCTTCGTCTGATTTTTTCAATGACTTTGATTATAAATCGTCTGCGTTTTTTTAGATATCGTCTGGTTCCTATGGTACTTAATGGGAAAAAACAAAACGCAGGCGATTCACATTTTTGTAAAGTCAACATATGTCGACTGTGATCGATAACCAGTTAAGCAAAATCTAAAATTAAAAAAAACATACAAATAAATAACATTTATTAATATTAAAAATGCTAAGAAAATATGTGGCAAAAAATAATAGAGTAGTGTGTGAATAAGTTTAGTAGCGGGATTACTACAAGCTCTTTGCTGCTCAGGGCGGATTTAAATTTTGGCGCTCCTTAAAATTTCTAATAACACTTCAAAAAGCCCAAAACTTAATAATATATTGGCAAGGCCTTATGTAAGGAGAGGACAGAGAAGGCTCTAGAACACCTCCTAAATTTTGAAATTAATAATTTTCAAAATGGATTAGAGAAGTTTTACATTGTAAATTTAAACTAATCTTAACACTATCCCCCATTTTTTTCTACACATGACGGTGAAAGAAATATCAATATGGAAAAATAATGGGATATGGAGATTTCGAAACTTTGTTGTTAATATGTTTTTGTTTTTAGCCCCTGTTGGAAACTTGGAATAAAAAGTGTATCAAAGCATTATTACATTACTATTTAAGTCTAAAATATCTCAATTAAATTTTTATTGATGATATATATTAATGCAAATTAATTCTTTGCCCATAGTGGACTGTCCTTCCCGCCCCTCTTGGTACGCCACTGTATAAACACCCTGACCACTTTTATGCTTCATTTTATTGGCTTCTTATTGCTCCCCCTTTTGAATCAGGTTACTGCCTATCTATGCACCATCATATGTTAAGGATATGGCATATTTTACTTACTCATAAAAATATTTTATTTCTTGATTAAAAGTTTCAAGCATTGAAGATAAAAACCAAGCGTAAAGTTCAAATCAAAATCTATGAATTTTTTATTGTGATAAAAAATATATCTTAAAAGTAAGGGACATTTTCCTGAAATAATATCGTCCAAGGTGCATTTATTTTAAAAATGTCTTCCATGGGACGTTGAATAGGAAATGTACGGGAAACACTAGTACACTGTAAAAAATGTGTTTAGAATCTAAACGCAAAACTAAACACCAAAAATGTCACAGATTTTGAACACCTGAAATTCTAAACATGTTTAAGTTCTAAACGTCTAAACACTTTTGAGAAATTTATTTTTAAACTCCTTGGTTCTAAACACGTTCAACTATAAGGTGCTTAGTTAGTGGAAAATTAGTTGAAATCATAAGAACTAAACTACAATGATTTATTAGTTAGTCTTATCTTGTTTTGTATGTTTATAATATTTATAAGCGGTAAGGCTAATTAATGCAAAATATATTTTCGATATTTTCTATATAAATAATAAAGCAAAATTTTATGTTATATTTTGCTATTCCTTAAAAATGAATGAGTATAGTTAACATATAGGGGGCTTGAGAGTAAAGCTGGTTAGATACTGCGTTTCGATAACTCAAGATCTAGGGTTCGATCCCGCATCAAGCCTGCTTTCCTCATAGTTCAATACAAGCGGCGCAATTGTGCCTTCTCGATGAAAACACTCCATAGTACCTTTACCCCCTACCCCCTATAGTTAACAGTAATATCATGCTCAATTTTCTATTGTTTTTGATTGCATTTTTCCTTTTTATCATCTGTTTTTGTTCCTTTAAAAAGTATGTAATGATAACTAATTTATATGATGATCACCATATTTATTCGTATATAGCAAAACTACTTTCAATCAATGAATGCTCTATCCTCGAAGTATATATGGATAAAATACTTTTTATTCTGAACATTTCTAATGATATGCGGTAAATATATATAGACTAGCCGGTCCCGTGGTCGTTTCTCGCTTCGCTCGAAACATAGGATTCTTGGTAGTGTGTATTTTGAGTTGCTAATAGTGTTATATGGTGTGGCGGTGAGTTTATTGTCCCTAAACCTCCTCTTATCTTACATTTATAAATTTTTTTTTAAATATTACAAAACTAATTTAAGCATTCTATTTTTTGGTAATTCTCCAGGTTAAAATGTTGATTTACATAAAAGCTACAGGTTGAGAGTGAATATAAATAGTAAATTACAAATTTTCCAGGTAAACTTTATATATATTATTCTACAACTAATTTAGGATGTAAAAAATTTCAAATCTGGTGATACGACGTTTAAATCACTGAGGCTTCAACCAAGAAATTTTAACCAAAGAATAATTCAAACAAAACACCTTTCAACGATACAAAAATAGTAACTAAATTAAAAATAGATATTTATACACGTACATTTCAGCGGTGCCATTCAAGAGACCGAATTTTTAAATTATTATCTCCTTGATTTTTCGTCAAAAGATTAGAAAATAATTATAAGTTGTTTTTAGATAGCATAACGTAAAATTTAAGCTATTTATAGATGGCGTTAAATAAAATTATTTTTTTCCCCAAAAACTCAGCTTTTTATTTACTCATAAGTGACTCATTATTATTCTTTTAATGAAGAAGTAAAGTTTATTTAATTGTTTTGGATCTAAAAATTATAAATAAACGAAAATTATTAAAATGGACACTAGAGGCCTAATACGGCCATCCGAGGTAGTAAAAATTGCGCCATGAGAGGGTGTCTTTTTCAGGATTTTTTTTGGAAAAACTTCAATTAATTTTAACATGCCTAGAATTTTAGGTTGTTTTACTTGTAGATTTCAGTAGGGCCATTTTTGGGTTCAAATTTAGAATGTGTTGACCTTAATCAACTTTTTTCATATACAGTAACCCCACTGAAATGCAACTTCCTCAAAGATACGACTTTATTTATACACACAAATAATATTTACATTAATTATGCCCCTCAACGACTTGTCTAATTCCTAAAATACGACATCGATTTAAAACGTTGATATATTATGAATAGCGAATACATGTCCATTTTTATTTTATATCTCATGCTAAAGATTTTTTGAAAATATTAATTAAAATTAGAATTATTTTCAATAAATGTCCATTTTTAAAAATTTTTAATTTCAATAGGATTGATTTTTATGTTAATTTCATGCATATATTTAATCAAATTATGTTTTATTGGTAAAATAATAAACAAGTTACAATACTGTAATGACGTTATCAAAAAACATAATCTTTGAAACTCTTTTATGACGACTTTCTCTCAAATACGACTTTTTAAATGTGGCTGGATGATCTTCGTATTTGAGAGTGTTCACTGTATTTAATTTTTTTGTACTTTGAGGTATTTAGTTTATTTTACCATTAGATTTCAATGACGCAGTTTTTAGCGTGCAAAATTACATGTTATTAATATAACTAAACTTTAACACTAATTAGATTTTACCATTTTTTTGGCTACTAAATTTTAATTTTATTAAAATAACAAAGATAAAAATTTATTTCAAAGTTCATTTTTCAAATAAACTTTAATAATTATAAGGATAAGTTTATGCCACATGTCACATATATGTTATGTACTTCATGATATATAATGTTTGAAGATACAAATTCTATTTATTATTTTTTTATAATTATTTTTAAATTTAGATAATTTTATTGTTATTTTAATGGAGCTATTTGTGTTACTTATTTCAATTCTTTCATTCAAAATATTAAAAGTGACAGGAAGGTAAGTTTTTACATGTTAAAGTTCACGATTTTAAATTTATTACACGATGAAGAGCTAATGGTCGTCTTTTTTATTTTAAATTCATGAATGAAGTAGTGTGATAAATTAATTGTTCTTTGAAGTATCAATTATTATAAATCATTAATCATTTATACCATTTATTATATTTATCTTTTTCTGTTCAATTTTATCGTTTTTCGTTTCTATTTTTTCGATTCTATTCTGAATAAAAAATATAAAATAAAAGTGAAAATGGTATATAGGGATAAAATTAAGTCACTTAATACTTTCATAAAGGATAAATATTATTCTACTAGATAATATACAAAATTTACATTAAAATAAAGAATCATACTTGTTAAGTTGTTCTCTTTGGAAGAATTCCACTTTGTGTTTTTGCGAAGATGAATCTGAAATGTTGGTAGCGTGTGAGCATGGGAGCTTGGAAGAGATCTTAAAGGAACTAAGAGCAATTGGTCGCAACTTCAAACTTTCAGTTCGTTTCAACCACATATCACACTTGTCACGTAAGTTTTTCATTTGTGTGACTCAATATTTTTATTTTGGTCTGAGTTCTCTACTCTGAACGCCGTATCTAAGATTCTAAGTTATTTTTATTCAGAGAATTCCAAAGCATTCTTAATTATATTTTATCAGAATACAATGAATTATAATTAGAAAAATTAAAATTTGAAGTAGATTTTTAATGAATTAATTTAAAGATCATATGATTTGTCTTCAGCTGTGAGAAATTGAAGTTTTCCAATATAAAAAGATATTTTCTTATAAAAATTTTAATAAATGTGCTCTAAATGAAAAATAAACAAATTGCCATTTTCACATAAAATTTTTCAAATTTGCGACTATTCATTTCTTGACATTTATCCGCTTAAAAATAAATTCCAATTAAAAAAAACTCTTATACAGGATTAAAATTTATTGAAATTGTAAAATAATTGTTTGTAAAGAAAAAAATTTATATCGATAAAAATTAAACAAAACGTATTGTATGCAAGTTAAAAGCGCAAAATAAATTATTATCCTCTTTTCTACCTATAATAAGTTAATAATTGTTCAAACTCTCACTTTTGATAAATTATTTCTCACTAAAATTTATTGTTTGTAATTAAAAAATGATGTATACAATTTTTGCTGATTTTCCAAATAATAAAACCCTTCATATGTTTTTAAAATTGTTTTATAGTAAAAACATCAGAAAATTTTGAATTATTTATAAGCTTTTAACTTCTTTAGAAGATCCATTCAAGAAATTGAATATAACTTCACTTGCACTCAACTCAAACAATCTTATGAGTATCGGAGATGATGCTTTTTGGAGTTTGAGGTACAATCTCCAGAGTTTAGATCTGCAACTGAATCTTCTGGAAGTTGTGCCAAAATACGCAATTCTTGTTTTGGAAAATTTACACTATTTAAATTTTGGCTACAACAAAATTTCCAAAATAAATTCTCAGGACTTTAGTGGTGAGTTGATAAACTTATACGTTTCTACCTCATGTCCTTTTATATTTTTCCTACGAACAGAAAATATGATGTCTGTTGAATGAAAAGTTGTAGTTGGATAAACTTTTTATATTATTGTAATAAATGAAGTGTAGATTTTTTTAATATAGATTTTTCTGTTTTTATGCTAAAGTTGTTAATTCTATCATTTATATTTATATATATATAGTTCGCCTTTCTTTATAACATTTTTTTCACATAAAAATAACCTCTCAAAGAAAGACAATTTTTTGTTCACATTAAAAATCTATCAATCATTATATTATTCAATAAGTTTCTTCATGAGAAAAAGAAAATAAAAAATAAGAGAAATGTGAAGATAAAGAATTTGCACAAATATAATTTCATTCACAATGCTATTATATCCTTCACGTGCTTAACAAAAATTATTCTGTATTCATATGAAAGAATTGAATCAGTGTAATATTTGGTGTGAAATGTAGAAATTTTCCCATTTCCATTTAATATAATTTGTTACTGGAATGGAGGCAGTATGTAAAAGGAAGCTGTGCTGAATTCATCATTTTATATAAACTTCCAATCATATGAATCTTTATTATCATGCGCAAGTTGGCAAGTTTATTTTTATTATTAATCCATAAAGCAAATGTGGCATTCTTTAATTTTATATCAATTCTCCCGACTTCCTAATTTTATAGCGACTCAATATTCATATCATTTTAAAAATAATAATAAGATGCCTCTATAGTTGAATATCAGTTCTTTCGAATATAAAACACTAACACATCTTCCATCCAAATATGTTGTTAGGTGTCTTTAAAATTCTATTCTTTTTAAAGTTAGCATTATACTATTTTCACTTTAATTTCGTTCTTTTTCTTTTTAAATTTCTGCTTTTTCACTTTAATTTTGTCTTTTTTCAACGTAGTTTCGCCATTTTTCATTTCAGATTCGTCTTTTTTTTTCATTTTTAACCCTTTCGTGATCAGAAAAACAGACGCTATTCATTAAAAAGCAGAAGATTCATTTACAAAACTATTTGAAAAGGCCAACGAAGGTAAATTGTTTATGTATCATATAAGATACACTGGTCACGAAAGGCTCCTTTTTTACATTAACTCGTAAACGACCAGAATAATCAGACGATATCTAATGTAAAGCAGATTTGTATTAAAGAGCTTTGATAAATGCAGACGATTTTATTTTTGTAAAGTCGACTATAGTCGATTCTGCTCGTTAATGGGTTAATCCATTTAAATTTGCGTAAAGCAGCCGATTTTGACTAATCCCTATTGAATTCCATTGGAATAAGATTTCGTCTGATAAGCCAAAATGGGTTAAATAGGTTTCCACAACTAAAATTTTACTACTACAAATCAATTCTTAATTTTTAATTCTAATGCAACAAAATTTCAATATAACGTTCACAGTTGTAAATTCGAAGTGCATTTAAAAGTTTACACCTCTTTTGAAAACTTTAAGGCCACCGTAATTTCGCATTAAAATCACAAGTATCTTGGCAAAATAATTTAACGTATATTGAATGCTTCTGGAGTTTTACCAAGCATATAAAAAGTCTAGAAATGCAAATAAACATTAATTTGCATGTGTGTATAAGATCAACCTATGCGGCCGCAGTGGGCCCCACGCTTCTCATTTTTCATTTTGATGATATATTGTATGATTTTGCTAAACGCAATGTTCGCAAAGTAAAGTTACTTTGATCGTTATTTTGTGTTAATGAAAAAGTAACAAAACAAATCTCTTTTCTTTTTTTCAAAATCTTATTTTTCACTTTTAATATTTTTTCCTACCCACACTGGGCCCCGCACAATCCATATTGCATAGGGCCTCGCGAACACTAGGGCCGGCCGTGTATAACAATGCGTGATTTAATTGATTGAGTCTTATACAAGATTTAAAATTTTAAGGAATTGAAGAGCACTCTTTTCTGCTAGTATCATTTCTTAAAGAATAATGAAATGATTCCCCATCCCTATATATAAAGAGTAAAAGTTATTTAGGATTCCCATATGTTTATCATTTCAAATTTTAGGGCTTCAGAGAGGGTTGAGATTGGATAAATAATGTAATATAGATGACATAATTACATAACATAACATAATTGAAAAGAAAATGCTAGAAAAAAGCCTGTGAAAATAAAGGGTGTGATATACTTACAATTAAAGTTAACTTTGTAAATGCCAAATGTAAAGTGGAAAATTTCCACTAATCAAATATTAACATTTTCGTCCTTCCAGAAAAAATCAAGGGGCTTCTTGAATGTATGCAAAGAAATGAATTTAAATATCAATTCTTGTAAACCAATTTTCATTAAAGTAAAATTATACAGTACAAGTTTTTATCAAGGTTTGGTAGTTTGATAATAATACCACGTATAGACCATGGACTCATTAAATTCCTGGCTTCTTCTTCATTAGAATCAAGTGTGTAATTAAATTTATATTTGTTTTACCGCTACTTTATTCATCTTTAATATGTAAAATGAAATGTTGTTGTTTATGAGTTTAAAAAAATTATACTCACTTATTTTTATTCAAAATTAGTATTTTTTTCGATGCCTTAATGGGTTTTTTGTTGCATTAAATTTTTTTATTGCGTATTCAATAAAGAGATTTAATCTATACACTTAAAAACTTTTTCTTCAATTTAAAAAAATTGGAAAAATAAAAAAAAATTGGAAGGCCGAATTTTTTTATGGAGGGAGAGATTTAGTTATGTAGTTGTGTTTGTCAAATTTTTTGGCCACAGTTTCCTCTATGTTTTTATCTGAATGAACAATTTAAATAGTACTTAATTGTATATATTGTGTTTACGTCAAGGTAGGGTGTTATAAAATATTTTTGGGGGCGTTGGGTTAAGAAATGTTAGGAGGACATTTTATCAAAATGATAGAAAAATATTGTTCGTCTAAAAGCGATCTATGAAAAAACTACATAAAATTGACTACTCTTTAAGAAAAAGGGGCAGAGCAAAAGGGGACCCAATACTGCCCTTAATGCTTAACTCGATATGGGCTCTTTTACTTAAAACTGTCCAATTTGTACGGGGTGTAAAACTAGGGAGAAGGAATGAATACAAAAAGTTTCAATTTATTCGGAAATGAAAGAAGTAAGGGGTCTTACACACACCCCCATAACAGGCAATACTAGGAGTTTTCAATTGCCATTTCTGATATTCACAATATTTGAAGATATGCATTACTTTTAAGGTTTATACTCCCTGAAAACCCTTCATTTGGAGTCTAATCGCATCACTATGGTGGATAAAAAAGCTTTTTACGGAGCAGGACTGAAGTTGAAGGAGTTGTATTTGCAGGACAACATGTTGAAGGAAGTTCCGACGCGTTCGTTTGAAAACGTGAATAATTTAGTGAAGTTGGACATGTCAAGAAACTTCCTTTTCCAGATTGAGGACTTCTCTTTCTCCACCCTCAAAGAGTTAGAGTCGCTCAACCTTGGTATCGCACCCATTTTGATTTGCATCTCGGATTGATGTCACCTTATGTTTGTTTCAAGGTCACAACCAAATTCATAAAATGTCTGATCGTGCTTTTGACGGAACCAAGAAGCTCAGAGTGATATTCATGCATAACAACAAACTTTCAGAGTGTCCGTCAGGTGCTCTGGAAGTTTTACAAAAGGTTGAATACCTAGTTCTTGGCGAAAACAAAATTCAAAAGTTGAAAGACTTTTCTTTTACTAACATGAAATCTCTGCGCACTCTAAATTTAGAAAACAATGAAATTTTCGGCATCTCAGAAAAAGCTTTTAAAGGTTTAACTTTTTATTTTTTAACCCTTTCGTGACCAGAAAAATCAGACGATATTTATTAAAAAGCAGAAGATTCATATACAAAACTATTTGAAAAAGCAGACAAAGGTAAAATTGTTTATGTATCATATATGATACACTGGTCACGAAAGGGATTATTAAGATGAAAAATGCCCATCTTGTAATCATTATTATATATCTTTTTATCATTAAAGATCTTTTTTATGTGTGTCCTCATCAAAGCTTAGATGTTTTTTTTGTTATTTATAGTCTGAAAGCTTAACGTATACTCTTTCTTTCTTCTAAGTATACCTTTGGACATAAACAATAGGAAATGAAATATTTTTCAAATGACAAAAAGTTTTTTACCCTAATATTTAATAATGTTATTAAACTCAATTTTTTAGTATTTCTCATTCATAAATTGTTCCTCGGATTTATCTCTTTTTTTCTAATTTCAACATCACTGACAACTAATTTCATTTTATTTTTGAAAAACTAACAAACAATATTTTATTGTTTATACAAAAATGCATAATAAAATTTTTAGACAAGTGGCTATACCAATGAAATGTAGGCTTTTCGCTTTATGCGGTCCACATCTGGTTTGCCCACCCATTTAAGATTGTTCTTACCTTGAATGAAATAGCGAGAATTAAATCAAAGTTAAAAATAATGTTAACATATTTTAGCCTAAGAAAGGCAAGCGACGAATTAAAAATACTGTAATGCTTAAAAAAATTAAGAATACTTTGGTATGATATTTATAATGGAGAAATGGCTGCGCTATTTAAAGATGATAGTTAATTTTTTTAATTGAATTTCACTTTAGGTTTAGAAGATACACTTTCATATCTACATTTGCAAGGCAACGACTTAAAATATGTTCCATCTCTTTCCTTAAGCAAGCTAAAAAATCTTTGGGTCCTGAATTTGGGGTACAATTCAATCACTGAAGTAAAATACCAAGATCTAACAGGTTTTTTAAAGTTGTCTAATATTACATTTCCTTTTTACTTATAATAAGCGTGTTGAACATTGTGTTATGTAAATTTCACCCTCAAAAGTTTCATTCAGAAAATTCTACTCACGAAAATTTGACCCATAGAACATTTTTACCATCGATATTACACCCAAAGTTAAAGCAACAATTAAATTTAATCATTCGAAATCTTTTATAACTAGGCAATTTGCTTAAGTTTGCTAATAATATTAGCGCCTTATTGGATGTTATATTAATCATCTTAAAACAAGATTGTAAGCATCATCTTGAATAGACTATAGGATAAACCTTTCACTTTATCAGTTTTATTAAGTCCAGAGGTGCAAACTACGGCCCACGAGCCTTATGGTGCTCTTCAAAGGCTTTTATGCGGCATGCTGAGATGAAATTATTTAAGTTCATTAGTTACAATCATTGATGCAAAACATTTTGATTGATTGGAAGATTTTAGACATTCAAACTACAGGATCATAATGCCGTTAAAAGCATTTTCATCAAAATGGCTTACTTTTTTCTTTCTCGCGTTTTAATTTTTATCAGTTGAGTTCCTTCATTTAAAATTTTAAAGAATGAAGAAACTTTCGATTTATATAAATTGTTTCGAAAATGTGAATCTAGTAATTATTTTTAAAAAAGTTTTAAAATTAGCAATATTTTCCAGAAGTTTAAGCAAATTAACCTTAAAAATTAAGATTTTGATTAAGAAAAATAAATTGCTTTATTATATGCTAAAAAGACTTTGAATCAATAAGTTTTTAATGAAAGTTAACTTTAAAAAGTATTTAAATATTAATCATTTTTCAGTTCCTTTAAAACTCGTCTTGTCTATTTTAATCCGTTAACGACCAGAATAATCAAAATGATATCTAGTATAAACCAGAAGATTTGTATTAAAAAGCATTAATAAAAGCAGACGATTCACATTTTTGTAAAGTCGACATATGTCGACTGTGGTCGATAACCGCTTAAATATTGCTCATTTTATTATATAATGCGGTCCCTTATATGTGCAGAAATTTAAATGCAACACTTTTACGAAAAATTTGCCTAGCTTCCTACAATAATGTAAAGCCATTTATTATTTCACATTAATTATTTCTTCCCATAACTTTTCAAAGTAAGAAATACAAAAGACCGCTTTGATTTGGTTATTTGACTTTTTATAATTTCCCAGGGTGAATTTCATCATGTGATTTTCTGTACGATTTTCAATGCTTAATTTTTTGCACCACCATTAACCCGTTATCGACCAGAATAATCAGACGATTAAAGCAGATTTGTATTAAAAAGCATTAATAAACGCAGACGATTCATGTTTTTGTAAAGCCGACATATGTCGACTGTGGTTGATAACCACAGTCATTTATAAATGACTAAAGCCTGTTATGTATTTTAGTCATTTATATTTTGTTTTTATATAAATTGTTATAATTAAAATATCAATTCCTGAAAAATTCACTATTTTAATTTAACCCTTTTAGGCAGAATGGGACACCAGTGTCCAAAAATCGTATGCTTAATTTATATAAAAACTCATTGAGAAAGAAAGCAGACGATAGAAAACCCATGCCTCAAAGGGTTAAAGAATTTATTTTCATATTTTCATTCTTTTTTCAATTTTCTGATTGAACTTCTTAAGTTTACCATTTTTATCATTTTTAGAACCGGAAATTACTTAATTTTTTAAAATGTAGATTTCTATAAATTTTTCTTGATTAATCTCTTCTTGATTATGTCCTTTTTTAAATTTAAATTCAACCACTATTTTCACAGACACTGCCCAGTTGTTCTTAGTTTACCATTTTTATCATTTTTATAACAAAAAAAAATAATTTTTTTAAATTTTAAGTTTTTTTTAATTTTTTTTGTTTAATGTCTTTTTTTACACTTGGCCCTTGGCTACAAAATAAATAAATGGATTAACAGTATGAAGTTTATTTAAATTTAAATTCAACCACTATTTTCAATATCAGATCACAAGCTGCACAGTATAGTGTAATGAAGAAAAATATCAGGGCACTAACAAATTTAATTGATATCATAGCCCGACTATATATACAATACACATTGAATTCATAAGAATAAAGGTAAAGGTACCGTGGGGTGTTTTCATCGAGAAGGCACAATTGCGCCGTTTGTATCGAACTATGAGAAAGTTGGCTTGATGCGAGATCGAACCCAAGACCTTGAGTTACCGAAACCCCAACCTTACTCACGCCCTTTATTAAATTAAGAATACATAAAATAGAATGCAAGAACCTCACACAATTTCAAATAAAATAGTTAAGCTTAAATAACCTATAACATTTTTTGATTTAAAAAACTGAGTTTACGTTTGAAACTAAAGAAATAGATCAATCAATATAGTTGACCTAGGATGTATGTATATACTTATATTTTCCAATTAAGAACTGAGAAAAAAGGGCAAAAGCCTTTTATATATACAAAATAAAGAAAGTGAAAAAATATTTGTCGGAGAGTTTTTGCATTTCGTTTTCCTTTATAATGGTTTCGGGTTTCATTCATCCCTAAAAATGTTAAAATCAAATATTTTCTTTCAGATGAAGATAGAAAATTTTTTATTTCTTTACAAATATCTAAGAGTCTACACCGAAAAAACGTCCAACAAATAATTTTTTACCAATTTCGCATTTCTTTTAATAAATTTTTGAAGTTTTTAGGTCAATTAAATCAAAATTATTCTATATAAAATTAATAAATTTTTAAATAACAATTTTTTTCATAAACATTAATTTCAAAAGCTGATTAAATCAAAACAAAAATTTTTTATTTTGACAAATAAGAGTATATTAATAAAATGTAAAATTTAAAAACTAAATTTTTAGACTTGACAAAAATGAAATTATTTTTGTAAAAACCTAAACTTATTTAGATAACTTTTTTTTCTAAATTCTCAAAACATTTTCTCTATAAAGTCATGAATAAATTGGCCTCCTATATACCTTCTTTTTTTTGTCAAAGAGAATGAGCTAATGTTTTGCTAGAAAAGACAACGAGAGAAATAGGTAGAGATGTGAGAAGATAGATAAAAAGGACTTATTTGCCTCAATAAACAACCATCTAATAAGCAAAGATATAGATTAGATAAGAATTATTTCACGAGGTTTCGCCAACTATGTATACACGAGAATAGCAACTTCCTTGAAGAAAATTAATTACAAATTTGATTAATTATAATGGAAACAATTTTGGATAAAAAATGTAATCGATTTATTTTACACACTTACACTCACGTAGATAACTTTCTATGCATTGCAAGGAACAAGATAAAACTCCCTCACCTTATTTTATTCTAGAAGCAAAATGGCATTTCAAAGTTAATTACACTGATAAAGATCATCATCATTAATCAAGAAATGCTAATCCAAATATAATTTTACCTTTTTTTTATAAAATTTTGACAATTAATCAAGTGGGATAGAAAATTGACAAATATTGTATATTTTCCGGCTTTGTTCGTTACAAGCAGCAATCGTTAAAATCCCGAAAAGGTAGACACGAGATTGGGAAACAATAAAAATAAGGATTCGTGGTGAGCCAAAACAGGATTTCGTGTATAACTTAGTTAGCTAGCAACATTAAAGTTAAGGGCTAGAATTTTTGCCCTTCGATTCAGAAGATAGAGTTAGAATTTTTTCTAGATGATCTTATCTTAGAAAGTATTTCATCATTTGTAGGCGCGAAATCAAAATCAAAATCAAATAATTCAAATAACGTTACTAGCAGTCTAAAAAATTGCAGCCTAACAAAATGTTATATATCCCTGACTTTGATTAAAGTTGAAATGTCAGAACTGATAGTCGTTTTATTGGCAAAACAAATTTAAAAATCGCATTTTTAAGATGGGCCGTAATATAGCTTTCAACTGCCCAAAAATATGAGTGATGAAACATTTTTTCTTCTTTCCTTTAGGAATACGCAATACACTTGGAACGCTGAATCTGGAAGGCAACATGATTTCCTTTGTCCAGAATTCTTCCATTTTTGCGAACTTCTCTGCTTTGATCTCACTCAATTTAAAAGGCAATGAAATTTCCTCTTTGTTTGACAACATGTTTAACAACTTTTCTAGTTTGGAGGTTATTTTCACTCTCCTTTCTTATTTATTCATTTCTTAATTTTTTCATTTCTTAAATAATTTCACTTTTATAAATCTATGCTGTTAGTAAGAGAATACATATCTTCAGTGGAATCTCTTAAGAGAGGAAGAAAATATTCTATAGGGTATTTTCATTCATAAAACACTTGGTGACGCTTGTGCCTTGAATTCAAACACAGAACTTTGTTAATGGAAAACATAATCCAGTTCTCATACCACTACTAAGTTATGCTTAATATATTTTACATGGATCCCGTTTAATGCCAATGATTCAAAAATTAACAGCACACGATGTTCAGTTTTTGATTGAAATCAATAGAAATTTATACAAAAATTACATCGAAAAAGAGAGCAGATTAATAATCTTCAAAATTAAGCTCCTTAACGGACTAATCTGTAAAGTATATCATGGAAAGAATATTTTAAATGGTTTAAGTAACTCGTTTGAAAGTTATTGAAAAAATGCACTGTTTGAATTAATTTATGTGGTAAAGTTATAAATATTATGTTAAAAAATAAAAGCTATGCGGATTTGTTTACTCATGCAAGGTATTATATATTTTTTACAACTTGGAAATATAATTTCAAGCTTGGCCAGAGTAAACAAATAAAAAAAGGATAAAAAAAATGCTCAACAAATTACTGCAGATATATTGAAAATGAATTATATCTAAAAAAAAAGATATTCGAACAAGTTATATCCTTTAACTTTTATTGATGATCTCTCAGCAACACTTTCTTTATATCTAAAAAAAGAATTATTTTGGTATGCATCAGGATGTTTAGCGCAAAAATGACACGATTAAATTCAGTTTTTCATGTGATTATTGCATAATTATGATGCTAACAATAAGAAATTTTACAGTATCTGTTTCGAAAGAATACGTAAAATATGCATTTATATAATAATTAATATAATTAATATAACATTTTAAATGAAATATTTCACTGAAATTTTTTAAATCAAACTTTTATCTAATAAAATTTATTAAGCTAATAATAATTCAATTTTTAATATTCGATCAATTCTACAAATGCTCTTTTTGAAGGCAATTTTTAAGAGCATATTTGATAGGTGAGATCTCTTTCGGTATCTGTTTTTTGCCACTTCCAAGTAAATATTTGAAATTAATCATTAAAAAGCCTCTTGGCAAACAAACTAAGCATTCGGACATTTTTAAAATTTCAAAAGTTTCAATTAAATCCCTACGTGTCCTAACATTAAGAAGTGCCACAATATATTATGTTAAAAATATAATCGAGTCTTTCATATACCAAGAAATTATTTTAATAAAGTTTCCAAATTACATATTATTAAGAAAATTAAAAATTAACAACTGTTTAAAATAACTATAATTTACGTTTATTATATAAAAAATATTTTAAAAGTTAAACTAACGAAATCATTCTTACATAAACAACACCCTGAAAACACTTCATATATTTATTTTTTAATATATTGAAATCAATCAAGTTCCAAGAGCTTAAAAATTTTATTTCGGTATTGTAAATTTTTGTCTACCCTTCTTGATATACATTATACCACTCTACGGGCCTTAGAGAACTGTAGATAAGGTGCATTCTTATATTGGTCCGTCAAATTACGAAAATTTTACACGTGGCTTAATATTGGGGAAGTTTTAATTATTTAAGTGTTTAGTTCACACCAAAAACTTATACAATTTCAAAAACCTTACGCGTATTTCATAACCGTATACTACGTTTTATTTAAGTATAAACTTTCATAAACTTCATGTTTAAGATGTTAAACTTGGCAAACAACAAAATCTCATACATTGAAAGAAATGCTTTCTCTGGCTTGGAAAACAGCTTAAAAGCATTAGATCTTTCCGAAAACTTATTATATTCTTACCCGTATGTGCCTGTTTCAAAACTGAAGCGCTTAAAAGTTCTGACAACGGATAAGAACAAGATTCAAATTATCAAAAGCAAAATGTTTAATACCATTTCAAACTCGTCAATAATCTCACTCTCCAGCAACAAGTAAGGGTATTTGTATTCCTATTCCACACTCAAACTCTTTAACACCTTCTCATTAAACTAATGCATTCATAAGGGAGGGGTGGACCGAAATTGATTAATAATAAGAAAAGAATTTTAGTTCAGCATTTGAAATCAATAGAAAGGAATAATTCATATATTTTGTATATTTATTCCTTTTTAAAAATCATTCCTTTCAAAAGTATTTGTATTGGATAATTGGGTGAATGAATATTTCTTTATTACTTTGAAAAAAGTAGAACAGAATTAAATAAAGTTTGATACAATTTATAGTGTATCGATATATTTATAATATTTTCAATTTTCTCATTTGACATATTATATATTTTTTATATTCCACTCTTTAAAATGGCAAAAGCATAATTAATTTGATGGAACTTTTATTTTTTACGCAGTAAGGCTTCTATAATAATACGCACTACATGTTGGGAGACACCCCAACCTCTTTACCTTACTATATAGCAAACTAAATTAAGTCTCTAAATAACTGTGTTACTAACTAATTTACAAAATAAACGAGTATATATACAGTAACTAAAATATAAACTTAACTTGAATATTTTATCAATAGTAGTATATAGGAAGGAGGAAGGGAGAGGTAGTGTTTCAAAGCCACTAAGATCCAAAAATTACTTAGAAATATTTTGGAAAATTAAAACACTTTGTTTATACTATTGGAAAAACTAGAAATCAGATAAAGCCCAAATCAATACCTTTATGTGAACATTTCATTAACTTTTCAATTTTTGAACATCTCTTCTTTAGTAGATAGAAAAATAAAAACAGGAGATTAGAAATTTGTCTAAAGTTTGCTATAACATAAATAATAATTTATGCTCATTTTCAGAATCACGAGCATCGAAAGCAAATGCTTCGACAACGTCAGCTCTTCATACAAATCCATAGACTTATCCCACAACAAGATCATCTACATCCCCAAATTCACCTTCACCAACTGCCCCCAAATACAAAGTAAGTGCACCCACTTATTCCTTCATCCATCTCTTATGTTGCAGAATTCGTGGATCAACTAACTTTTTAAGTATTTTTTATTTTGAGAAATAATCTTGTCAAATAATGCAATCATTCAACTTGAGGAAGACGCATTCGTCAACATGCCTGGATTAAGGAAACTCAATCTTAGCCACAACCAAATACAGCAAATCTCTTTCAAGATGTTTAACGGTACTCTTACTAAATTTAAAAATTGTATTTAGGGTGCGCGAACACTTCTTCGGATGGTCATTTGGTCGAAGAGCCTTTTCGTAGAACTGTAGTTTTATTGCATAAATGTATTGTCGAAGGCAAACAAATAATTTCTCTCTTTTCCTCTCTATCTCTCTCTCTCTCTATAAATTGAAATTATAATCGTGTAGGAGAAAAAAAGTTTCTACTTCAGACTTTAGTAAAAGGAACTTTAATATATTTAAATAAAACGTAATAAATAAAATGTTAAACTTAATATAAAACTTTATAATTAGACCAAAATTATATAAAGGTCACTCTTTATATGGTAGCAGCTACTACATTTTTTTCAGTGTGAGAAAAAATATTAGTACTAGATTTAAAGTTGAAGCATGAGCAAAGAAGTCACGATACTGGATTCAAATCCACCCCCTTCTGCCATCAACGCTGAGCATTTATCTAGACAGGTGGTTGCCAATGTAGGGATTATTCCCTTCTCTCCAAGGGGAACCTTGAAATTCTTTGAGCGTCGTCAATTTTTAGGAATAAGAAGTAGAGTCAACACTCTTTAATCCGGTCTCTTTTTGAGAGAGAGAGAAAGAGAAAAAACTTTATTCAAAATTAATTTAAATGAAAAATATATATGCAAACATTCGATGAAGGATCAAAAAGCGCGAGCCGATGAATAATCGCTTCCAAGGAAATGAAGTTGAAGAACTATATTCTATGAATGTATTATTTGACATTATGTATAAATGTATATCTAAATACATACTATGTTATATATATATATAACAATAACACATTGAACAAGTAACTACATAAAGAAGAACAAAGCTTTAGTTTTTTCATAAAAAAAAAATTAATCCGGACTTCATTAAACCGAATCCTTCCTTATTTGGAGTATACTAATAAATTTTTTCATCTTAAAGTTTTTGCTTCTCTTTTCACCTTCGAAAACGAGAAGGATATGAAGATTAACATTTTTTAAGAAAAATAATTGAGGTTTGAATGTTTTTCCTAAAATATTTCAGTAAAATTGTGGTATTATATTAACTCCCTAAAATTTGACAAGAAAATCAATGTTTTTTCACAATCAGGATAATTTCATCATCCTAATAGTTTTTGAAATGTTCTGATCGGATTAACGAGGTTTGACTGTATTCAAATGATTTATGGAAACTATTATCAATCTACATTAATCAATTATATTATATTTGTAAATCTGTAAGAATTTATTAAATTATATAACTATGTTTCCGAATATGCATGACATAATTGCATAACATTACACAATTTATTAAGCGAAAAAAAGGCTAAAAATAAGCCAGTGAACATTGAATCATGTAATAAAAGGGTTTGATATACTTACAATTAAAGTTAACTTTGTAAATGACAAGTGTAAAGTGGGAAAGTTAGACTAATCGAAGGTTAACGTTTTGCCTTTCGAGAAAAATCAAGGCGCTTCTTGAATGTATGCAAAGAAGGGGATTTAATATCGTACTTTGGAAGGTTATTCCAGTCATTGATTATTCTGTTTGAGAAAGAAGCCTTATAAAAAAACGTTTTCTACAACTTGTTTTTATAAATTTTTTTGGTGCGTTATTCTTGAGCTTGAGTGGCTTGTTAGGGAAAATTGATAAAGAATAATGTAATTTTTTCTTTTCTTTTTAATAAACCAATCAATCAATCAATCAATTAAAAATTATTAATCAATTAAAATGTGAATAAAAGTATTTATTTTAGTGTAGTTGGATAAACAAGACGACTGCTCTTAACAATATTATATAAGAAGAAGAAGAAGAAGAAATTTATTTACAAATTCGATACACACATAAGAAGTCATTATGATTTATAGGTAGCGTAATTCAAAAGAAAAAAAAAGAAAAGAAAAATCTTTAGCAAAAAAGTTTGAATAATGTTATGTAGAATAATATTAGGAGAACAATATTAAAAATTGAGTGGAGACACATGCAAGCGGATGTATTTCCAAAGGTTTATGAAAACCGCTTCAGGAAAAATAAACCCAAAATTAATTGAGGTAAGCTTCAATTTTGCTCACATAAATTATCTTCAACTCCTCCAAACACTGATAATAATTGAAGCGAAATAGGAAAAAAGAACTCAATTTTTTAATCAAACATTGTAATTGATTTTTAGTTGCATTTCGTCACCCAATTCTCTTGATATTCAATTCTTATCCATTCCATTCATCATTACAGAGAAGTTAGGTCAGTGATCGATTCATCGTGAGTAGTAAAATTCAAAATTAGATTATTAATTGATGATTTATACTAATTGGATGCTAAATTTTTCTAAATATAAATAATTTTATTAGATAGATCTTTTAATAACAGGACAGTAAATTATTCATACTTTGTAGTTTATTTTTTACCTTATTAAAAAAAGTTATGATATTCTTATTTTCAAGCACTTAATACCCTTTTTCCAAAAATGAACAGCACATGATATCCAGTTTTTAACTGAAACCAATACAAGTTCAATAAAGCCATCTGCTTTGTGTGGTACTAAACCTGTTAATGACACATTTTAAAATGAATTAAATGCTGCTTTTAGGTTACCTAGAAAAGGATATTACAGAACTTCAAGGTTTAGAATTTAGTCCAATTCCAAATTTAAATCACGAAGAAAAGTATAAATCATCACTTAATTCAAACGCAGTTAGATATATCATTTTTTATTCTATTTTGTCTTTTTTCAATTTTATTTTGTCTTTTTGCAATTCTATTTTGTTCTTTTGCAATTCTATTTGAATTCAATTTTTTGATTTTGTTATGTTTACATTGTTTAGATATGTGTTATTTTTATTTCAACTCTTTTTTGATAGTTAAAAATTATTTTCATTTTAAATTTCTAAATTTTTCACAACGAATTATTATAAATTAAATTAATACAAATTTTTTTATTTCTTAAATTATTTTTTTTATTTTTTTTTACTTTTTTAATTAAATTTTTTTTCACTTTAAATTAGAATTTTCTTTTTAATTGACTAAATATTATTTCAAAAAATACATGTGATTATTTAATTAATTTTAAAAGAACAAAATAGAACTAAAATGGTATATTTAGATTCAGTATATCAAATAAGATAGTGGACATTAGAACTTATATTAGTAAGTACTTTGTTACGCTTGCTAATCAATTATGTCATTTGGTGATAATTATTATTATTATCCATTTTACCAACTGACAAATTTGAAATATTTAAACCCAACTATTTTTTCCTGCTAAAAATTTTTTTTTTATTGATACTTAAAAAAATATTTTATAATGCACAAAATCACACTCCAACTCTGACCCCTTTACTTTTAAATTTCTTAAAGATCAATAAAAAAATCATTAAAACAAAAATACAGAATTACGTGCACATCAACTCGACTCCTATGCTCTGAATCTGTCAAACCTGGTTGATATAAGTGCATGTTGAAAGAAATAAAGCATTTCATACAATTATTATAGACAAATAACTTGGTGTCAATCAATTCAATTCCATGGCTATTATTCTTTCTTAGCATTGCTCTGTGGTGCTAGGTGATAATAATCTAAAAAATAGAGCTTAATTAGGAGATTATCGAGAAAAAATTGAATATTATAATTTAGCATAACTTTATAATCTTTATTAAAAAAAGATGTATTTATATAAAAACCACCCGAAATATATTAAAAAAATAGATATCATCCAAAAAATTTGTTCAAAAAATTTGGAGAAACTTTGAGGAGGATTGCTTCGTGCGTTCTAATTAACTACGATTTTCATGTACATCTCAAAACTTGAACACATGACGAAGAACGCAACTCATTTTCCTAGAAATACTTCCAAATTGCTGAATTTCTTTTTAAGGAATTCCAAATTTGCAGATCTTGGATCTGAGTTTCAACAAACTGACCATGTTGAATGCCCTGATCTTTCGAATAGTTCCAGGAATCCAGTCTCTCGACTTCAGCAACAATAAGCTGGAAAAGGTTTCTCAACACGCGTTTGCTGGCTTGACCACAATCAAAAAGTTATCCCTGAGTCACAACAAACTGAGTTCTCTTGATTTAAATGTTTTCAACAGATTAATACCTAATTTGATAGAAGTAAGCTTCTTTTTTTGTTCAAGTTTACACCTTTAAACGTTAAAATTGTTCATTCTTTCAAGAAACTTGATCTCATTTATAATCCGTGGATTTGTGATTGCAAGTTGGCTTGGCTAAAAGATTGGCTAGAAAAGTGGAGTAGGAGAAAATCTAAAAGGACAAAAAAAGTTTATTTATACCTTAATACGATTCTTTTAAGAGATCCCGGTTTCATAAATAAAGTAAAAATAAGAATTGCCCCTAATTTTTATTATATTTTCATTATTAATTTTAATTTTTTGTATTCTACTAATTTTTACTAACCCTTTTTTAAAAGTTTATTATCTCGAAACCGATGGGACTTAAGTACTTCGAGTAACTGGCTTCGAGTTAACAAATTTTTACTTTTTGAAATTTACTTTTACTGTGTTAAACTAAATACCAACGCGCATGCGTGGTCATCTTTAGCCTTTCAAAACAAACTTTAAAATGATTAAAATATATATTTAAACAATTATTAAAAACTTTATAAACAGATAAAAATTTATTTAAACAAAAGAAGTGATTCTGATACACGATTATTCAGTTAGAACATAAAAAATCATCCATTGTTTTTGTTTTTTATTTAAAAAACTTCTAGCTTTAATAAACTATTGTGTCATATAAGCTTTAATAAATCTATTATGTCATATAAGTTCATCGACTTCAATTTACACATGCGTACTTAATTAATTAACACAAACAACTCGTGAAAATCTACGTTTTAATTTCATTCACCTGTACGATTTCCGTTACACTAAACAAAGGCAACAGTTTGCTTCTCTACGATTAAAAACAGGTGTTAATTAACTCAGAAAGTTTTTTCAAGTCAAACTTCCAGTTAAACAATGTAATTATCTGCAATGTGTAGTAAGGCTATGGCTACAAAATTGACTTCGAATTAACCGAAAGATGAAGTAAACTGTCTTCGAGTTATATGGATAATTTAACATGCAAATTATAAGGAAATTGCCGGGACCTTGTAAAAACTTCGAGTTAAGTATATGTTCGAGTTATCCGAATTCGATATAACGAGCATTTACTGTATATATCCTTTAATAGTGATTATTATCCGTCTGCGTTTATCGATGCTCTTTAATACAAATCTTCTGCTTTACATTAGATATCGTCTGATTATTCTGGTCGTTAACGGGTTAATATCTCTAGGCATATCCTTAAAACTTATAACCGTCTATCGAATCACGAATTTTTCAAGCATCTTGATTTAATTTTTCAACAGTGGCTTTCCACGTTTAACCCTTTCATGCACAATGTGACTCCAGTGTCGCATAGAATAAAAATTGCCCTGCTTTAAGTATATAAATCTTTTAAACTCATTTAAAAAGAAAGCAGACGATAAATTTTTGAAAAGCAATGCCTGAAAGGGTTAAGGGGAATTTATTTAAAAACACCATTTTGTGTTTCAAATTTTTCAATTCTCAGTGATGTTAAGATTGGTGGAAAAATTAAGATGGCGATATATGTTGTCAAAGTCAAAATTTAGAGAGTTTTTTGTTTTTACGACATGAGAAAATATTTCGAAAATTTTAAAAACGAAGTTATTTTCAAATGGGCAGTCAAGGATATTGTTTCTAAATGGAAGATATTTTCTACAAGATTGCAGTATTATTTTATTCTATGTATTTGGAAGGAAAATGACTGAAAAATTATTAAATTAGTAGCTATAACGGAGTCTTTTTCTCTGTGTATTAACTTGTTTACAGCTTTAAATTTTAAATTGTATTTCCGTTGAAGTTTTTTACTTTAATAAAAATTTTCTTCCATGTTTTCAAAAAGTTTACCCTCTAATAGGGGGAATTATTTAAAAATTATTTAAAATAGGATAAACCTTTGAGCTTTTAAGTTTGATTTTATTATTCATCTTAGCACAACGAAGCCTGAAAAACTTAAGACAGGTGAGAATATATTTTTTAATACCAATAACAATTATAAGAGGAATAATGTCTTTCAAAGGTATATAGTGTCTTAAACAAAATTTTCTAAATTTGGAATACTATGTGATTTGCACTATACACTGATATAATTTTTCATTTGATCAAAATTATTTTTTATGCTCTTATTTGTCAAATTTTTGAAATGTTAGGTTTTGTCTCTGGTTCTCTTTCTTTTTTTCCATTAAAATTTTCGTATTAGCGTGCAAAAAAAAAATTTTCTGGGAATCTTTTAAAATTGGAAAAATTACTTACAAACGACAAAATGCTAAACAGTGAAAATTTTCTTTCAAATAATTTTTATTATAATTCCCTATAATATTATTTTTAAAATATTTTTTATTCCAAATTTTAATTGTTATTGCTATCCGTGCGTTATATATATATGAAATTAATATAAGCAATAATAGACAATCCAGTAACAAGTAATTCATGTATCTTCTGATCTTCTTTCTAAAGAATATTAAATGTGCTTTTTCAAAAATCAAACGCACATTTTTCTTAATCTTTGTTAAGAGTTGATACCTCACAACTTCTGTGATGAGAAAGTGTATTAAAGAGAGCTTTTTTCAAGAAGTGAAGTGTTTTTAGTTTATTTGGTAGATTTCATCTAAGAGTAGGTTGATGTAGTAATCGGTTTATGAGAGCTTTTTGCTGTTTTCCCTTGAGTCCTCTTTCTATATGTAGAAAGATTAAGTTCGATTTTTAATGATACGAGCAAGCATGTCAAAATGTGCAAGTAATTGTGTCTTTTTATTGTAATGATTTTTTTCATTGAGCATTACGATTTTCGATTAAAAAAATTAAATATTTACAAATTTTTTCTTAAATATTTGTTCTTTCATTTCTTTTATTGATATTATAATTTTTTTATGAAAAATTTTGTTTATGTTTTTTTATGAAATTTTTTTATTTGTGTTTGATTTATCTTACTGTACTTATCCTCCCTCTGGAATGCTGGACATGTTCCTTCCTATTCTCCACATTAAGAAATTTGCAAAAATTAGATATTTAAATGTGGGAATAAAAAGATTTATAGTTATTAAAAAATGACCAATTTTTAAATAGAACCATTATGGGTACATTTGATTTCTCTTAATATATCATATATCTATCTTTTCTTTTGAGCTCAAGAAAAACCTTTTAAATCTTCACAAAAAAACCTGCATAAATAAAATACATGCTATCAAATTCAAGATTTTTACTAAAACAAATTCATTAAAAAAATTTAATAAAACTTTTGATATTTTAAAATGTTGTCTTCAAAATTAAATTTCAAATAACATATACATGCAGTAATATTATACTCAAAAAATTCATATTTTTCATCTAAAACTGATTCCTAAAACATTCCTCTCCCGCAGCACACATGTTAAAAGAGTTACCCCAACTCGATTTTCTATTTTTTTTTCTAAAATGAACTTTTTGTGAATAATTTAGAGTCAGAATAAGGATTGTTTCAGACTGCTTTCTTAAAGTTGATTAATAAAATGTTATAAAATTTTCAAAATCCGTCACTTGTTCTCATCGATATCACATGTGCTTACTAAGATATTGTGATATCATAAGTTTTAATGCAGGGTTTCTCAACCCTATTGTATAAATCGCCCATTACGATTGTAAAAATTTTTTAAATGTCGCGCTATGAAGTAAAAAATAGCGAAAATCTTTAACGCTTTTTAAAATTTTAATTTGAAATTTTCATTCCATTAAGTTGAATATAATCTTTCTAAAAGTTTCTTCTAGAGATTTCATTTTTCAAGAAAATAAATTTATTACTCATTCTTCCTTTTTGAGCGGATAAATATTCTTGATTATGGAAAATAAGATATGCTCAAGCTGAAATTTATCAATAGCAAATTTTAACTATGATTGAAATTCTGAATACATTAAATTCTAATGTAAAAAGTAAGTTTTTGAAAAAAATATTTAAACATTTGTTTATACAAGGTCGAACTGTCTCCTAAAAAATTGCCCACTTGAATTTCATTTTGGCCCAGAAATGGGCAATTGGCCCACGGTTGCGAAATCCTGTAATCTAGTGTGTCAAACATTCGTAATGCAGTAATTTTCACTACATCCTAGATAGCATCATAATGAAACCATCCGTGGTCTCTTCACAGAGGAATTCTTCCATTTTTTGGTTTAAAATAGAAAACGCCTCGCTCCACGTTTTTGGCACGATTATTTGCTAAAATCATGATATTCTTATGTAAAGTTTAACACGAATTCATATATTCACATATTCATTATAATATGTAATTGAGCATAGCAATCTTACAATATTAAGTGTTGTTCGTATAAAAAAGATAATTGGAGCATAATATACAAACATATTCAATCCAAAGATTTACAATGTTTTAAGACTGTTTTTATGTCGAAAAGCTTTACAACACACATGGTCAAATATTAGCACACATGGGTCTCAAGCACTTTTTTTGGCTCTTGAGTTCAAAAATTATTTTATTGATTTTTCTTTAACATTTTAGATTAAAAATAGATCATTTTTATTTTTAGATAAAATCCAATTTAAAAATTAAAAATTGAAAATTAGTTTAAGGTCTGCAAAATCTTATTAACACCAGAACCAAAATTTTTAGTTAAAAAGACCTACTATTAATTCTAAGTCTAAAAATATATGTTTCTTTTTATTTCAAACTTTGTTTCGTTACAAAAAATAAATAAAACATAACATTATTTGTAAATTTTTAAAAACACTTACTAACACGCTTACATAAAGAGTACCTAACTTCAGGACGTATAAATGTACTGTTTATATGGAAGTGAAAAGGCTGCCCACTTTTTCTGAGCCCATAATATTGATATTTGCCCGATACTGCTCTCTGAAAACTTAATTAGGCCCATAGATTAAGAAAAGTTTTTCATGCGTGCTTTGCAAACTCTGTATGGGATTAAAAATTTAATAGGTCTCTAAACTTGTTTCAATCGAATGATAAAATCATTTAACTAGTAAGTTTTACTAAGCTCGCTCGCTATTTTATTTGCGGCAAAAACAAAGTTTATAAAATACTAAAGGATAACATTGAAATTCGAGCCGAGAATATGAACAGTTTAACCCATTTAAGGCCAAGCAAAGCAGACGATATCTAAAAAAACGCAGACGATTTATATTCAAAGTCATTGAAAAAAGCAGACGAAGATGAAATTACTTATGTTCCAAAATAGGAACATTGGCCGTAAATGGGTTAAATGATAGTCGAAGACGGACATATTCACGACCATTACAAGAAATAGAGGTTGAGTTATGTGCTTGGTATAAAAGTGCAAGAAATATACAGATTCATATATAGTACCTCTTTTACAAGAGCAAGAAGCTCTTAAAATAGCGGATTCTCAAAGGAGTAAAACATCGAAGGCTTTAATGCTGGGCTATATAACTTTAAAGAGTAACTTTATTCGCATTAGGATGTACTTTTTACGGAAAAGGAAGCGTTAATCCGCTGGTAAAAATGATTAAAAATCATTATAAAAAAGCTTTTCATATTTTATTATCCTTTCATAATATTTGGCGGCTCAAAATTGGAAACACAAGAAATTAAAAAAATAACGGGAAAAATTGTTGCATACTTATCAAAGTAAGAACTAATCACGATTTTTTTAATCAAATTTTAAGATCTGGTGTTAGAGAAGATTTTGTAACACTTAAACTATTTTCCTTTTTTTATTTTTTAAAATTATATTTATATAAAAATAAAAATGACTGAATATTAATCTAAAATTTTAAAGAAAAATAAATAAAGAAAATTTTTGACTCAAGTGCAAAAAAGTTTTGGACATCCAAATTTAGCTCGCAAGGCCAATATTCGCACATATGTGATCTAGGAATTATGATACTTAATTTTATCATAGTTCAAGTTCGGACTACTTCGCTAATAAGGACAACATTCATTGGATGGACAGATGGGACCAAACTGTACTTATATCATGGTTTTACTGATTTGACATAGGAAAAAATGAAAAAAAGCTTTCATTATTTTTCCATGAAAATTATATTATTTATTATTATTATTATTATTATTATTTCTTATTTATACGAGCACATATGTTCAAAAGTATTGTTAAATGAAAAGCACTTTTTTAAGGAGAGCAAAGAAATTTTGTGCTATGGACCGCCCCATCTCATGAATTCCTGCATCCTGTGTCTGCCTTCTGAAGCTTTTGTGTGCAAAGAAAGAGCCTCTCAGGCCGTGGAAATCGAGAGACACAAGAGTCGGGCCAGGAACCTGGTGAACCTGATCGTGGTTATGGGTGTTATCACTTCCGCTAGCATCATCATTCTGGCCTACTTCCTCTACCTACTGAAAAGGAGAACCGATACCAACAGCATCAACATGGAGAACTCCGGCCTCTCTATAACTTCGTGCAAAATGCCCCTCTACACGACCACTCCAAAAGAGACGGGCATGTCCATCAGTGATGCTCAGCCCGAACTCATGACCCCGGACGCTGAAATGGAGAATGGAATCGCGGGGGATGAATTGGCGTTGGAAAGCATTGAAAAGGGCGCTACAAACACGACTGAAGCATCTGTGGATGTTTAAACTCTTAAAATCACCTTGTTTTTAAAGCAGGTTCTCTGGAAGCTGAACACCGAGTTAAGTGTTAGAGTGCAAAGATATTCAGTATTTTTATGTACATCAAGTTTTCGCGAAGAAAGTCACTTTTAGGATCTATACTCCTTTTCTTAAAAAGTTTTTTACGAATTTACTAGAATAAAGTTAGAAACTTTGTTAAATTCCATTCATTTATTTTTATTAGACAAAATAAGAGTTTATCATCATGGTAAAAATTAAAATAATGATTAATACAAGAACGGAAGCATTAAAATCCAATCATCATATTTAATCATTCTAAAGATTTATCCAAAAAATCTAAACAAATGCAAAGAGGAAAATAACAAATATTTATACATAGCTCAAACATTAGCTATTCTGTGCAATAAGGATGAATTGTGAAATAAAATAAACCATTGCTACTCGTCAAAATTCACAATTGAAACACCCCTTTCTTTCAAAAGATACCACGGAACTAATGATTGAAGTCTATGCCTTTCAATCTATAATAATAATAATAATGTGAATAGCTAGAAATTTTTCATTAAGTTGTGGTTGCTTTTCTCCTTTATGCAAGTTTTTGTCAACTGAAAATATTGTAAAAAATAACATAGTAAAAAAATACATATTTTTCTGTCACTCACTTTTATCTATACCTCATCGAAAAAAAGAATACTTTTACACATTTGCAGAGATGTGATGATCCTCCAACTCTGAAGCTAAGATCTATACACTAAATTTGATTTGTTACTCCATCTACCGCCATTTTATCAAATCATGTCTCTCTTTAACTTAGAATTTAGATGATTCCACTAAACAATAAAAAGATTACTTTAATGCGTTTATCTCCGAGGTTTACACCGAAATGTGGGATTAAAAAAATAATGATATGAAAAGAGAATCACAATTCTCACTTCTTTAACATATGGGAAGGAGTATTATTTAAAATAATTTCCAATCTATTATGTTCCAAATGATAGGAATATCAATTACTACGAAGGATTTAGCTCAGGGATGCTAAACCTGCGCCCGATTCAATTCTTGGTGTGGCTCACTTCTTCATTTACAATTTTTTAAAAACCATTGAAATAAAAATAGTTGCAAATTATCTTTGTGTAATACAAATTAAATGGTCATAAACATTTCATTTATTTATAAACATAAAACTTTTGCTTTGGCAATGCTACGACGTGACTACCTACGCATCCCCTTCTCCTTCAATAAGGTGACGACTAAAACATCAAAAATTTGAATCTTACTTTTTTCAATAAACACTCAAATTAATTATATTTCCTTTTTGATTATTAAATAATAATAATGAATTTTTTAGTATGCAAACTGAATAATTCATATATTATATAATATATAGAACATATAGTTTCAAAACAAAATAACGCTATTTTTATATGTTACTATTCCAACAGTTGGAGTTATATTGGTATCATAGCTTGTTAGATACTATAATAGATCATTTCCTTATACCTAATTCTTTTGTCATCTTTAAGTCAGCTGCCTACCTTTTTTTCTTTGATAAAACCTCTTTTCTCCTGCAAGATCAATATTGACTGGTCGTCCATAGTGAAGCAATTTTAGTGTTCTCCAGAAATAGTTTTAAACCAAATTACAAATTTCTTGACTTATTAAAAATTCCCCTAGAGAGAGAACAAAATTTGTTACAGATTACGATTACGAGTAAAGATTACACCTTTGGATTACATCTGAAATGATTGAGTTGGAAAAATGAAGGAATCTTTTATATAAAATGTTAAAAAGAAACAGAAGTTACTCTTCGGTTTTTTCGACACATTACATCAGACTGCGTAATTACGTAAAACAAAATGATCTATTGCATTTATTTTTGTTTCTGTTACCAGAAATTAAAAAGATACTTGATCACAAATCAATGCATTCATCAAACTACCAAGTAAAAAAATTGATAAAAATGAGGTCGATGGTGGACTTATTTGTTACAAAGTCTTGAATGCACTCAAGTTGAATGATTCTTTTACTCAGTCATCATGTTCGCGTAATGGCGATTGCGATTTTGAAGTACTGGATAATAATTTTTCTAGTTTTTGTTTCAATTATCTTGAACCATTCGATGTTTGTTGAGCAGTAGAAGAAAAGTGCAAATAAAAAAATCTGCTAACGCTTACGGAATTAATATTCACCATATTAAACTGGTTGTTGTAAAAGGGTAAAGAAACGAGAAGGAAGAGAACCTACGAAGGCTTTGCATCAATAGTGAATAAACTCAAAGAAGTAAAACACATATATATATATTTACGTTACACAAACAGAGAATCAGTCAAAAGAACAGAAATATAACCTTAACATTTGAATACAGCGGGAACATGAAGAAACGTAATTTGGATACGGTAGCGCAGAGAACAAGAAACTACAGCAAATGAGGTAAGAGGTGAAGAAGAAACGTAATTAGAATATGATCCCAATATGAAGGATCACAACACTCACTGGCAATATCAAATTTTTCAAGCATACTTTCATATTCTTTCAATGCATTGAGTTTTCTGTTTTTCCATCAACACTTAATTTAATAAAGTGATTCCAGTTTTAAAAAAAGCCAATGACTTCACCATCTCCAATTGCAGAACGTTCTCAAAAATTTTAAAAAAAATTCTTCACATGCAAATTTCACACTCGAAATATTTTATACTTCAATCATTAATTTGCTTTTTGGAAGAATTTTTGATTGATAAACTTGTTACCTACTTAGAAAATAAAGATAATGCCGTAGTTATCTTCCTTGATCTATCAAAGACACTTGACTCAGTCTATCTCGCATGATGTTTTGTTTTATAAATATTTCAAATATGGCTTTTCTTAAAAAAATCTTTATTTTTATGTCTTCCCATTTGAAAAATAGGAAACAGTTTGTTTGTTTGAATAACATATGTTGCGATAAAAGGTGTGTTACAAGTGGTGTACCACAAGGATCAGTTTTTATATATGAAAAATTTGCACAAATGTTCTAATTTATTTGAATAGATAATATAAGCAGATTCATTAGATTACTTTTTAATTATGATTTGAATATGAGAGAAAGCTTTTTCAAAAATAAACAAAAATAAGACTAATGCAATGATTGTATCGAAAAAGTTGGCGTTGATCCTGTACTCTTTTCAATCAGTGGTATAAATATTGTTAACAAATTTAATCTCCTGATTTGTGTATAAATTCTTGTCTCAATTTTCATGATCATGTGAATGCCCTATCTATAAAGCTAAGCAAGACAATTGGGGAATCAAGTATGCAAAAAAGCTTTTTTCTATAAAAACTAAGATTGATGATAGATAATATATAAAACTATTTGTCTTTCTCATCTGATTTATAATTTATCAAATTATGCTCATTCAAATATTGAGCCTCTCAAATTCTAAATCGCAAAGCAATCAGAGTGCTTTTTAACCTGAAAAAATTTTCTAACACAAATCATTTGTTTAAAAAGTAAGACTTGCTAAAATTAAAAGACTTGTACTTGCAAAAGATTGGTAGTTTTCAACCTAAAAGCACTACTTATTTGAAAGTTTAATAACCTACACTCAAAATGAAAGTTATTTTTTTTAGAAATTCTCCTTCTCTAGTGAAACCTACTGTAGACTCAAGCTTTCCGAAAAATCAGTGAGATACAAAATATATTTTATGAAAAATAAAAGTATTTAATCGGACAAAGCTGTTCTCTTCTGTGAAAAAGTTCCAAAAATAATTCAATTTTAAAGTCATATCTGAATATGAAGGGCATGTTGAATGAAACAAAAAGAAGCTCATCTTGACTTCTCCTTTTTGTCTTAAAATTACATTTCCTTCTTGCGGTTTTGATAAACCTTTGGAAAAACATTGATACCTCAGTCTTCAATGTTATTTGATTTGATATGAATATTACCAATACTTATGAATCCCAGTTCACTTAATTCAAGTAGTTATAAATACTGAACCAAGAGTTCTTCCACTTCCAGTTTTGTGCTTGAATTAAATGAAATTTGTAGTTCAACCATTTTTAATTTTATTCATGTAATGTAAATATGCACTCATTAAATGCAAAATTTCTTTTCTTGATATTTTTGATTGAAAGTTTGGATTTTAATTTGATATGATTACAAATGAGAAAATTCGCTTTAGATCATTTTCCCAATGATTTTCATATTAAGGATAACATATTTCTATCTCCATCTTGAAAACATTCTTCAAACAATAGACTTGCATTTTACTTTAATAAATCAGTTCTTCTAGAAAACGTTTTCTTTCCTAAAATGTTCGAAATATTTACTTTAAAAATTCTAAAAATGTCATTACTCAAATGTTTTTAGATGTTTTTTTCTGGGAATATGTGATCATTTTTCTCTAAGTGAATTCATTTTACATTTTCACGACTTATCAAAATGGTATTTTGCAAAGTTATTCTTCAATAATTTGCATCCAAATCCATCAAATTCTTTGATAGACAAATTTTTTATTTGAATTAATTATGATAACATTGTTTCAGCGTGTTTGAGGAATAATTTTTATGTCATCTTCCAATAATATTTTCTATTTTAAAGCAATCCTTGAAAGCTAAATGAAGTCGTGCATCTAAAATTTATAGCAATCAACATTTTTCTGAATATTGTACAACTTAAACTGGTCTAATCTAATTGACTAATAATATTTTTTTTAAAGAAAAGTTTTACTGTATGCTCATAAAGTTAGATAAAAAAGAACAAACTTATATAAATGAAGATGGAATAAAAATTAGATACAGAAAGGGTTGATCAATATCAGGAAATTTAGATACGCAAAAATCCTCATAAAAATAAGTATTACACTTATAAAATTAACAATTGCATCACAGATGATTTATAACTATACAGATTTTTAAAAAGAAATAAACTTTTAAATATTGGAAAAGAACTGACGACAATATTGGTGACATTTTATTCAGAGATCAAAAGCAATTGAGGAACCAGATAAAATATAAGATAAGTGAACTAAAAAAAAGATGTTTATCATATAATGAACTTAATAAATTCAAGAATTTAATCCAAAATTGATTTTGAAAAAATTGGAAAATTTTTTTACCAAGCCAAAGGAAGTGAGTTCATTTATAATAAATGAAAGATGATCCTATATGTTTGCAAATCTTTTTCATTGACAATTTGCCTCTTTTCATTCCCAAGGGAACAACTTTGAATTGAAGGTTTGTTGCTCTCTCAATCTCCCTTATACTCTAATGAGGAGATGTAATTAAAAATTACAAATTTTTGCTATATAATACAAACTTATTATTATTTTGAATTTATCAAATATAAAAAATGTTTATTTTAATTTCTTCGTCTTCAATATTTAACTCTTTTTTTATGATGAATAACACCTTAGTTGCTGGGAAAGCAGTAAAGCTATAGATGAATTCAAATTTTAAAAAGATCATTAAAAATTTGCTAAAAACTATATGACAATATTTCAAGCATATGCTTCTACCTTAGAATTTCTTGAAAAAAATTGTCCTAGAAAAATTAACATCTTCTTGGGGACGAATGATATCAATATTCAACAAAGTGGCTTTTGAACGTTATATTCGGGCGAGCTATTTGCTTTTTTTTCATTGAAACAATTTCAAATTTTTGAGATAATAAGAAGGATGCATAGACGACACTAGATTTAAGCTTTGCAATTATTAGTTTTTCTTCTAAAACTCTGATTTTATTTTATTTTAACTTTTTCAACAGGTTTCAATATCATTTCTGCAATAAACGTTTTGTAGTTTAACTGATGTACTATCGCAGTACCCGCACATTTACCCGATGGACATTTGAAGAATGGTTATTTCACAAGAATGTAAATGCAATTTGGCATTTTTTCAGACTTCTCCAACCAATAAAATAACATTGTTCTAATGTTAAAAGACTAAAACTCAAATAAATATAATAAAATCATAGTCATATCATAACTATAAATATACATATAAAAATGTAGTCGTATCATAGTAGTTAAAACTATTTATCAAATAATTTGTGCATAGAAGTAATGTATAATGAAGAAAACAAAAATTATGCTTAAGACTATGCTAAAAAATTTTAAATAGAATTTTTTAAAAGCTAAAAATTATGCTATCTATGGTTCCACAAGTGTTTAGTTTATATTTGGAGCTGTAATCTTCTTCATGTTTGCTCCCTTAAACCAACTATCTTTTTACCATTTAATGTAAAAGTGGTAAAGAGATTTTTATTTTTATTCAATCTTTCTTAAGGATCCTTATTCGATTCCATTTGGTCTTTAATTTGTGCAGCCCGATCAGATCTGTGGCATAAATATATTTCGAAAAAACCGGCTCAAAGAAATGATAATCTGTGACAGTCGTGTTCGGGATATATTAAGAAGACCGGATTGACGCAGACCTAACTTTTAACAGGTCTACTTATTTCTGTCAATCAAAATTTGGAAGTAAAAGCTGTACTAAAATAGTATGAAAGTATACGCTTTTTAACTGATGGACTATTCTTCAATGAATGTATGACAAAGAAAATTCACTTTATGACTTTAAAAGTCGTTTTGATAAATTTTCAAATATTCTTGTTGCTACAGTATAGACGCTTTTAATCTTTTAGGATAGAAATTAAAACATCTAATAATATAGCACCAATAGAAGTATAAAAGTCTTAATTTACAAAAGTGTGATGCTAACTCATCTTAACTAAAGGATACTTAATTCAGGCCGCCACTCAAATATTCACAATTTTTACTCGATTCAAAAATGCTCTGAAGCATTTCCCCAATACAAAATTCAATTTTTATTGTCATTAATCCCTAAAAATTGCAGGCTTTTTTTTCAAATTTATTGTCTTATTTTTTTTTATAAATTTTAAAACATTTTGCTTACTTTCATTTTTCATTCGATCTTGCCATCTAACTTGCCTTGATCAGCCAAATCCGCAAACCACAGTAGTTGATAATATCATTTCATTGATTAAGCTTAAAACAAAATAAGCTTTTCTTTTAAGTGTAGATATTTCTGAAACAAAAAGTTTTTAGTAGTCCAGCATTTAGTTATATACACTAAGCTTATTCCAATTTAATTTAAATTTCACTTCGACTCTTTATATCTAATTTTTCACAAATAAAGTGTTTCTCTACAAGATGTCTTAATCGTCTTTGATATATTCTGTTTCTTGTAAAAAAATTTTCTTATTTATGTAAGATACCATATATTTTTAATATAATTGTCATATATTATAAGAAAACTCTATTTCATTGTTACATATTATATCTGAGAATTGATGGCATTTAAAAATTTTTTACTTTTTCGAGTTGCTTCCAATATATATTTTGATTTTTGCTTGTAAACAATTTAAATTCTACATCTTTGAAACGGTTTTTATTGTTTTGCCCTAAAATTTGGAAAGATTAATGAAAAAATGGATAAAAATTTGCCGATGTCAATGACGTATCTAGAAGTAATTTGAACTTATGGCTTTATTTTGTTGTTTCGAGAAAAAAGATTTATTGCCTCAATGAAGTAGTTCACCTTTTTAACTTATTTTACCAGTTTTAGCTTGGAAAATCAAAATTTTATTTTTACTAAAATAATTTTAGACCTATTTTTTGAACGTCCATAGCGCTTATTCGCTATCAAATTGGTCCTGGATATTTGGCTGGATGTTATTAATACTTAACATACTTGTTTGCAGGCATAAATGTCCTATCCAAAAAGCCATACTTCACTACACTTCCATGTAAATTGGAAATTTGCTGAAAACAAGTACTATATATATTTCCTTAGCCTAGGAGCTTCAGTTAGCCTTAGCCATACTTCAGTTTACTTCTTTCTTTCTCCGTTTTACAGCTTCCCTATCTCACGTCAAAAGTTACAGCTACGCCTCTCAAAGCGCCCACCCGTGACTCCTGACCATAAAAGCCTGAAAACAACTTATTTTTTTGCTGCAACAACATTTTGTGATATATGTAGATTTTTTGTTGTTTTCGTGTTTATTAATTAAATAAAGTTTTAAGAAGTCTACTAGTTTTATATATTTGTTATATTTAAAAAAAAAAAAGTAAATCTATCCGTATTTATTGCCTTCAAATTCTATTTGAATAACTAACCAACTAAAAACGAATTAACACTTGCCATAAAATGCCATATGGCGGAGAAAAAGATTAAAGTGATAATAATTGGCATGAAAAGCGCAGGAATATGTGTGTATATGCAAATTTCATATTTCATCCTGTCTTAAGCTTATAATGATAATTAATCTACCATTGTTAACGTCTATGTAATCGTGATCACATTTCATGTAAAAAGTCATGTCATCTCTTCACAAAAAATCATTTAAAGGCATTACATTTCTTCAGCGATGAAATAAAGGGATTAACCGTGTTAATATAGAGGAGGATAGACTCTTATCCAAATAAGGATGAAATATTATTATTTTGGGCAACGTGTATTTTTGGAGACTTGACAGTAATATGGACACTTCTTACCAATTCAAACCTTGCTAGAATAATCACTCCAAACTTTCCAATGCCTTCCCTCAGTGTCATTAGCATTCCTGGGAAAAAGAGTGAACTTTATGAAAACATTTTTTACGCAAATGCTGAAAGAAAGAAAGCTCTCGCAAAGAAACCCACAATTCTCAAAGATTTGACAGATGAAACAGTTCTCGATTCTCAAGATGTGACGTTTGGGGTAGCATTTGCTCCGAAAGAGGATGTGAATGTAGAGTGGTACAAAGACAACTTCAACTTGATAGAAGGAAAAAAGTGCAAAATCTTGTTATTGCCAGGCTTTTCAGAACTAACCGTTTTCAATGCGAAAAAAAGTGATGGAGGCGTGTATTCTTGTAAAGTCAACAACTCTGCTGGCTATTTCATCACAACGTCTAATTTGACAGTTTTGGGTAAGTTAACAATAATTTTAAACTTTGAATGTATGGTATGCAGAGATGATAGATTCTAAATTTATACATAAATCTTATCCTAAAATTTTTCGTTTACTATATATAAATTACTAAGTTTTTTTTAGTTTTATAAAAGAATATAAGTTCAAAATATTTTTTTACTTTTCATTTTTTATATGTTTAGGCCAATCTATTTTTGACCTAAAAAGTCCTATTTTTTGACATTATAATCAAAAATGTAGCACTTATTCGAAGAAATTTTGGACTTGAGGAAAATTTGGTTATTGTAAAAAAATATTATTTCATGTGTTTGGTTTGTTGGTATCGCATCTAAGGTAAGAATATCCTTCGATAACTGGACAGATGATAGGGATATTCGGAAAGCGGATTCGAAGCCAAGACATATGCTTCTACCAATCTGCCGACTTATGTCTTATAACAATGGATTACGTTCAAAAGAGGGATAAAGTTTTCCACTTCTTAAAAATAATGTTAAAAGGAGTGACAAATCAAAGTTGAGTTTGTTTGCCTATTAGTTAAATCGTTTTTCAGTTAGTTAGTCCTGATTAATCCTATTAAAATTTTCAGGTAATTTTGTCATTCTTTTATTGTGTCACTTTTTCAAATTTTCGTATAAAATTCATAAACTGCAATGCCATTGAAAAAATTCAATTTCAATTCAATTCATTCAATTAAGGTTTGCTACCAAAAAAAGCAACAAATATAGTGAGACACTGTAAAATAACAAAAAAGAAATATGACAAAACCATTTTTTTTTGAAATCTATGAAAGAGTAATAAGATGACAAAATAGTGTCTTTTTGAAAATAGACAATTGAGTTATACTTCTGAGTCTTTTCGGAAGGTTGTTAAAAGTGGACGCATCACAGGAAGTGTAGTTTTTTTTAGAGTTTGAATTTTTGATCTTGAGGTAGGAAGGTGATAAAATTTGTTCAAACAAAATTCAGATTTTTGTTTGAGTTGATATTCTTAAAAACAGTGATTGAGAACTTATAGTTGAGAAAATAATCACCTGGGAGGATTTATTTGAAAAAATGTTTAGTATTTATATCAAAAGAATGACAGCAATTAAATAGTAATCAAAGGAGTAACACAAATGGGTAAAATTTTTATTTATGAGTAAAATAATGTTGATTATTATTATTATAATTTAAATAGCTCAGGTTTTGGTTTAAGTTGATATTTTTAAAAACAATGATTAAGAACTTATAGTTGAGAAAATAATCACCTGGGAGGATGTATTTGAAAAAATGTTTAATATTTATATCAAAAGAATGACAGCAATTAAATAGTAATCAAAGGAGTAACACAAATGGGTAAAATTTTAATTTATGAGTAAAATAATGTTGGTTATTATTATTATTATAATTTACCTCTTTGAAAAGAATTATGAACGCAAAATTTTAATTAAAAATGGGTATCATGTTTTTTTGTGTATGCATAAAAAAGTGATTTTATTATATTTTCTTAGATAATCACTCTCCCCGCTTTCATAAATGAATTAAATTTTAAGAGAAGAAGAAAATAAGTTTTTGTGAAAACTGAATTTGTAATCCATTTTCACAGTTTTATTAATTGCAAGCATGTGATGATTTCTACACATACATTTTTGATCATTTTTGTCTCAAAAAAATATGTTATTCACGAAAAAGGTAAAACTTTTATCCCATCTTTGAGTGGTATCTGCAAAAGTTACCAATTAATATTATCATTTATATTTTGTCATTTAGCGTTCTTTCGTGTTGTAATTTCTTATTAGGTATTCTATGTTTAGGATTGAGTGCTTGAAATCAAGCTTAGTGTTTAATATTTAGTTCCCTTTGGCAAAAATTTTGATAAATATGTCATGGAAAATTTGATGAAAACCTCGCTATTCGTTCAAACGAGTGACAAGTCAATAATGTTCAAAGCAGTGTAAATCAAAGGTTTGAAAGTCTTCCTTCTTATTGATTAACTTAGAATTAATCATAAAAAAAATTATTAGTTAGATTAACGAATACTAGATTAAAAAAGCATATACTTAAAGTTTTGAATCACAAAGTTATTTTTTAATAGAAGCATGGAGAATGGAAAAAAATAGTTTAAAGTGAATTCGACGATAAAATATTTGGTTATGAATGTTTGTTTCATAACCAAGAAAAAAGCAATAAGCTTTAAAATTCAGTAAAGTAGCTATGCTTTACAAGATAAAATCAATCGCCAAGATTGTCTGTACAGGAAAATACAATTTAAAAATTTTAATTTAATTAATTAGTTGAATAAGGTTGATGTTTTCTTAAAAACACTAATTTATTAGGAGTTCACTATTTTGTCGAATTATAACTTAATGATCAGAACATCGATTTACTGGAAGCTAATTTTTTAGAAGTAGAAGGACAACTTCAGATAGAAGTCCTATTGATAATCATCGATTTTGTTTACTTTGTTAGGATGATAAAATGAAGTTTAAATAAAGTAAAAAGTAAATCCATAAGTAAAATATCTTTATTTAAATAAAAATTTTTGGGATATAAATTTGCGACCACTATGGTCATCAACTGATCTTCAACTACCAACTGGAAGAGGAGGGTAGCGAGTTGCTGTGATTTGAGTAAAAAATACGGATTAGGTTTTATAGAGAATAGAATCTTTTAATTTTTTGTTCGAGTTAACCCATTTAAGACCAAGCAAAGCAGACGATATCTAAAAAAACGCAGACGATTTATATTCAAAGTCATTGAAAAAAGCAGACGAAGATGAAATTACTTATGTTCCAAAATAGGAACATTGGTCGTAAATGGGTTAACTTAAATAATAAAAATAAAATGTGATTTACATGTGTGCTTGACAATTAAATCTACTTCAACTGTTTTAACACATGTCACATTTTTATAAAAACTCATGGGAGTCGAAATATTCCAATAAAGTTTTTAACTATGTTATTGAAATTTTTTAATTATTGCAATAATAATATTTTTTTATCTTTTTGTAACAAAATAATTAAAAAGTTAAGAGTTAAAATTTCCTAGATCAGAAAAAAGGCTTTTTGGGGAAATAATTTAGTTATTTAATTAATTAGTTATTCAGTCAATTAGTTGATTGGCCTGTTAATCAATTACTTAATTAATTAGTTTAACCCATTTTAGTTCGCGCAAAGCACACAATTTTGATTAATCTTAATGTATTTCTATTGGAAATTCGGGTTCGTTTGCGTTCTTCTACAGAAATAATAACCCAAAATGGGTTTATATAAGGTAAATAGTTAATTTTACTCAATATTACTCCATTATTTATACATGCTGGGTAAAAGTCCATCCGGATGAGAGTAGCTATCTTGATAGAGATGCTGCTGCATTTCCTTATGCATTTAGATGTGGAAAATGGAAGAGAATAGTTTTGATTTTTTTTCATCTTTAAGAAAACGAAAAAAAAGTGGCTGAGCAAGATGTAATTAGTTTGGGAACGAATTCCACGACCAATTTGCAGGAGTTTGTTCAAACGGACGACTTTATCGTCGCTTTAGAAGGAGAAGACGTGGAAGTGACGCGGAACTTTGATGGTGTTTTGCCTGACACCGTGAACTGGTTCAAAAATGGTGAAGTTTTGGAGGATGAGAGCGATGCTGTGATTGACAACTCCATAAACGCATCCACCCTCCACCTGAAGAGTGTGGGTGAGGCTAATGAAGGCGTTTACACGTGCAAGATCGGCTTTGGCGAGAAAGAAAAGATTTCCAGCACCTACCTCTACGTCAAGTGTAAGAACACTCTTTCAAATCCCCTTTCAATTTATAGAAAACTCCTTCCAGATGCTTAGGCATTGTTTCGGATTTTTTTAAGACTAAAGCTTAAACTTCAATAAAATATATTAGAAAATCTAACTCCCGCCATTATAATTATTTCTTTTTTTTAGTATCTTAATAATTCATCTTTTACTTCAATGTCTTTTTCATATTTGTTATTTCTTCAAGTCATGATATTTTTAGGCTCTATTTGTCTCGGTTATCTGATTTAAAATCTGGGACCTCTAGTCTTTGCTCATATCAGGAGAATTACAAACATCCTCGCCCTTCTCTCATCCCTCACATGCACATTTAACTTGTATTGATAACATTCGTGAGTACAACTACTTCTATTACAATTATCTCCTATTGCTATTTAGACTGCCACCATATCCTATTGAAAAAATACAGTTATATTAACTAAAACTAACTTTATACCTCTTAAGCTAACTAATTAATTAATTGAATCATTAACAAACTAACTATTAAATTAATAAAAAGTAGATATCTCTTTTTAGTGTTGTTCATCCATGCGCGAGAGGGGGAAGGGAGTGTCTGAATGATAGTATGGAATAATTGTCCTTGACTTGCCTAGAACAGTATTTTTCAGCCGTCGGCAAATGGTCTACTTCTATAGGCAAAAATTTAATACAAGTCAACATTTTTTTAAAAAAACATTTCGGCATTTTATAAACAAAGATTCAAATATTTTTTCAAAAACTTATTTTTTAGATAAGAATTTAAAGTAGTCAGAATTTCATTCAAAGTAAATTTTTTATAACCGTAAATCTGAACTGAAAAATAACCCATTCTTTAGAAGTTAGGATTTGTTTAAACTCAAAATTCAGGAATAAGAAATAAAACTTTTTTTTGTATTATGAAATCTGTAGAATTTTTGTGTCCACCAGTTGAGAAAACAAATTTGATAGAAGAAGATCGTTTATAGTTTGAGAAGCATCGAATTATTATAGAGGGTTTTATTCTTGTCTTACAAGTGTTATCTTCCCAACCAGGTATAATAATTCTTTGGATTTTTGGCCGAAAAGAATTACAAAAGAGCTGAATCAGAAGAATCCTCTGCATTACTGGAATTATTTAATATTTTATTACCTGAAGAAATTAGAAGACATATTTTGAGATACTCCAATCAAAAAGACGACATGCTCAAACGTCTACATCCAGGTAAGTTAGAACCTGCTGTGTATAATCGTTTTAGTTATGAGGAAATGGACTCGTTTTTTGGCTTTTTTAATACGCTCAGGTGCAGATCGTGATAACTTTAATGAAATAGAAGACTTTTTTGATAAAAATGATTCTCGTCCTTTTTACAGAGCTTGCATTTCACTTAATCGAATGAAATTTTTCCTGAGATATCTCTGTTTTTACAACCAATCAACCAGAGAAGCAAGAAAAAAAGAAGACAAACTGGCTGCGATCAGAGAAGTTTGGGAACTTTTTGTGTTGTCTTTGAGAAAACTTTACATTCCTATAGAATTTCTCCCAGTAGATGAGCAACTATTACCCTACAGAGGTAAACTAACTGGAAAATTCTACTTACCAAGAAAACCAAAAAAGTATGGTTTAAAATTTTTTTGGCTTTGTAAAGTTAAGACCGCATTTGCTTTAAATACTGCAATATATTGTGGTAGGCAAAACGAACAGAGAGAAAGAAATCTTGCCGAAAAAGTTGTTATGAATTTATGCAAGCCATACTTCAATACTGGTAGAAATATCACCACTGATAAATTTTTCACCAGTCATAACCTAGCTTGCCAGTTGATTGAGAAAAAACATGACGCTACTTGGCACACTTCGTTGTAACAGAAAAGAAGTTCCTAAGGTTTTCAGAAATGTTAAAGGACGTTTTTCAAATTCTTCAGAATATCTGTTCGAAAACGGAAATTTTTTTTTGTTACTTTTGTTCGTGCCCAAGAAAACCCGTTCTGTAATCCTTTTGAACAACAGTTTTTATGCTCGAGATACACTTCCATCTTCTCTACCAGAGACTGTCCATCTTTATAATAATACTAAAGGAGGTGTTGATCAATTAGATCAGAACATCAAATAATTTTCTTGCAGAAGAAAAAGTGTTCGTTGGCCAATGGTTGTCATTTATAATATTATAGACGTTTCATGCTTTAATAACTTTGTGATTGCGAAAAAAAATGGTTATACAAAGTCGCGTAAATTTTTCTTGAAAAATCTTTCAGAAATGATGAAAAAAAGAATCCATAAAAGTCGCTTGTTGAAGGATACAAAGTGCTGCATCGAACTATTTGGTGTGAAAAAAAAGGAAAGCGAAAAACAAGCAATTTCAACCAAACCAAAGAAATATAACTTTTGCAGGAAACCACTCGTAACTGTTGTCAAAGCTGTGGAAAAACTGTTTTTACAAATCATTTTTTAGTCAAAAAAATATTCACTGCTTGTTGTTTTGAAAATGTGAAATAAAATTATTTCCATTTTTAATATTGTGTTTTTTTTATTTATTTCAAGAAAAATTTGGTTTAACAATTTTATAATGTGAAATAAAATTTTTTTTTAATATTGTATTTTTCTTATATATTTGATAAAAAAATTTGGTTACAAAAGTATTTAGAGATGAGAGCATGTGCTATTCCTATAACTTTTCCAGAAAAATTTCCAAAGTTTTTATGTTTACATTTGTACCCTTATAATCTGATGAGGTTAAAAAAATATGTATCTGATAAGATATATATTTATAAAATAGTCAAAAATGCCGATTATTTTTCTCTATTTGCTTTGAAAAAAGAGTTTATACTCCGAAACTAGCCAGCAACATCACCAATAAAGTATCCAGTTTTTACAATTTTTTTATATTTGTTATAAAGCATAAAAAGTATATAAAGCTTGTTTGTGTATATGCTTCTAGTTGTTAGCAGTGTCACAGTACGTCACCCACCTTATAAAGTATAGGGAACATCAATAATTTAGTGTCACCTTATAAAAGTGATAGGTTGTTTATACTTGCGCGTTTTCTCTATACTTTTACTGTGTACTGTATTATTTGATTCTAAATTTTAATTGGTAGCCTTTATAATTGTCACTCAGTAAACCCGTCATATCACTTATGAAATTTGATTGACAACTGTATATATTTAATGGTGGCGCACTGTGACGTAGATTTGATTAAAAACTAGTATGTTTTAATATGGTGACGCTGTCACGCTAGTAAGAATTTATGTTAAATAAAAATCCGTCGCTAGAGTGTCTTAGCTATTCGACAAAAATCATGGGACTAATTGAATATAACCATTTTTATCAGATACCGGAAAATTGATTATTCCAAAAATCTTTAATTTAGTAAAATTATTGAATTGAATTAATTAACAACTGAACTTCTTGAAGGTTTAGTAAAATAAAAGTTCCATAAATGAAGAAGAAATAATGAGTCTTTATATCTTGAAAAAAAAACTAATTAGAGAAAGACCAAAGCACCTAAAACAATAAGTTCAAAAGAAATGTTCAAAAATTGTCTACAGTCAGTAGAATCAGTACATCTGAAAATTAACTTACAAATTCTTATGTGCAATAATTTTTTTGTTTTTACTTTTAGTATTAAACTGACACCTGGCATTGAATTTTACTTCGAGTTAAGTTTATACTGAGAGAAATTGAGTAAGCAAAGTGTTTATTAAAATAGGAATCATCCAGAAAAACCACTAATTCGGAAAGGCCTAATCGCAAGCATAGTGATTGTTAGAAAATAAATTTGCAATTCATCACATGATATATTTTTTACACCAATAATTTAGTGAATTATAGAAACGGTTCGCGGTCATTAAACAAAGGACCATATGGCTAGTCGATAGGGGTTTGGAATGATTTAAAAAAATTGCCAAAGCTACCTCTTTTTGGTCGATGTTGTAGACTACGGGGGTTTCTCAACCATGGCCGAATCTTCACTTCTGGGCAAAAATGAAATCAAGTTTTTGGAAAGAGTTCGAAAAACAAATGTCCAAATATATATTTTTTTAAAAAGTTTTTAAAAACGATGAACATTTTCGCCATTTTTACTTCATAGTCGGCCGTTTTTAAATATTTTACAATCTTAGTGGCTGATTTATACAAAAAGTTTTCAAACCCGTTTTTTAGAGTGAGGTAGAATAGACTAGTGTTATTTATTTTTAGGCCCCATTTCATTTAGTTTACATTTATTTATTATTTTGAAAGGTTTGCCTAGAAGAGATTCGCTTGAAACGCACGCGAATGATGCGATAGACATTGAAGAAGGTAAGAGCATCGAGCTGGTGTTTCGCACAAATAAACATCTGTTAGATGAAAAGGTTTGGCTGAAAGACCAGCACCCAATAGTGGAGTGTGAAAAGATTAAAATGTTCAGCAAAGAGAACAACACCCAGCATTCTCTATTCATCGAATCCATATGCAAAAGTGAAGAAGGCGTCTACTACATCAAAGGAAAAGAGAATACTTTCAAAGTTTTGGAAGTCAAAGTTATAGGTAAACATATTTTTTTTAACTTTATGAATAGTACACACTTGTCTGGGTACAAATGCCAATCCCTTATAATCCCTTATAATTGTAATCTGTGTTTCCTGTAAGTCAACTCTATAAGGATAAGTAACCACAAAATGAAAATAGATCGCGGATGAATTGCCAATTGAAGTATGTTCAGCATAGAAATCTACATCTGATGTTGATATGTCTGATCCCGATGATAACTGGAAAGGAAAAAGAGATGTAAGCTTACAACAAAAGCTTCATTTCCCAGACTAAAAGAGTTTGACCACCTATAGTGAATGATATAAAACGTACTAAAACAGGAGTTGTGTTGTTTGCATCAAAATTTAAAAATGAAATTTATTGACCAAAAGAGTAAACAGCTTAATGTATTGAGTATGACAGAAAAGATTTTTACTTTACGGAATTTTTATATCTGTGCAAAAATAAAAGGTTTATTTAAAAAATAGTCATAAAGCATCAACCGGATCAATGGGATCTTGATCTTGAAAATCATTGATTCTTCTATAAAAAGTCTCAATTGTATTTGTTTTGCTTCACAAAAACAAATATCCATCCATCCCTCTTCGTTAGTTTAACTAAAAGAATACTACATAAAGTAAACATTTTTGCTAGACAAGATCATATATAATAATGAGTATGGATGGAACAATTCAGAATGCTACTAGGATTAAACGATGTTATGCTATTGTGGTAGTAAAAACGTGGATGGCCAGAAATATAATTTAATCATACTGGGGACACAAAAATGTAACGTACGATTCTCTTGTTTCTTGACAAAAATCTTCTTCCCCTCCTTGCTCACATTGAAAAAAGCCTCATATTACTCAATATAGTGAAAATTCATCACGTTTTAACGTTAAAATTTTAATTTTTAACTTTATTATCATTTAATCAAAATAATTATACAGAAGTGAAGTATTTGAAAACATATATATGTTCAAATTATCCTTAATTTTAAATTTATTTAAATCACTCCAAAATTAATCTATTTTTTTGTCTTCCACAGAGGGTTCATTATGGCAATCTATTGAACATCAATTTTTTAAAGACCTTGGAAAAGAGTTTTAATTGAATTGTATTTGAAGTTTCATCAGGTTTGCATGTCACTTTTCGCTTTTTATATCGACGATAAACAAACTTTTTTATTTTTGTTCAATTCAATTTTTTGAGGCATCTTCAGACCAAATTTTTAATTTAATATAAAAATAATTGATATTAAACTGAAGCATATGCCAAAACTTTTAGACATTTTGATTTGTAGACCACTCAATATTTTTTATGGACCACACCAAGAAACTGGTTTATATTTTATGGTAGATCACTACTTCCATCCTATTATTGGATCCTCTTTTATAAATTTAAATTGCGAATTTGTATTTCTCGAGCAAACCAAAATGGCGTATGCTAATATGAAAGCAAATGCTTGTGATGACGTAAAAATGTCCAAATTAAACGTATGAACATGTTTAACCCATTAAGTACCATAGAAATCATACAATATCTAAAAAAACACAGACAATTTATATTCAAAGTCATTGAAAAAAGGAGACGAAGATGAAATTACTTATGTTCCCAAATGGGAGCATTGGGACTTAATGGGTTAAGTCCTTTTTTGATGAATGATTACAAAAATAAAAATCGTAAAGTTGAAGTCGAAATCAACAATTCCATTTTGCTTCAGTTTTCGAGTGAATAAGTAAAGAGATTTCATTTTCTTAGTTCAAAAATTTTGCAAAGACTACAGACTAATCTAAATTGTATATTTAAAAAGTTATGATCTCTTTTTGTCATGGGATGAAGGAATACAGAAACTTTTTGATCTGATTGGATAAAAATTTTCCATAATTTTTTTGCTTTAACCAATCAAGTTACCCAACAATTGAGCCGATTATTTTAATCATTTCCTGAATAAATTTCATTATTCAAATGAACTGTGTAAAATCTTGGATCTGATTAGCTAATAATATTAAATGATTTTGAATTCATTTTGAAATCATGTGTAAGGAGTGTTATGTGTTATGGAGCAGTGTTGGCCAATGAAGAAGGTTGAAGTGAGACGCATGCAGTCGGCTGAGATGAGAATGTTACGAATGATGTGTGGCAAAACTCTACTGGACAAAGTGCGAAGCAAAGAGATTAGAAGAATGACAGGGGTGGAAGATATAGAGCAGTATTTGGAAGAGCATAGACTCAGTTGGCTAGGACACTTAGAGAGAATGGATCCACAAAGACTAACGAAGAGACTATGGGATGAAAACATCAATGGACAAACGAGGAGAGGGAGACCGAAAAAAAGATGGGAAGATGCTGTTAAAGAAGACATGAAGAAAAGGAACCTGAAGATTGAAAATGCTGAAATGAAAGGAAGATGGAGACGTCGCTGCAAATTCAAGGTCGACCTTGGCTCGCCAGGACAAAGACCTGTTCATTAGAGCGAATGAATGATGATGATGATTCAATGATTTTGAACGATTCCCATGTAATATATTTAACCCTTTCATGACCAGTGTATCATGTATGATACATGAACAACTTTACCTTCGTCTGCTTTTTCAAATAGTTTTGTATATAAATCTTCTGCCTTTTAATAAAAATCGTCTGATTTTTCTGGTCACGAAAGGGTTAATACATATCTACAATAAATTTCTTTTTAAAAGTAAACTTTGTGAAATTTTAATAAACGCAGAAATGAACTAGATTTGCCATTGGAAAACTTTAACATGAAATACATAGTATAATTACAAATAACTTAAACATATATTCATATGCCTAGTCCGTTGCTTACATTTACTTCTGTTTTTTTAAACATATAATAAAATTGAGCTATATATAAACTAACATATATAAAGTAAAGATATATAAAAAATGAGAATTTTCAATTTCAACTTTCTTACTTTTTACTGTGGATAATTTATTTTAACAGAAGTTACTTTCATGCAAATTTATTATTTTTAGAAAGAGATATGAAAGAAGAAGAAAACAGCATATCTTTAAATGCTAAAAGTGGGTGTTCTTTGAAAATCTTGTTAAGTAATCCTGAAGGATGCTTGGATTCTTATTGGCTGAAAGACGAATGCAAGATAAAGCCTTCAGATCACATCCGAATTGTTAAGTCAAACTGTATGGAAGAGTTAACCAAGTCTCATATAGATTGTATCTCAAAGGATTTCGGTGTGTACAAGTTATTTTGTGAAAACTCTCTGTCCATTTCCGTAGACTTGAAAATTGTGGGTAACTCACATTTTATCGTTACTTTTTACAATAAGCTAATTTGATTAAATACAAAACAGAAGCGCTTTGAAATTGTAGTAGGCTAGTTCCATTTTCCTCTTTTTAAACGTGCGAGTCATAAGAGAGGAGAATCCAATTCAAGGAAAGCGGAAAATCGATACCTGTAATTTTGCCTCATGTATTTTTAAGATAATTCAATGGTAATGGTAGCGTAGGGTGTTTTCATCGAAAAGGCACAATTGCGCCGCTTGTATCGAACTATGAGGAAAGCGAGCTTGATGTAGGATCGAACCCAAGACCTTGAGTTATCGAATCCGTCATCTAAGCAACCATACTCACGCCCATTATATACCAATAAAAGTTCATAAATGAAATCTTAAGCATGAGAAAATATTATGTGTAGCGTACACGATGATAAAAATTATTTTTTGCATGTACGAATTAAACTATCTATATACTTTCTCACTATTTATTTAAGGAAATATGTTTTATGAATGTAAACTGCCCAATTAAATAGGTTTTAATTAAGAGGGAACTGTAGTTGAAAAGTTTGTTTTCTCAATTTATCTATTATGTATATTATTTTTAATTTAATAATTACATTGATATAGCAGAGAATATTTTTTTGACAAATTATTTAGGTTTTTCTCAAATGTTGTATTTCTGATCTGAAAATGATATCTGTTACTATCAACCAAGTTAAGTTTTTAAGCTACTTGGTCCTTTTTAAAAATCCAATCTTCTGAACATGTTGATTACATATTGCGACATTATTGTTTAATTTTTGATAATATTTCTCATCCAAAATAGATTAGAGAAAAAATTCTTCCAATACAATTTATTGAAAAAATATTCCAATTTTAATGTAAATTTTTTATAGTAGACATTCATTAACAAATGTTTACGTTATCATTGTTCAAAATTTCAGGCTATGAACTTCCGTTTCTTCCAACTTCTAGAAAGCTCAGCGTGTCTCTTTTTAAAGTTCAACAGTAATAAGCCACTCCTTATACTTTTCCCTCTTTAAGATCCAATATTCTCCGGAAATGGATATATATGTAAGAAAAAGTTACGGTGCTTATCTTGCATCCAAAGTTCCAGAAATGAAATAGCATATTGGTCACAAATTATACGTAGTTCATGGACATCTTTTTCTCAAGAAAGTTCTTCACGTTAAGAAAAAGGCCTTCCTCCATTCACTCAGTTTTTAAATTTAGCATCTATGATGAAATGAGGAATGTGAGCACACTGCAAAATGAAACCCTTCTACTTCTATGTGATCTCCAACGCGAAAAAGTCTGAAGTAAGTGAAGAAGCCACCATAATTTGGCAGTGCTTGGGTGACGTGATTTATCAAACAAAGCTCGATGTTCAATGTTGGAAGAAAATGTTGTTTGAGTCACCCAGATGATTATTATTGATGAGTTTGTTGCTATATAAGTCCTCAGTACTAAACTCACACCTTCCAATATTCTACAAACACTGCATATTTTTTATCTCCAGATTGTTATCCCAAATAATCTAGAATAAGCAAAAACCAATAATAAAGCTCTTATAATAAATTTCTTGAAATACTTTCCTAAAATACTTCACCGCCCCATGCTTCTCCTTCGCTGTAGTTGTGTGAAGAAGATGTACGCACGAAGACTGGTTCAGAGATCTTTTCTTACCATTGCTCCACTAACACAGCTACTCTTGCCTATGACTTGTAATATTGTCCTTATGCTTTAACGTAGTCATCAAATTTAATATTAAAATAAGCATAACAAGCCCCTATATTAAAATTGTCACTGGATTCATGTTAAAAAGGGTTGTGTATTCGAGCACTTTTCATTGATCTGTAAAATAAAATAGCAATTGTTCATAACTTGGAGAATGCAAACTTTTCAAATTTCGTTCATTTCAATAAAAAAAGAATTTTGCAATATATAAAGCAAACATACACATAAATGTGATAATAAAGGTAAGAAAGAACATGTTTGAAGAAAACAATCTGATTTTTGATTTCAAAGCATCCGAATTGAAGTATATCATCATAACACACACACACACACACACACACACACACACACACACACACACACACACACACACACACACACACACACACACACACACACACACACACACACACACACACACACACACACACACACACACACACACACACACACACACACACACACACACACACACACACACACACACACACACACACACACACACACACACACACACACACACACACACACACACACACACACACACACACACACACACACACACACACACACACACACACACACACACACACACACACACACATACACACACACACACACAATATATATCGGAGAATGTTCATAATTTTCGGAAAGCCACATTTTGTTAACATTTTTCCTTTTCTAAGGGGAATTGATCTTATTTTAGATGCCGAAAGTGTTTATAACGAAAGTGAAATCAGCAGTTCCGTGTTTGAAGATGCAGTTAGCGATGATAACTTCCCAGAATTCTTAGATCACTGTAAGCTAATTTTTTTATACATGAAGAGTAGTGCTCGTGAAAACTCCAAAAATTCTAGCACGAGTGTAATTGAAGAAATAACCTATTCACTCGAATTTTTAATTTAAAATATATATACAATCAGATGGAAGTTCGTACTTTTTCAATTTAAGTTCATATCTTTACTTTAAAAATAAAGGCGAACTTGAAAAATTGAACTGTGAAAAATTACGAACCTTATGTAGAAATGCTATATATATATAATATATATGCATTTATATGAACAAGAGAGATTTTTCTATCACCAAAATTTATTTTTTATTGAAGGCAATTAAAATTTCAAAAATTTTTAAATCGAATTTAATTTTATGCATTGAAAAATCAACAAGTAAGAAATTTAATATTAATTTATAAAATTAACATTAACATTCGGTGTTTAAATCAAAAAGGTTCAATCTTAGTCAAATTTTCAAAAATCAAAAAGTTTATTTGCTAGAATCGACACTAAAACTTCAGAAAATTGCTCCCCCAAAATAAATTCTCCAGCATAAACACTTAACTTTAATTTATGATTGAGTCACTTATCCTCGGTCCCAAATATTTCAATCAAGTTAAGATCTATATGACTTCATTTTAACTAGCTACATATAAAGTTTCTATGGGATTGTATGCACGAGGATTCGACAAGTATTTTCAGCTATGGACTTCATTGGGTCTTCCTAAGATCTAGAGGGCCACCACTAAAGTTCGGTTGAATCAAAATTTTAAAAAGCTAGCACTGCACTACTTTAGTCAAAATTATCATTTTAATTATCCAGTATTATTTTACAAACTTTTTTATATCATTTTGAAAAAAGGGCACTTAAAGTTGCCTTAAAACTTGGCCAACTTTTAAGTTTTTCTGTAGAAGTTTTGAAAAGTTTACGAAAAATACTTTTCAATAAAAATTTTTAAAGTTTAGGAAGGTAGTTTTTCCACTCCCAGCATATTTATTGATAGAATTTATTAAGTATCTACTCATTGCTTAAAAACAAGTCGTAAGGGTATGTTGAATAAAATGTATGTTTTCTTATAAAGACGCTTCTGTCGTTTACGTATATGAAACATCTCTTTACAATTATCAAAAAAATAATAGTTCGTCTTTCAATCTTATAATTCTTTCGTCTTTCTTGCTTATAATATCAAGGATTGAGAACCGTACATTTTAAATTAAACCTGCATAATTATTAATTCTTTTATATAAAATATTTAATTTTATTACCAAGACAAACCGGAAATCTATGAAAAAATATTCAAGTTCTACAAAAAAAGTGAAAAGATGATAATTGCACCCACAATTCTAGAAAAGTTTTCTTCTAAAATGCATCACTTCGGTGAAAACACATTTTTGAATGTTGTCTACTTTGGCAAACCTATGCCCGCGATAAAGTGGTTTTTCAATGACGAAGAGATGGAAAAGCACTTGATAACGTACAATCGCTACAACACGTTCTACGAAATAATCAACTTTGACCGAGACAACGAAGGAGAATATCGATGCGAGATTCAAAATGCCTACGGAACTTCCATCATCTTCGCTCACTTGGTTTTTAAAAATACGAGTAATTTCCTTTCTTTCTTTACTGTGAAAAAATATTAACACCTGGTATGCTAGATGAGATCTAACTTTTTACTGCAATGTATTGTAAAAAGCGAAATTTTTTCACAAATTTTCCAAATTTTGCGTTTTATTTTTTATTTTTATTATAAATAGTTAAAAACATTGAAATACAATATATTATTTTTAGTTTGAAGAGATTTTTGCCCGCCTAAAATTTGTATCCTTCTTTTCAAGTTTAGATAATTTACTGAATATTTAAGTCACAAAATAATTCATTACCACATTTTAAACAGTTTATCAACTAATTAATCTTATTAATTGATTATACGTAAATTAATAACTAACATTATCCACCAATTAAATACTAATTAACTGCAGCATATTAATTATATACATGTTTATCTATTAAAACATAATAACTAAATGATGCATTTTAAAATATATAGATAATTTTTTTGACATGAAATATAACTTTTTTTATAATTATATAGTAAGCAAATATCCAGTTGGCAAATTCATGTTTTTTAAAATCATTAACATTTTTTAAAAAGTTGAAATAACCTTAAAATTCAATCGAAAAAAAACTGAACACATAATGCGTTCAAAATTCGCCAAAGTTTGGTAGGAATGAATATGTTTAAGGGGAAACCAGGATAATATCTTTATTCAAAATTTTAAAAATCTATCAGATAGCAGAGATATTTTCTTTTTCAATGTAAAATAAATAAAAATTCCATTATGAAATAACTAAAATTGGAAGTGATAAAGACTGCTGATAGAGAGTTAAATGGAGTATTCTTCTTCTTCTTCTTTCGATTTATTTTTAAAGGTGATTTTTCCTTCCATAAAACACCTTCCTGTTGACATATGAGTTATAGGTTGATTTTTCATCATATTTTATTTTTCAATTCTTTTTTCTATGTTTCCCTATCTATTTATTTAAAATTAATAAGCCTTTTCAATATTAATATTGTACTTCTTCAAATCTCTTTCAGCCACATAATTCCATGTGATGCTTGGACTCCCACGTTTCGTTTTTCCTTCAACTTCAATGTACATCACTTTATTTACCCATTCTTCTTCATTCTTTCTTTCCAAGGGACCCTTCCATCTTAGTCGATTCCTACAAATAACTATTTCCCAAAAGTTTTCAGCACTTCTTTTGATTTCACTTTGATAATATGAAGAATTAGGATGAGCAGTTCCTTAAACCCAAAATTTTGCGTTATCCTATACTTACAAAAGTCGTGATAATTTTATGTAAATCATTTAAAATACTAGATTAAAAAGTTTATTATAAACGTTAGCATCATGATCATGACTATAATGTAGAATCGATAGAAAGTTACTCATTAAAAGTACTTTTCATCTTCTGAAGAATGCAAGTTTTGTTGAAATCAGTGTAGAAATTTGCCAAATCCAAGTCTCCTTCATGATTTCTTAAATTTTTTAAATATATTATCATTAACGGTTGAAATTGTTGTTGATTATTTCAGAAATCATTGAAGTGGAAGGATTTGATGCAGGAGATGAATGCATTCTCTCAACTTGGAGAAAAGTTTTGCCTAGTTATAGTCTTGAGTCAAACTACGACTTGTGCAAACTCGAAGTGAACATCTTTGATAAGAGACTTCCCCAAACCACATCAGGAAAAGCGCCAAAAAGTGTAAAAAGGCAGGAAGCTTTCAAAGTGAACAAGCAACTGAGCACTAGCCCTCAGATTAAACACCTAATTTCCTCTGACCCAGTTCCTATGATCAAGTGGTACAAAGATCAAAGGTTGCTTCCCCAAGACTCCCAATTCAAATCGTCCTTCAATGAAAAAGATGGCGCGTATCTTAATTTTCTATTTTCATCAAAATGTTTTATATTACGCAGGCTAAAAACTTAAGGGCTATTTTGGAGTTCGTAGACAAAGAACGGGACTACTCTGGCAAGTATGAGTGCGTTTTAGAAAATTTATTTGGAAAAATAACCTTAAAAACGAATGTCTACTCATCCAAAATTGATCTTATACAAGGTATTTTTTTCCTTTATATTTTTTTTTACTTTTTAAATTTCATTCAAAATATCAGTTCATATTTTATTTATTTACTTTTTAGACTTTATGTTTCTTTTCACCACTTACTTGATATTTTTTCATAATTTAGGTCAGATTCCACCTAGCAATTACAAGAGCGGATTAAATTCAAAGATTATAAAAAAAGCGTTTTATCGTAGACTGCTAGCTAGTCATTGATATACACATATGTGAAATAGGATCATAAACAAATAGAAATAGTATTACTTATTCCAAACAAGAACAACACTTTAATATATATATATATTTCCTCGTATAAGTTACTTGATATTTTCTAGCTGTAGAGTAATAAATTTTCCCGAGGAATTTACACGAAATTCGTGAATACAATAATTTCGAGAAATTAAATTTCGTGAACTTAATTTTCAGAGTTTCAAGTTTTTTTATGAAATTTTCTATAACATTTAAAATCTTTCATTTATTATATAAAAATCACTGTAATTTCAATACTAAGTGTTCAACAAGTAAAAAACTAAATTTTTTAGGCTAAATATCTAAAATTTTAGAAATGTTTAACGCATTAACGGGTAGAATAATCAGACGATATCTAATGTAAAGCAGAACATTTGTATTAAAAAGCATTCATAAAAGCAGACGATTTTATTTTTGTAAAGTCGACATATGTCGACTGTGGTTGATAACCGGTTTATGGCAAAAATTCTCAGGAAATTTGTTTTTAAACAATATAATTTGCGAAAGTTTTTTTTAAAGACTTTCTTTCCAAAAATCCAATTCACATAGCGATTAAAAAAACAATATATCAGCAGATGGTCTAGTACTCTAGTGGTTTGGAGCCTAGGGTAGTGAACCAAATGGTTTGGGTTCGATTCTCAATCGTGACTATTATTACCATCTGTCCAGCTATGGAAGATTATTCTTCTCTGTGGATGCGATACCAACAATTAAAAAAAACTTTAGAATACAAACAGAAATATTTTTCGTAACTTTGTTTGTTTGAATCTATATTAAAATTTTGAATATGTTTTGAAGTTTTGGGTAATTTAAAAAAAATTCAAATCACTTATCTTTTTCATTTATAATATACAGCAAGTCCTTGCATAACGCGGTAAATTGTTTCCGATCAACATTCGCACTATGCAAAACCGCATTGTTCAATGTCTATTATTAATATTGCGTTTCAATGAGACTGGTTAGCGCAAAAATGTAAAAATGAGATGTAAAAAGTTTAACCCATTTACGACCAATGTTCCTATTTGGGAACATAAGTAATTTTATCTTCGTCTGCTTTTTTCAATGACTTTGAATATAAATCGTCTGCGTTTTTTTAGATATCGTCTGCTTTGCTTGGTCGTAAATGGGTTAATTTTACATCATAAACAAATAAAGTAAAATATATTTAAAAATAAAATAAAAAAATAAAACTTTGTTTAGCAAAACCCACACTAATCAAAACCGCACTATACAACGACTTTGTGTATTTTAAATACTATAAAAAGATATAATAATATAATTTACTTCTTAGAAAATACTGATGACGTTGTTCCTCTGAAAAATACAGCTCAGTTAGAAGATATGGATGAAGAAAGTACAATAGAATTTCCTAAAAGTTTGAAAGCTTTAGAAAATGAGAAAATGGCTTTTTTAAATTCAAAAAAACTTTTACATGATTCTACAACGGTCCCTGAAACGTCACAAACTTTGGATATAGAAAAAGAATCACCTCATGGAGTCGATTATTATTATTTAAAGCAAGGTGATCTTCAAAATACAACTTGTGAAAGGGTGGATGCTTCTGACGAAGTTATTACGATTGAAGGAAGTGAGCCTTTTTTTTTTGAAGGACCAAAATTATCCATTCTAGAAGAAGAAGTTTATCCGTACATTAAAGATATTAGTTTTCAAACATTTCTTCCAAAACACACAAGAAGGTTTGGAAAGAGAAATTTTATCAGAAGAGATTTTAGAGAAGAACATACTGAAAGCATAAACATAATAGGTATGCTAATAAATTCAATTACCGAGCTTATAGATTTAGATATAAATAAGTGACATATTAGTCCTATGCATCGCGTGGTAGTTATATTTTTAAATACATAAATGAAAAAGAAATTACAATGTGAAAAAGATGAGCAAAATATTATAGAAAAAAAAAGAAATAAGGAACATTTGTTAGACAGAATAATTTAGGATTAATTCATGCTTTCAGCCTAATCTGGGCGAAAATTTCGAATGGCAAACCGTTAAATGGTAAAAATGTTTATACAACATAAGGTCAAATTGAAAAAAAGCGAATACTATTGTGTTTCACTGGTTATTCCGATTTTTCTGTCATATATCACTAGTTATTTAGTGAATTAGAAAAGCGCCTGAGCAATATTTTAACAATTTATAATTGGCATTTTTATAAACTTGTGTCATATCGCATCTCTTTTTTATCATATCTTTCAAATAATCTCTAAAGCAAAAGAGTTTATACATAACATTATGACTAGTCAATATCAATAATAAAAACAATAATAATGTATAAAACAAAATATGAGCCTTTTAAATTTTATATTATTTCCTCAAAATGCACGGCATTATAAAAATCAAATATAAAAAGATGCCTCTTTTAGTTTAACCAGGTAAGTAATTACCAGACAAAGCAGAATACTTTTTTGAATTTCTATTCATTTCAGTTAAAATCTAGACATTGTCTGCTGTCTATGATTGGATCATGGGTATTTTAAAATGAATAAACTCTTACGAATACACAATTCGAAAAAAACTTCCAGCCAAACTTATACTATTGCTCAATGCGAATAAAATTCTAAACTTTTCAAGGTTACTTACTTATACAAATAGATATCATTTCATTTGGAGAAATATTGACATTTACTAATGCGCTTTCGGATTCAAGATTTAGGACAGCGAAGATTCAACACGCCAAGAATTCATAGAGCATACATCAGTACCTTCGAAGATGCTCCCTCTCTTGGAAGAGGAGGAGAGAAAGGAAAGAGGGAAAAAGGAAGAATGCCACCTCACCGTTGCACAAGAATGATGGAAGAAACCAAAGAAGAGGTGTGGGAGAGACGCATTTATCATCCATGCAGTAATCTTAAAAGAGTTTATAAACATTCTTTTTTATTAGCCTTGCATAAAATAAAATGGTCTGCTTTAATTTATATAAAAACTCATTGAAAAAAAAGCAGACGATTCATTTTAGAGAACCAAAGCCCAAAATTTTAAACTTTGTGTGGAATGGATAAGAACGAAATAATAAAAAAACATAAAAAATATATTTATTTAATTTTTTTGTAAGAATAAAATTAAAGCTGCAAACTCTTAAAATTATTGTAAAAAATCACTATCATGAAAAAAATGTGTGATAGCATCATGAAAGCATAAGGGGAACGCGAGTGTATTAATTTGCCTAGTTGACATTTGTTCAACGCATATTTGCACAAAATAATTATAAAAAAGGAACTTGCAAAGTTATAAAATTTTCAAGAGAACATAAGATTTTCTGTTATGACTGAATTTGGTGGTCACACTTCGTAGCTTAAAATAAAGAACTCACTTTAACAGTTTTTTAATTGTCGGTATCTCATCCAACGTAAGTTTAATCTTCCAGAGCTAGACAGATGATCGCGTGATAATCGAACCCAGACTATCAGGATCGAGATCCTAAGCTCCCACCACTAGCCCATCTTTGTAAGATATTCATTTATTTATATATCAATCGCCTTTCTAATATATTACATTATGTTGTTTTTTCGTATAAAAAAACCTCTCAAAGAAAATTTTTTTTTTGTTCACATTATACCTTGGAGTATTTCCATCGAGTAGGTACGTTTTATCTGGTCACCGGTGGCATAGTGGTTAGCCTCAGGGATTTCATTCCAAAGGTCTCGGATTCGATTCTTGATATATCCGAAATAATTTAATTTCTCGTTGTTTAATCTGATGCCATCCGAATGACGTCAAGAAGGGTATCCAGTCAAGAAATGCATCACGGTCCAAATAAAAAGTCCCACAAATTTAAGTGGGTTAGGCACGTCTTACCATGTGGATTCAGGAATCTTAAACAAAGTTTTTTTAGGCAATCTTTTTAACGTTAAAGGAATTTATACACTTGATTATAAACACAAAAAAACTACTTTCTACAAAGCTTAGGGACTCAATGAATGTGTTCAATATATAGAAGTGTTCACTATGAACAGGTTAACTTCGTTCACAAGAATAAATTAAGCTTTGGAAAAGTCTTCACAGTTTTAAATTCTCAGTGTTCACTAAATAGAGAGCTTTTCAAAACGGGAAAATTTTAAGAAAATGGCTGTTAGTGTATAAGGGATAGAAAAATGAAGTCATCTCAAAAAATTATATGACTTGATGAAGAAATAGACAATAAAATGATATTTTTCAAAAAAATAAGCATCGCATGATATGCGAGTAGAGAATATCGTGTCTATTAGTTTTTGCAGGCTCAACTTACACGCAAATAAAGCAACTGCTTGCGATCTTTATCTTTGGAGGCGCTGAGTTCAAAAAAATGTACTTAAGAATTAATTATTTTTCAAATTATGGAACAAATCCAATATTGATTTACGCCATTTGAAATATTAAGCGTTTTCTAGGGCCCACTTTTGTATCCTCTGAGCAATTTAAAGTGTTTTGGGGTTAGGGTGTGCTCTAGCGGAGCGATTCTAGAGTTTATACAATCAAACTTTTAATTGGAAAGGTGAAACTTTAAATTTTATTCATAATTTTATATTTCTTGTAAAAGCTATTATATATATTAAAGTATAAATTTGGAGTAAAAGCATGATTCAAACATTGTAGTAAAAGTAATAATTTTAAATTTCCTTTAAATTTTTATAACTTTTTTAGACAAACGACCTCAAATTAATGAAAAAAGAATAACTATAAGAATTATAAAACCAAATAGCAAAATTTCAGAACAAAATTATTTGAAAGAAGACTACAAGAATAAAAAGAGGCTGGAAGACAAAATGAAAGAAAGTGATCAGAAGGTTTTTTACATCAAAGAGATTAAAGTTTTGAAGTTAAAAGAAAACAAAGTTCCTGGTTATATGGATGAAGAAAGCCATGATAAAATATTTGAAAATAGGACGGAATGTATGTCAACAATTTTCATTATGTAATAAAAAATATCTAATATGTGTTACAATTTTTATTAAAGTAAGCAATGGAAAAAGAGATTGTATAAAAGGAATGGAAGAAGGCAAATTAATATGCCATGAAAAAAAACCAAAGAGCATAATGATGGAAAGTTTAAACGAAGATATTATAAACAAACTATTAGAAGATGAAAAGTATCTGAAGATAAATAGTAAGCTTGAAAAATAAATAATTATGGTAACACTATATTCCTTTTTTGTCCTGCTTTTTATACGTAAAAAGATTATAGGATAAGAAGAAAACATTTAAATCCTGGGCAAATTCACAGGTAAGAAGAGGAGGTGATGACGTTGTGGTGACTAAAAATAATCGAAAAAATGAAAAGAAAGTCTATTCTAAAAAGCTATTTTAATATATTTATGATTAAGTGAAATAAGTTAAGAAAATTATAGCATCTTTGAAAGATTGGGTCAAATAAAGCAATTTTGATAGATGATAAATGAAAAATTTAACAAATTTCTATATGCTCTAATAATAATTTATCGACTTTACTGCTCATTATGACTATTCAGAATTTTTCTTCAATATATATAATAGTTGACAAATGTGGGACCAATTTTTAAATAGACGTTAATAAGTAAAATTTTGGAAATCTATCATTAGGATTAGGATTAGAATAGAATGACCATTGGTGCTAGTAAAGAGTAGTGTTAGGATTATGTTTAGGAACTACATACATACTAGAGATATCTGATGGGGAATTTTTTGCATCCATGGATGCGGATGTGAGAATTATTTTTTTTAGCGGAGGCGGATATCATAATTGCTATACTAAACAAACGCATTTTAAGCTTTTTAAAAATTTAGAGAGAAGATGTCAATGTATATATGTTATCATAAAGACGTACTTATAAAAATTTTGGATCAATTAAAATTTGAAAAATTCCGAAAAAAACTTTCTGGTTAATAGAAAAAAGAATATCGTTTTGAATGTAAGATTTCCAAACTTTTTGCGGATATCCAATACATCACTAATACATACATACATACATACATACAGTAGAATCTCGCTACTATGCCCCCTCGGTACTATGCCACTCTCGCTACTATGCCACTTTCACTCGGTCCGGACAAAATTCAGTAGAAAATAAACTTACTATGCCACCACCTAATCTCGCTATTATGCCACTATTTATTTGTGTGTTGCGTTTTTAAATTATATTTCTCAACTTTTTTTACAAAATTAATGAATATATTTTTTTAGATTTATTGTTTTTATTTGCGTAAAAAATTAACATGTCAGATATAAAACGCAAGCGAACCGATTTCACTCTAAAGCAGAAAAAAGAAATTATTGATGCCGAAAAAAATGAGCATAATCAGTCCAAGCTGGCCAGAGAAATAAGCAAGAAATGGGGTATTGAAGTGAAGAGAACTACGGTAAAAAGCATTCTCAGCAAAAAGGATGCAATCGAGGCTGCAATCAAAACTGGATTTTCATCGAAACGCGTTAAGTTGACGCAGGCTCACGATCCAAATCTCGATGAAGGGGTGCTCATGTGGCTGAAGCAAGCGAGAGGACACAATCTGCCTGTCAGTGGAAGTCTGGTCGAAGAAAAGGCAATGAAACTGGCCGAGATAATGCACATTCCGGGATTCATGGCAAGCGACGGTTGGCTGGACAATTTCAAAAAGCGTCACGGCATTACTTTTAAAACAATACAAGGAGAAGCAGGAGCGGTAAATTTGCAATCTCTTTTTGAGTGGCAACAACAGGTTCTCCGACCTTTGCTTGCACAATTTTCTGCAGAAGACGTCTTCAATCTAGACGAAACTGGACTCTTCTGGCAGCTGCTACCAAACAAGACCATGGCTTTCAGAGGAGAGCGGTGCACTGGAGGTAAAAAAAGTAAGCAAAGAATCACTCTTCTGGTTGGAGCAAACATGAGCGGCAACGAAAAGCTTCCTCTTCTGGTGATTGGCAATTCAAAGAAACCGCGTGCCTTCAAAAACAAAAAAATTCCGGTGACATACAAGGCAAATTCGAAAGCGTGGATGACGGCGGAGCTCTTCGAAGAAACATTGCGTGAGTGGAACGAGCGACTCGTCAAGCAGGGGCGCAAAGTGCTGCTTTGTCTCGATAACTTCTGTGGCCACCCATCTGATCTCCAGTTCGACAATATTAAGCTGCTATTTTTTCCTCTTAACACAACATCAATCTCGCAACCAATGGATCAGGGGGTTATAGAGAGTCTCAAACGCCACTACAAGAAACTTTTGCTCTCTCGCAGGCTTGAAGCCATAGACGAGGAAAGAGAGTTTAAGTTCACGTTGCTTGATGCTCTACACGTTGCCCGGTATGCTTGGGAGCAGGTTAACAAATCGGTCATTAAAAACTGTTTTGTAAAAGCTAAGTTTGTGGAAGAAGAAATTGATCAGATTGAGCCAAAAGATGAAGAGTTGCTCGAGATTTGGAATGCTTTGCCTACTGAGGAAAAGATGCACAATAACGAGGAGATTGAGCTAACTGACTTTCTCAATGCTGACGAGCGTCTCGCAACTAGTGGCTCTCTTCTGCTAGAGGAGATTGCTGAGGAAGTGCTGAAAAGCAAGGAACAAATTGAAAGCGAAGACGACAAGGAAACTATCGAAGAGGAAGTGGTTCAATTCCAAGAAGCCCAAAGAGCGTGGAGCACTGTTCGAAAATTTATGCAGCATTGTAGCGTAAAGCTCAAAGTGATGCAAGCGTGCGATTGTTTAGATCAAGAAATGCTTGAGATCCGCCATATGAAAATGCGTCAGACAACCATTTTTGAGAGCTTTGGAATAGGACACAAATATATAAAAAAAATAAAACTGTTTTTTAATAAATGTGATTTTATTTGAAAAAATAAGGCTATTTTTACAAAACCCTCGCTACCATGCCACTCTCGCTACTATGCCACTTTTGGTCGGCCCCGAAGGGTGGCATAATAGCGAGATTTTACTGTACATACATACATACATACATACATACATACATACATACATACATACATACATACATACATACATACATACATACATACATACATACTAGAGATGTATCGGATGTGAAATTTTTTAGAAGTCTTTTTCTTTTATTGGTATAAATGTTTCCAGCAGTACTGAAAAGCTGTTCGCTTTGCACGGTGCTAGGAGGACAAACGAGATATTGGAATGCAATTTTTGATAAAAATGGATACTGTTTTTCTTTAATTCTCCACCAATCCAAACTATGTATAGTTGTACCATTGATTCTTTTCTCTTTTTGATATCTCATTATTTCTCCACCACAAACATTATCTTCGTTTTCTTGTTCATTTTCTTCTTCACTATCAGAATTTAACATAGAATTCATCACTTCATTTATGGTAGTAAAATTTTCATTAATACTTTTTTTCATCTTTTTACAGCTTGGCATTTGAGATTGATTATCTTCTTTATCTTCATATAAATTAAAAAGGAAATTCTTCACATTACTTGTTATTTCAGAGACAGTAAAAAATTTACTTTTAAATCTTGGATCAAGAAAAGTAGCTACCGTGTAAAATTCTTCATTTTCAATTTCACCAAATCTAACTTTGATTTCAGAATTCATCTTTTCTTTCATTACATGAATAATTTTCGTTATATCTTTATCTTGATTAAAATTGGTAATTTTTTCATATTCATCTTCTTCTTCCTCATGTACCCATATTTTTTATCCAGTATTTTGATATGTTAATGTTTTTTTCAAGGCAACAATATTGGGGATAACTTCTGAAATTGAAGATGATGTGTAGCTGAGTTTTTTTGTTATTTCCTCATATGGATCCAAGACGTCAACTATTTTTTCCATTAAAAGCCACTCAAAGTTGTTTATCTGCTTAACTTTAACATTTGTAGCACTATAAACACATAACGAATCTTTTACTTCGAGTAATCTTTTCAACATGTAAAATGTGCTATTCCACCTAGTAGGTGTGTCATTCAAGATTGAAACTTTTGGAAAGTTTAAACGATCTTGAATTTTTTTTAATTCATCCTGTGCCATAATAGAATGATGAAAATGAGAGCCTATATCACGACTTTTTTTTAATAGGTTTTCTATTTCAACATGGGATGTTAAACCATACTTAACAACTTGTTGAATTTTATGAATAGCACAGTCTAAACTTCTCAAATTACAAAGATTTAGTGCTTTTTTAATGTTACTTCCACCATCACGCAATACACAATGAACATGTTTGTTTTCTATCTTCCAACTTTCAAGCGTTTTAAGAAATACTTGAGAAATATATTCGCCAGTATGACGTTCTTCAAGCGGATGTGCGGCTAAAACTAAATTCACTTTCTCTAAACCTTGTATTGTATGAGCTGTTATGCTCAAGAGTGAAACACCAGCAACACTACCAGACCAAATATCTGTTGTAAAAGATATTTTAGTTTCTTTTCCTTCAAATATAATTTTTTCCACGTTTTTTTTCACAGATTCATAAATTTTATCGCAAATTAAAGAAGAGTAGAAATTTCTTTGCTTTAGTTTGTAGTTTGGTATAACACTCGAAACAAATCTTGTGAACCCTAAATTTTCAACATGACTGAAAGGAAGATCGTCTAAAACAAGCATCTCTGAAATAAGTAAATCTATTTTGCGCGAGTTTTCACTTGAGTCTTTCCATTTTTTTGCATCAGCAAAACACTCTGTAATACTTTTCTGTTTTTCTTCAGATTTAACATTTTGCGTTATTTTTAAACTATTTTTCTTTTGATATTCTTCTTTTTCTAATTGTTTTGAAATATCTGAATGCTTTGACTTCAAATGATTTCTTAAAGAAGTAGTCCCTCTTCCTTTTCTCGAGTACTTTTTCTCACATAAAACAGCATACTGAATCTTTTTCTAAAATTTCAAAATATTTCCACACTAGACTATTTTTGATGTCATTTTAACTTATAATAATTTCTAAAAATGTAAAAAAAAAATAGGAATGCTGAGAGATAAAAGCATGTAATTACATTTATAAGTTTTCAAACAATATAATGCAAAATTTCTTGAACTTTTTCCCAAAGCCAAATTCACACTATTATGTGTTATTAACGCCTAAAAATTTTCAAAAAAGAAAACTCATAAATAATACCTATTTTTAAATTTAAAATATCCAAATGTGTTTAGTTAACTGGAAAAAAATTTGAAAACTTTCACAGTTGACCTAAATAGAACATTTTTTATCCCAAACTAACTTTTGAAATAAGTGCATTAAAACTATTTGTATTTTTTTCAGTTTTTACAGTTTGAAAAAAAGATTTGAAAATATGAAAAAAAACTTTAAAAAAATAATAGTTAATTAAGTATTAATCATTCGGAAAAAGCTACTATCTTATATCAAAACTCTATTGATAACTTTATAAAATTTGAAATGGACTGAAAAAGTAAGGAATTAGTAAGATTTCAAACATCGGAAAAATAGTATATGAATTCGAATTTTATATAAATTTGCATATGTACATTGTACAATCTATTTATCTGTACACAAATATGAAAGAAGTGGTAAATATTGCTTACATTTGTTTTGTCTTTTATAAAAGTGCGTATTTTATTTTAGTTTGGAGAAAGAACTGATCGATGCAGGCAGACGCACTATGCAGTAGTAGGCTTCTAGACGCGATTACTAAGGATGTGGAAAAAGAGACAGCTTTATCATTTGTGTGAAATGAATTATGATTTATGAGCTGCTGCTTAGTGCTTATTATGCTGCACTATTATATCTAACATCATGTTATCTATGACTTGAAAAACGTGCTCTTCTGTTTGTATTGTTGCTCTTTCATTTTCTCTTTAGATTGCAATGCCGTATATGAGGAGGCATATTGCAATTTTTATTCTCTAAAAATTTTTCCTATCAATTCTACCTCTTTGCAGTGTTACATAATTAACTAGACTGTGAAGCAGTACGCTACACTAACACATTACACTAAATTGGATATATCGCTTGCGACTCATCTAACGCAATGACATCTCTCAAATAAATCCGAGTAACTTAATACTTTGTTATCTATAAATTTGCATTTAATATGCTGTACTATTTGACTTAGGTAATGTAAAACAGGTATTAGAATCTTATTGCGGATGCGGATGCGGATGCGGATTTCAACATCAAAAGAATCCGCGGATGAGGATGCGGAGCGGATGTTTGTTTTTTTGCGGATGATCCGCATATGAGGATGCGGATGCGGATATCCGATACATCTCTAATACATACATACATACATACATACAATTACATACATACATACATACATACATACATACATACATAAGGTGACCAGTATTTCCACCCCGGTAATTTCACCCCTTTGAAATTTCATTATAATTTAGCATTTAATTATTCATATTCAAAACTTTATATTTTTTCATGTTTCTTAAACTTTAAAGAATATAGTAATTTAAAATTAATAAGATTAAAAAATCATATTTTGTGGTCAAACAGGAGAAATTTCGAATAAATATAAGCAATTTGTCAATCTTAATTAAATTATTATTTAAATTTCAAGTAAAACATTGAAAATACATACCAATATACTTTTGATTAAAAAACATATATTAAGGAGATTTTTCTAATTTCAATCCATGAACATAAAAAATATTTAATAAAAAAATAGGAATTGAAAAATAGACATAAAATTAAATTTTATTTAATAATCAGTAACACTCATCAAAAAAACCATGTAATCTTCCTTCCTTTATATTAGTCACTGATCTTTTTAGTCTTATAATAATTACTTCGTATTTTTTCTTCATTTTTGAATAATCACCATAAATGTTTGATCTTAGTTAGCGCTAAAATTTCTGCTTAAATGAGAGATTCGCATAATTTCCATAAACTAAGATACATTGCTGTGACCGATGATCGAATAGCGTTGTTTGTTCGATCTTGGAATATCAGCTAAAACTTTATTTCGAACATTCCATATGTTAATAAGGAAAATAGGCTCATATCTTTTTAGATGATCTCACCTACCTCGATTTATTCCAATATATGTAATTTCGAAATATGATATGAGCTCAGCAGGCACATCAGAAAGAGTCTCGAAAGCTTCTTCGATGGGTAAAAATGCGAAATGCAGTGAACCTTTTTATTTTGAGTGCGAAGCTATCATCTGTATTATACCGAATACGTTCGGTGATGTCACTTATCTTGCTCCAATATGATTGAGCAAGATGATAAATAGAGCAGCCATAAATGTACGAAGTCTCGAAAAGCAGATATAAATGCATTGTGAATTGCTTTTTTGAAGTTAGCAATGCAATAAGAAGGCCTGGATTCTGGACGCATTTCTTTGTAACCGAGAACAATTTATCATATGTTTGTTGCGGTTCATCGGGTAAAATTGTGAACAAACGGAGACAGATATAATTATTGAATAATACATGAAGCGTAAAAAGCTGATACCAATATTTAGGCGCGACTTTGAATGCTCCATCACACATCCAATAAATACTACTTGCAATAACAAGACCTTGTATTGTTAAATATTCGGCATAGATCTTCAATTCATACGCTAAAAACAATGAACCATCGGGTAAACACTTCAAAGAATCCGAAATCTCTTACCCCGTACGACTTTAGGGAGCAGTGGTATGAGAAGACTTTTTTCTCCAATTTCTGATATTTCTTGGGATACAATCGATATCTCGGTTCCAAACGGTTCCTTAAGAAGATATATAGACAGCAAAAAGATGCAATGAAATTGACGTGTTTGATTTATTATAAACAGATGTACACTTTTTCTTTCTATATCATGATCATTAAAATGGTTCTAGGAGAAAAGTGTGCAGCAGAAAAAAAAAGAAAAATAAACTCTTTTGTCGTTTGCACACTTTTCTCCGTTTACCATTAAAATGAGATGACAGTGAAAAAAATATTTTATATGAATGAAGGCCAGTAAAGTTTTATGCAAAAAATTGTATAGTGAAATAAATCAATTAATAAAATTGATAATCTAGATATCAACATATTGCGTCCAAGCATATGATAGGTTTTAATTAAATCATTTACAAAAGTCACAATTTTATTCTTCTGTTTACCGCAAGTAATCTAGATATTTATTAACTATTGATAATAAGTTTGATTGTAAATGAAATAATCAAACTAAGTTATTCTCGGAACCGCGGAATACTTTTCGGTTCCAAAACGGTTCCAAAATTTTTAGAACAGAGAACGTCCTGGTATTTCAGAACCGGGAGCAAACCCTAGCCGTCATACATAAGCCACATAAGGTGATTAACAGAGAACAGCATAGTGCTCTAAAAGAGAATATTATATTATATACAATCTACAAGTAAGAACTTCTAGAATATAAGGATTTGTGTTTAATTAGCCACTAAAGTTCCAAACGGATTGGAAAGTGTAGACGTACCAGAATCATCAAAAAGGAAAATTCAAACAAATCATAAAGAAAAGAAGCTACTTTGTGAACTTTTTAATGATAATATTGAAAATTTAAAGAGGGATTCTTCAAAAAAATTATCCGTAGTTGAAGGTAATATGCTTTTAATATTTCACCAAACAGAATATTTTATTCCGTTTTTTTAGTGACAGCTAATGTCTTGGATGAGTTAGAAAGTGTAGCTGTATCAGAACCAGGAAAAAAGACAATTCAATCAAATCTTGAAGTAAAGAGACCAAGTTGTGATTTTATTAATGATACAATTGATAACGTAAAGAGAGATTCTTCGGAAAGTGAAAGTAGTTTAAATTTAGAAGTTAACAAGTTATCTGGAAATAAAGGCAGAATGTCTTTTAGTATTGAACCAAGGGAAGAAATGAAATATGATGTGCTATCTACTGGTAAAAATGTAAAAATATTATTTAAACTAGATTAATTATTCGTCTTTTTTAGTGACAGCTAATGTCTTGGATGAGTTAGAAAGTGTAGCTGTATCAGAACCAGGAAAAAAGACAATTCAATCAAATCTTGAAGTAAAGAGACCAAGTTGTGTTTTTATTAATGATACAATTGATAACGTAAAGAGAGATTCTTCGGAAAGTGAAAGTAGTTTAAATTTAGAAGTTAACAAGTTATCTGGAAATAAAGGCAGAATGTCTTTTAGTATTGAACCAAGGAAAGAAATGAAATATGATGTGCTATCTACTGGTAAAAATGTAAAAATATTATTTAAACTAGATTAATTATTCGTCTTTTTAGTGACAGCTAATGTCTTGGATGAGTTAGAAAGTGTAGCTGTATCAGAACCAGGAAAAAAGACAATTCGATCAAACCTTGAAGTAAAGAGACCAAGTTGTGATTTTATTAATGATACAATTGATAACGTAAAGAGAGATTCTTCGGAAAGTGAAAGTAGTTTAAATTTAGAAGTTAACAAGTTATCTGGAAATAAAGGCAGAATGTCTTTTAGTATTGAACCAAGGGAAGAAATGAAATATGATGTGCTATCTACTGGTAAAAATGTAAAAATATTATTTAAACTAGATTAATTATTCGTCTTTTTTAGTGACAGCTAATGTCTTGGATGAGTTAGAAAGTGTAGCTGTATCAGAACCAGGAAAAAAGACAATTCGATCAAATCTTGAAGTAAAGACACCAAGTTGTGATTTTATTAATGATACAATTGATAACGTAAAAAGAGATTCTTCGGAAAGTGAAAGTAGTTTAAATTTAGAAGTTAACAAGTTATCTGGAAATAAAGGCAGAATGTCTTTTAGTATTGAACCAAGGGAAGAAATGAAATATGATGTGCTATCTACTGGTAAAAATGTAAAAATATTATTTAAACTAGATTAATTATTCGTCTTTTTTAGTGACAGCTAATGTCTTGGATGAGTTAGAAAGTGTAGCTGTATCAGAACCAGGAAAAAAGACAATTCGATCAAATCTTGAAGTAAAGACACCAAGTTGTGATTTTATTAATGATACAATTGATAACGTAAAGAGAGATTCTTCGGAAAGTGAAAGTAGTTTAAATTTAGAAGTTAACAAGTTATCTGGAAATAAAGGCAGAATGTCTTTTAGTATTGAACCAAGGGAAGAAATGAAATATAATATGCTATCTACTGGTAAAAATGTAAAAATATTATTTAAACTAGATTAATTATTCGTCTTTTTTAGTGACAGCTAATGTCTTGGATGAGTTAGAAAGTGTAGCTGTATCAGAACCAGGAAAAAAGACAATTCGATCAAATCTTGAAGTAAAGACACCAAGTTGTGATTTTATTAATGATACAATTGATAACGTAAAGAGAGATTCTTCGGAAAGTGAAAGTAGTTTAAATTTAGAAGTTAACAAGTTATCTGGAAATAAAGGCAGAATGTCTTTTAGTATTGAACCAAGGGAAGAAATGAAATATGATGTGCTATCTACTGGTAAAAATGTAAAAATATTATTTAAACTAGATTAATTATTCGTCTTTTTTAGTGACAGCTAATTTCTTGGATGAGTTAGAAAGTGTAGCTGTATCAGAACCAGGAAAAAAGTTAATTCGATCAAATCTTGAAGTAAAGACACCAAGTTGTGATTTTATTAATGATACAATTGATAACGTAAAGAGAGATTCTTCGGAAAGTGAAAGTAGTTTAAATTTAGAAGTTAACAAGTTATCTGGAAATAAAGGCAGAATGTCATTTAGCATTGAACCAAACAAAGAAATTAAATATGATGTGCTATCTACTGGTAAATAATATAAAAATAAGATTTTTTTTATTTATTTTTTATAGTAAAGCAAAGCAAAAAGGAAAAAAATGAATTTAAGGTTGGTGAAAAGTTGTTCCACAAGCAAATGTTTCACACTACAACAGAATTTCATTTTTTTTATTATGCAAACTAGATTATATGATAAACTTAGAAAATAAAGTATGATAAACTCAAATCTTCAATTCAAATTTTTATATTACCCTTAATTTTTTTTCGATGAGTTAAATATATATCTTCATTTCAGACATTTATTAACTAAAAATTCTTGCCCTACTATAATATTCGATGATAAATAAGTAGTGAAAAATTTTGTATTAAATTATGAATGTTACATTGGCCGAAAATTTTGATAAAATTTATTAGAATAATATATTTCTCCTTTTGTGTTGGGCCTTGGGTTCCTCTCGCTGTAAATTCCAACAGTACTCGGCTAACATTGCAGAACTCCATTCTCCTTAGTATCTTTCTCCTATTTTGCTTATATATTGATGAAATCTTTCGCCAAGTTCGTCACTTCATGGAAAAATATCAAGATGGGAATGCAAAAAATGAACATTTAGTGACATATTGCATCCAAGCATATGATAGGTTTTAATTAAATCATTTACAAAAGTCACAATTTTATTCTTCTGTTTACCGCAAGTATTTCTTTACAAACAACTTTAATCCTATTAGTGCTGGACTAAATTTGTCAGCTTAAGTGCTGGGGGGGGGGCGTAAAGTACCTATTTTTCTAAGATTTATATATATATTTTTAATGTTATATATATTTTTCAACTATGCTGAATTCAGTGGTGATGTACTTTTTTTTTATCAAAATCAATCAAACCTGTAAAAAAAATGGTTAATATTTTACAGCTCATCTCAAAATAAAATTTTTATTTAAATAATTATATAATGTCTTTTACACACATAAACCTATTTTCAAGCATGCTGAATTCAATGGTGATATTCATTTTTTATGAAAATAATTTTGCTTTAGGTGTTTAATTCACTCACATTTTTCAGCAAATTAGGTATCTTGATAGGACCTTCATCATTTTGGCTACAAATTTGTTATCGGCTAATAGTCTTTACCTCATATCTTCTATACTTTACACTACGTAATTTTACTATTCATTCTATGATGATCTATTCTTGGTAGCTCTTTTTTCATTAGAAATTTATTTTCTTCAATGTGTGTTTGAAAATTTTTTTAAGGATTTATTTTAAATAGATTTTTTCGTCTTTCAAAGCATTCTGATTAAAGAATCATCTTGATGATCTTAGACTTTTTTTTTTATCAGTATCGTGTATTTTATTATGAAATGATATGAAGATATATTGAATCTGAATATTTGCCAACAAATCCCAGTTCAAAGGTTTTTTCTGATGAATTATTCATTATGTTAATTGTTCAATTACAAAAAGTTGTCCACCTTCTTCATCTAAAAGATTCTCTCTTTCACACAAAAGGAAAACGATGGGCACATTCAATTTAAATCACATATTCTCATATTCGCATCTGTGCCATTTCTGATAACTCTGACTTTTCTAAATTTTCAAAATTCCTACACCTCTAGTTAAATGATAATTGTGATTCTAGATGATAAGCTATAGATTTAGGGATTTTTCATTTGTAAAAGAGGAACTTTTTGTACAGTCAAAATCTTTTTTAAAGCACACAATATTACATCATTACATCACTTACTAGTTCATTAGAACATGGTAGATTTTCCATTTGGTCAAGATACATATTTTTTTTTAATTATTTCTTTTGATCACAAGTTCTATTTTCAATTAGTTTTCAGGTTACTTCCTTCTATTATACTAATCTTCAAAATATTTTATAATACGTTTTTTTTTTAAATAAATATTTCTTACTCAAGATGATTGAAGAAAGTTTTTAAAGTCAAAATACAAAAAAATATATTTTTATAATATAACGATTTTTTGAAAAAATTTTATAGAACTGATTTTCGGGCATATATCACTAATTCAATTGCCATTTACAGATATTTTTTAACCGTATTAGCCAAAATAGAGTACAGAAATAAAATAAGCTTTGTCGATTTGGTATAAATACAGATATTTTATTTGAAAGAGATTTTTTTTTAATAATTTTGGAGACACTATCTAGAAGTAAAACGTGAATCTGATTGAAGCTTTCAAATATTTTAAAACCATAAATGCCAAAGCTAAGTAAAAAATGAAAACAGCATCTTCCATTTGGTATAAAAACAGATATTTTATTTAAATTTTAAAAATATTTCTGTAGCTATTAGACGTAAATCGAACATTTGATTGACACTTTCAAACATTTTATAATCTCTAAATACAAAAACTGATTTTAGAAATAAAACTAGCATGGTTGATTTGGTATAAAAACATATATTTAATTTAAAATTAGAGAGAATATTTTTGGAGACAGTCTTTAGAAGTAAACCGCAAATTTGATTGACACTGACAGATATTTTAAAACCTCTAAATGTGAAAACTGAGTTCAGAAATGTAACCAGCATGACCGATTTGGTATAAAAACATATATTTTATGTAAAATTTGAAATAATGTTTTTTTGGAGACAATTTTTAGAAGTAAACTGCAAATTTGATTAACATTTATATGTATTTTCTAATACTAAATGTAAAAAGTCTAGAAATGAAACCAGCATGGCCTATTTAGTTTAACACATATACAGTAAAACATCGTTATCTCGAATTTGAAGGGACCAAACAAAAACTTCGAGATATCCAGGTGTTCGAGATATCCAAAATATCAAGAAAAACTATTATCAAGTCCATTTTTTGAAAAATAAGTATCGACCGGTATGTTTTTTGTCTGCTTGTTAGATCTAAAGTAACTCTGCTAAAATAAGCAGATCCTGATATCTTTTTAAAGTGCATTTTATTTTAAATCAACGTCAGTAATTCGGACTCAAAGAGACACAAAGTCCAAAAAATGGTAGATGATTTGATGAAGGCATAAAGAACTATGAAAATCTATGATCATCACACATCGTATGCCTAGTTTTACATCACTTCTCTAAGCAGCTTTGATGATTTTGACATATTAGTTTCATTAAGATTTTCATTACAAACTTATTTTATTGAAGAAAAAATATGGCAACAATTGTTGCATAAATAAATTTTAAACACTGAAATTTATTGGGGAGAAGGGGGAGAGGAGCAAAATGCGTTTTTGCCCCCTAGGAAAACATTAGGTGGAGGGGAGAGGGAAAGGGTCACTGATGTATTGCTACAATATTGCTAGAACATTTATTTTTTATTATTTGGTGTTTTGTTTTAAATGATTATTTACGTATGTAAAAAGTTCGAGATAAACATAATAAATTTGATGCTTGTAACAATTAAATGCTTCAAGATATCCGGGTTATTCAAGATATCAGAGTTCGATATATCCAAACTTATTTACATTTAATGTATAGGGAAAAAAGTTCGTTCCATAAAAGAACTTCGAGATAACCGATACTTCGAGATATCACATGTTCGAGATATCGAAGTTTCACTAATAAAATATTCCTTCAAATTTTACATAAAATATATGTTTAAATAATAAATTGGCCATGCTGATTTCATTTCTAAACTCATTTTTTACATTCAGGATGTGAAAATACATATAAGTTTCAATCAAATTTGTTTACTTCTAAAAAATTTCTCCAAAAACATTCCTTCAAATTTTACATAAAATAATTTCTGATCAATCTAAATTTTGATTCACATTTTCTAAAAAGTAGCCATGATCATTCAAAAAATTAAATATATAAAGTGTTTTTGCATTCAAAACTATATATAATTATAAATTTTCAAAGTATTATATAACATAGACCATACGTTATAAGGTTAAGTACAGATAATGTCAAAATTTTCTTGAGAAATGTTCATTTTGATTTTGATTGACAGTTTTTGACATGAGTGGGTCATTTAACTATCAAGAAAATGGTAACAAAAGATGTAGCTAGCAATTTTAGGAAAAGTTACGAAATTTGTGGGGATATAATTCAGTGCGTATTTGAGTCCCAATAAAAGTTCCTTCTTTATTTTTGCATCAATCAATTAAGGAAACTTTGTTTCCTTATACTGATATACTACTCATTTCAAGGACTTACGGATTGCTTCATTAAACCTAACTTAATGTACAATGGTGGCAGCAAAATTTTTTCTTTTTCAACTAGAGCAGTTGTTCCCTCTGTGGAGAAATGACATTTCTAAATATGACACGATCCCACTAATTTAGTTGCATATATTTTATTAAAACTATATATGATTAACTGGCTCTAAAAGTAAGGGACGACAATTGTAATGAATATAGCTGTAAAAGAGTACTTTAAGATTGTAAAGGATAAAAACTATCATCATTAAATTTTATTATATTGACAACATTATGAATTTTAAAACTTGACATTAATTTAAACAACAACTTCTAGAATAATATTATGTCACATTCTTTAAAAAACAAGCTAAAGGTATATATTTTTTATATGAAATCCTAAATTAATTTTAATTGGAGCCTATGTTGCCAAGTTTCTCTATTATTGGTTCAGTCTTGAAAAGTCCTACCCTCAAATCATGTTTCAGTTGCAGCCAGAGCTTCAACCTTAGCTTTTATTTTTGATGGCAGTCAGAGCTGCAAATCGTGATTCACACAAATAGGTTGTAGCGAAAGTCAATATCACTTTCACAGCCTCGAATCTAAGGACTGGTTTCTTTTTTTCACATCAGTCCTGAACACACTTAGAGTTTGTCGCTGAAAGTTAAAACAAAGAATTTCGGTATGCTGGATCTCTATGAGCTCCTTTATTTTGGATAGAAGACTCTTCTTCTGAAATATCATCGGCTTGGATATCGAAGAGTCTTCGCAAACATCTGTATTTCTCATGCAGCTCTCCATCCGAAATGTATCTGTCAAACTCATCACTCAATTTCTCAAGGTGCTCAACAATGATAATTTACGGCCAGAACTGAGGCGTCTTTTTCATCTTCCAGAAAATGTTTAGTGGAAAGGACACTGTTTTTGCTAGTTCAATTCTTCCTTTCCACAGCATTAGGTTTGTTTTGAAAGCCTTAAACTTTTCTGACACAGAGATTATAGTCTCATCTTTTCCTTGCCTGGACCTATTCAGCAAATTCAACTCTGAAAATATGTCTGTTTAAGCTAGCACTTTGGTTCTGTAAGCATTGATGTCAGTACATGTTTCTTCTCGCTTAGGAAGATTTCATCCTCTGCACGCATGTAAACACTTTTTCTTGGTAGAGCAAACTAACAGAAAAGTAGTAAAACAAATGTTCACATTCTGATCTATATCAGAGAGTATTGATTTGTCTGTGAAACTTTTTTTCAGTATTCTAATGATAAGTGGTTATAATCTGGTGTGTAGAACCAGAAAGTTTTAGAAACAAAAAGAAGATATACATATAATATAGATATATTAAAAGCCTTTTGTCGTTATCATTTTCAAAAAATTCTTAGTTATTTTCACCTAGCTGACAACATGAGTTTGACATTAAGTGATAGATTGTACAAAATAAAATCCTTATACAAACAAATAAATGTTTGATTTTTAAGATATACCCAAAGTAAAAAGGAATAGCATAGACGAATCTATGATAGAATATTATGGGAAACATACTTCAAAGCAATTGATGAAAAGAAAACCTATAATGTTTGGGCATAAAACATGGACAATGTGCACTTCAGATGGGTACATTGTTTCAATTTTACTGTATGCGGGTAAGGTAGAAGAATAGGATAAAAATCTTAGCATAGGAGGAAGTGTAGTTATCAAAATTGCTAATCTTCTACCAAAAAGCAACTATTATATTGTAATGGATAATTATTTTTGTTCTTTACATTTACAGTAAATTCTACAAAAAAAAGGGTTCATGCAACAAGTGTTATAAAAAGTGATCGAACGCAAAAGCGTCTAATACTTAACAAAAAAATGTTTAAAAAAGAAAGGGGAGTTACAACTTCAGATATCATAAGCTCTCAAAAATCATATTTATAACTTGTATGGATAATAACGTGGTTAGCTTAGCGTCAACATATCTTGGCGTAAAACCTTTAAAAAAATATAAAGAGATGGGGGTCACACTAAAATGAGTAAATTTCCAATTTTTAGCGCACCATTTTAAAAAGTATAACTAAATTAATACCAAAAAATTTATTTCCAATAATACAAAATCTATTATTTTGAAATTATTGTGTGCTAAATAATTCAAAATTAAGAATATAATTATCCATTAAAAATGAATTTTAATAAAATTATTAAAGATATATCTATATTTTAGAATTATATATATTTTTTAGTTGTCGGTATAGCATGAGAGGGAAAAGTAAACTTCTATAGCTGAACAGATGGTAAGAGAAATCACATCTGAATCGGGAAGCTTTTACCACTAGACGATTTGCCGACAAATTTATATGTTCAGACTGTAATACACTTGATATCGTATTAGAATTTATAATATAAAAATACCCTAACGGTTAAATCTAAGTTGCTTTACTCCATTCTTTTATTCAATCTAAATAAATTATGACAATTTAATATGGGTCTCAAGTAGTAATAAATTACAACTTCTTAAAGAAAACGATACTGTAAAATTCATTAACATGGGTAATTCAGAAGTAAGAAATAAATAAATTATCTGTTAAACAGATACTGGCCACTACAATGTTTTCATTAGAAATTCTCTCTGAATTTACTCACTTCTCTATTCATTTGAAAAATAAAAAGTACAAAAAGGCGATAATAAAATTAAAAAGCGGTTCCCAAATGATAGAAAGGTTTTATTGATATTATTGAAGAAAAATTGAATTCTTGAGCAACAAGATATCAAAAAAATATATTTTGAGAACTAAATACTTCTCTTATAATTTAAACAATTGTTTTATTTGCAAAAATCAATCCATTAATATAAATTAATGAATAATACATTAAATTATAATCTAATAGAATTTGATAGAGAATAAAGAAGACAACTCAAGATATTTTATTGTGGATAACTAAAGACAAAATTAAAGATAAAGGCATTGGTGTGTGGTTGGAGAATTATGCCTGAAGTAAAAAAGACTTTTGTAAAGATGAATCATAACAGGCAACAATGAGGGTGAGTTTTTTCATTATATTGGAACAATAGACCTATATAGGAGGGACCTGTGCTCCAGATTAAATCATTCAATCGAAAGTTGACAAAGTAAATTATTATCTCAAGGTAAATTTAGAGCTGAAAATATTATTCATGGTTAAGTTGAAGTAACAAAATTTGTTAAAAAGTTTATTTCAAATATTATGGATCAATTTAATTCTTGTTTTAATTTTTCATCGTGCTGCGCTTCGATGACAAAAAGGATAGAAATGAACGTCGTGCTAAACACAATTTTGCTTCAATCATAAAATTATGGGAAAAGTGGGTAAGAAATTTGCAAACTCTTCTTAAACCTTACGAAAATATAACGATAGGTGAACAACTTTTATCTTTTCGTGGGCGATGTCCAATAAAACAATATATTCCTTCTAAGCCAGCAAAATATAGCCTCAAAGTTTTGGTTTTATGTGAACAAAACTAAGTACGCATGGAATACAGGAAAGTCACATGATCAAATCCAATTGGTGAAAAAAAGTTTATAATTGTGGGAACGGTACGCTCAAATTTTATTTTAGCGAAAAGAGAATGTTTTAATTTTTGGGGCTTGGTCAAATCTTTTTACCATATGTGACATGTCAACAGCTCTTAATATTCATATAGAACTTATCTTTCCACCTTATTCAAATGATAATACCGCATATGTTCTAAATCGAATAATATCACCACTCAACTCCAATTGTAAAAAAAATATTCCATTACGTATTTTATTTTCATGCACGAATTTTCTCTAAATGGTAAAAACATTGCAAATCATTTTGTTGCCATGGTTGATGAATCTCACCATATAAGCTTTTTGGATAAACCCAGATATTTAGATGTGGATCATTTATCTCCTATTGAAGATAGTAAAACGAATAATAATTTAATTGCCATAAAAAATTATCATGATTATTTTTCTCATTTTACTCTTAGCTCATCATTCAACGGACTAAATGCTACATTTTTGAAATTGAAAGAATGTTTTGATTTTATATCATTTGCACATAAATCGTTCTTCAAAGAAGTTCCTAAAGGGTTCAAGAAAAATATATGTTTTCTATTAAAAATGCCTGAAAAAGAAAGAAATTTATATATCGATGATTGTGGAGCCTGGTCTTCAAATACATTGCAAAAATACAATTATATACTAAGTAATGATAACGAGCTAGTTAAATTGAAAAAAATCTAACTTAAGCAAAGGATTTATTTTAAAGAAATATTACTCTTTTTTAAAAAACAACAGTAACTTTAAAAGAAGAATTTCATATTTTGAAACATTTCCTAAAAAAGCTACTAAATTTAATCACATATGAATATATCGGGTCTTTTTCAGTTCCACTATCACATGGTAATTCGAAAACAAACACATGTCCTTATTTTAAAACACCCTTCCAAGTTAAAAACTTCATTAAACAACAAATTCACCAAGGTGAAACTTCAAGAAACATTTACACTAATTACTTACTCACTATTAAATTTCTCCCCAGAGACTCAAAATACATAGAAAATTTGAAATTTTCCCTCACAAATAACGCTTATAAAAATAACCTCTCTGACGACATTCTTTTTTTACTCAACTCAATTCATAAGGGCGATCGATTTATACAATCTTGTTATTCTTCCAACACTCCTACATTCATCCTTTATACTACTCAAATAAACCATCTAAACATGGCTATTAAAAATAATTACATTATCGGAATAGACAGAACTTTTCATTTAAGTCCTCTTTACTTGACCTTCTTTGTGTTTCAAGAAAAGGTAAAAACACAAATCCTATCATTCTTGGGCCACTTTTCCTACACTATGATTGAAGTTTTGAGACATATTCTCATTTTTTCAATAATATAAAAACAAAACTCATAGACTATCCCTTAATTATAGGTTGCGATCAAGAAAAAGCATTTGTTAAAGGACTTAAACATACATTCTTTGACCTAACACTAATTTTTTGTACTAGGCATCTAAAAGAAAATTTGGTTTCCATAACAAAAAGCATCAAAATTTGAAAAATAATGAATTCAAAGTTTTAAATAATTTATTATTTTCTAAAAAAAAGGTTTAATTTGTTCAAAATCTTTATCAGAATTTAATTATTTAGTCAATCTTATCAATAATAAATTCAGTAATAATTTTGATTCTTATTTGAAAAACTTAATCCAAATAATCAAAATTCACGTTGTATTACCAAGAATGAAATATGATATTCCATTAATGTGGAAAAATAATATTTCTCAAAGTAAAAATCGCATTTTTAAATTGAATATTAATTGGAAAAATAAAAGACTGTCAGAAATGATCGAAATGCTAGAAAAGGAAGTTGAAAGAGACCAAAAAACAAATAGATCTATCTCTTAGTGGGCAAATTGATTATATTTCATCTTCAAAATATGGAATCGATGATAATCATCCAGTTAAAAACTTAACAAAAAGGAAAAGTGACATAATTTCAAGGGGAGATGAGCTTTTAGTGCCTTTTAAAACAAATGTAGCAAAAAAACTAGGTCAGAGAAAACGTATAAGAACAAGTAAGACTGTATCGTATAAAATGAAAAGAAAGCCAGATGAAGATCAAAATGGTAAATTTATTTTTTAAGCATGTTCTTACCCTTTGCACAAATTTTTGCATGCCTTTGGATAAAAAACTTAGATCTTAGTTTCACTTAGATTTCAGGTATATCCTCAACTTCATAATGTAAGATATTCTGTTTTGTTTATGTAAAAATATTCTCAACATGGGTATGATTCAATATTTTTTTAATCATATTTTTCTCTGATAATGGAGAATAAACATACACTCTATTCGATTAAATTATCTAAATGATTATATCTCTTATAATCAAAATGATTTATAAGATAGATAATTTTGATAAATCAAAATTTTTAGTTTTAAATAATTTTCTAATCAATATAAATTTCATCAAAAAATTTATAATTAAGATATTAATTTAATAATTTTTCAATCAATTTGTTAACCCTATTAGTGCTGGGGGGGCGTAAAACGCCCCCCCCCCCCTTCACTAAAAAATTAATTGTAGAAAATTGGCTGAATCATATCCCTTCAAATTTGGTGACTTTTCCTAAAATCGCTAGCTGCATCTTTTGAAACCATTTTCATGGTAGTTGAATGACTCCTTCATTTTCAAAACTGTCAATCAAAATAAAAATTAAAATTTTTCAGCAAAATTTTGACATTATCTGTACTTAACCTTATAACTTAGGATCTATATTATATAATACCCTGAAAATTTATAATTATATACCGTTTGGAACGCATAACACTTTATATATTTAATTTTTTCAATAATCATGGCTACTTTTTAGAAAATGTCAATCAAAATTTTGATTGATCAAAAATATATCTAATAAAATATACCTTCAAATTTTACATAAAATATATGTTTTTATACTAAATCAGTCATGCTGTTTTCATTTCTGGACTAATTTTTTACATTTAGGATTTGAAAATACCTATAAGTAGTAATCAAATTTGCGGTTTACTTCTGAAAATTGTCTCCAAAAACATTCCTTCACATTTTACATAAAATATATGCGTTATACTAAATCGGCCATGCTGGTTTCATTTCTGGACTCATTTTTTACGTTTAGGATCTGAAAATACCTATAAGTGTTAATCAAATTTGCGGTTTACTTCTAAAAATTATCTCCAAAAACATTCATTCAAATTTTACAATGAAATATATGTGTTATACTAAATCGGCCATGCTGGTTTCATTTTTTACATTTAGGATGTGAAAATACCTATAAGTCTTAATAAAATTTGCGGTTTACTTCTAAAAATTGTCTCCAAAAACATTCATTCAAATTTTACAATGAAATATATGTTTTATACCAAATCAACCATGCTGTTTTCATTTCTGAACTCATAGGTTCGACTAATATTTATAAAAAAAAAAGGAATATAACCAGTAAACACAGCCTACTTGAAAATGGGTATATGTGTGTAAAATGCCATGCACGGTAAACTTCATAACCTCCCTATATTTTCTATTAAACGTAATTCTCTAATTAAAAAAACCGTGCCTGATCCTTTCTTTTTGGGATAAATCAATTTTTTTGACAGTTTTGATTGATTTTTATTTAAAAAAATGAATATCACCACTGAATTACGCATGCTTAAAAATGGGTATATATGTGTAAAAAACTTTATATTATTACTTAGATAAAAAGTTTCTTTTTAAGATGAGCTGTCATATATAAACAATGCTTTGATAACTTTAATTAATTTTTATAAAAAAAAAATGAATATCACCGCTGAATTCAGCATGCTTGAAAATGGGTGTATATGTGTAAAAAACATTATATAATTATTTAGAGAAAAAGTTTCTTTTTTGAGATGAGCTGTCATATGTAAATCACTTTTTTGACAGGTTTGAATGATTTCCATAAAAAATGAATATCACCACTGAATTCAGCATATTTAAAAATGGGTATACATTTGTAAAAAACTTTATATACTTATCTAGATAAAAAGTTCCTTTTTGAGATGAGCTGTCACTTTTAGATCAATTTTTTGACAGGTTTGATTCATTTTCATAAAAAATGAATATCACCACTGAATTCAGCATATTTGAAAATGGGTATACATGTGCAAAAAACTTTATATACTAATTTAGATAAAAAGTTCCTTTTTGAGATGAGCTGTCACATTTAGATCAATTTTTTGACAGGTTTGATTGATTTTAATAAAAAATGAATATCACCACTGAATTCAGCATATTTGAAAATGGGTATACATGCGTAAAAAACTTTATATAATTATTTAAATAAAAAGTTCCTTTTTGAGATGAGCTGTCAAATAATCAATTTTTTGACAGGTTTGATTGATTTTGATAAAAAAAATGGACATCACCACTGAATTCAGCATAGTTGAAATATATATGTTACATCAAAAATATTTATAAAAATTTATTAATATCTGAGAAAAATAGGGGGGACTTTACGCCCCCCCCCAGCACTTGAGCGGACAAATTTTGCCCAGCACTAAGTTAATGAGAGTTGAGCTGTGCCAGATCGAGAAAACTCAAGATGCATCTACTATACTGTTGTACTTGAAACACAATATATCAAGAACATGCCATGAAAATCAAAAAGAGGAAATTTTGAAATCAGAATCAATTTATTTGTTTTCAAAATATAAATAAATGTTGAAACACTTCAATCTTTATTATACAGTAAAGTATCATCCAATATTGAAACTATTCTTCCAAATGGCCAAAAATTTCCAATCAATGCGAAAAACCATCTTTATTGAGGGAGTTAACAGCTGGAGCGAAATTTGATTTCATAAGACTAATATTGCATTTATTTCTTTGGACCTCAAGAAAAATAATCATAGCATTATCATAAGAAAGATTTATCAATTTTATATAAATAATAATGTTCAGATGATATGATATGATATGTCATATTTGATTTTTGGGGAATACGTAATGTAAAATTATTGAAATTTCAACTCCCCCTATATTATATATTAAGCCCTGTAACGCACGTATAACAATTTCATTACCACCCCCTGTCCTTTACCACTTCAAAAAACTGTTGGATTTGAAATTACCTTCGGTCGCCCTTCCTTCCTCCCTCAATCTTCCATTTTATGGCTAGTAGGGAAGCGTAGATCGGTCCATAAATAGCACATGATTCACAAACTTTTTGAAAACCCCTGAAATACGTTCATGTAATAATCGGTTGCCATTCTTAATTTCAATTAAGATTCTATCTCCACAAAGTCCTGGATTCATACTCTACCAATCGCAAACTCTTTAGATGTTGAGTTTTAAAAATTGGAGGAACACACCGTTTGTTTGAAGTCACTGTGCCTAAAACTGTTAAGTTGCGCTCCTTACCCCATAAGCATAACTCGTGAAAAAGTCATTACTTATTATTCAAGTACCTTTGGGCACCTTGGATAAATTCACAAGTCTTTTGACGATTTTGCATCCTGAGAAGTAAGATCTTTCATGTAGGTCTGAAGCGTATAATTCAAGCCATATAACGTAATATGTTCTAGCATCATTCAAGTGATAAAACTTTATCCCCCATTTACCAGGCTTAGTGGGATCGTACACCTTTATTGGACAATTTCCTCGGAATCTCAAAAGTTGTTCGTCAACGCAAACATAATCTTGTGGCATCCAGTATCTGAAAAGTTTTAGTTCGTATAGTTTACTGATTTTTAGTAAAAATACAAGCTTACTTTGAAAAGACTTGCTGAAAATGATCATTGAAAATTATTACTGAAGCAATTTGTTCACTTTGAATGTTTCTTGTAAAAGGATCATCAAAACACAAAAACCTTAAGATAAACTTAAAATCATTTTTACTGATAGCAGCCTTCACAAAAAGTGAGCCAGTTTTAAAAGAGTAAAGTTTTTCAATAAGTATCTTTTGATCGGATTCAATTCCGATAATATATCGAAATGCTGAAATATATCAAATGATTAGAAACATTAGAAGAACTTTCAATTTTTCTTTTTAGGTATTGATGTGTTTTGATAAAAACTTCTTGAAGGAGTGAAAAAAAAGGCCAAATTTTGTACGGGTTGACTTCGTCTTTGGTTTCTAAATTTGAAGCAGGAGGAAGATATGTTCCTTATATTTAATGCAGGTCTGCCTCACGATGTTAGATTGTGCTATTTGTATTGAACACAGTGAGTACCGTTCAGAACCACTATATTACACAATGCAATATTTTTACGTCATAGTTATATCATCAATTAGATTGAATATAAACATTTGAGCGCATTTGTTTCGTTTTATATCTAAAAAGAGATGAAAATATACAATAAAAACATAAACTGCTACAGGATAGTGAGAAGTAAGAAAGCTAACTAGTTCAAGAATATAATCGAATCAAATGTACTCCAACGACTAAATTAACAGTGCAAACAGCCTTAAAATCATTGATCAGATTAAAATATTTTTAAACACATGTGAAGTTTTAAAAAAAGTAAAAGTAAATAAAGTTGGGTTTTTTATTGTTTTTACTAATAATTATACTATAAAGAAAAAGCTATGGCCGGCAAAGACCTAAATGGCTTTTCTCAGAAGAAAAAATTAAACGGTCATGCGAGTGTTAAACAAATAGACACACCAATTCAATTTTCAATCATACATTTCCAATATAATTGATCTTCCTCTTTGACCACCCTACTCACATGTACCGTTAGTAACTTAATTGAACAACAGATCTCTGTCCATATGACGAATATATGAATATTCCTTATATTCTCAGTTAACTAAAGTGTAAATTGAGATAGGAGTTTCCTAATCTATTGTAAATAACGATTAGGAATTTTAGGTTTTAATCAAGTATAAAAATATACTATAGAAATGAAGTCACCAATTTCAGATCGTAAAGACATTCAATGGCAACTAGAAACTTTTCGATACTATAATTAGTTTTATTAACTTTTTTCTAAATCCTAAGATTAGAAAAGTAGTACTACTTTCTCAAGTTGATGAGATCATCGAAAAGGCTAACATAGATTCAATATAGAACCAAACCCGAAGATTAAAACATTTGTGTATCGATGCCAAGCATCTACCATACATCACTCAACTACCAAATAACCCTAACCAAACTAGGATCAATTTTTCACCAAGTCACAGCATTTGCATCATAAAGTTTATTATACAATACACAAAAATATCATATACAATCTTAAAATAAAAAACTGCTTCCATTATGATTATCGTAATTTTAAACATGTTTTACAAGTTGAGAGAAAAATAAATATAACGGTTGGAGTCATTATTTGCCTACCCTTTACATCGTTATCTAAAGTTGACATAAAAGCACACCGACGATAGTAACGGACAAATTACAATGTTTCACTTGCTCCTCAACAGTTCTCTATGCCCTCCTCTACACAATATTAAAACATTAAAAGCATGATAGTTGAAATGTTTATATAAAAACATAATAAAGCGAATGGTACATTTTAAAATTTAAGTCTTAATAAAGTATATTAAAATTTTTCTTTATGAACAGGCAAAACAGTGGAGGAAATATTAAATAACTATTTTAACTATAAGGCATCAAAGATTTCAGAATATAAATTTTCCTTTGAATTTCAGTTACTCAATAGATAAAATAAAAATAATGCCATGTTGAGAGTAAATACTGTTAGAATTACAACATAAAGTAAAAAGATACTTCAAAAAACAGAGGCCCATGATAACAATCAAAGCAAACAGAATTATATCACCAAGAACGTAAAAATATTAGTTTAAATTTATTTCCATCTTTTATTATTTAAATATTTGAAATTATAAATCTAAATAAATTCAAAGTAAAGAAGAAATCTATAATAAGTTGTTAAAATAAAATTTGATTACCAAATAAATTCAAAGTAAAGAAGAAATCTATAATAAGTTGTGAAAATAAAATTTGATTACCAAATAAATTATCTTAGTAAAAAGTAAAAAAAATCGCCATTAGTTGAAACATTCTGAAAAATCAGCCATTTTTTTCAAAAAATTTACTCAATTCTCCATTTTTCGCCATTACAACGTTAATAGATAGGATAAAAATATTTACTCATTTTAGTGGGACCGAAAGAGATGGTAATCATCTAAAAAATAAATAACATGTATAAAACAACCTAATGCTATATCATACTATAATCGGACAATGGGAGGGGTAGACAGAGCGAATCAAAACATAGCTCAATATCAAATGTGCAACGTTTATCTTTTACAAACCTTAAAAGCACTACTGTTGTTATTTTTTGTTTTACAAGTAAAATTAGCAGCAATGTTCGACACGATGGGAAGAATTATGAATTTGGTAACCTTTGAATTCAAAAGATTTGTGTATTTCGTAAAAAAGGCACAAAAAATGTGCACAAAATATAATGCTGTTCTTCATATTCACTGTTTTAACGCTTTTCATGCAAAGCAAGAAAAATAATATTTCTTTTGTTTTATTTCAAATTAGCCTTTTTTCAATAAACTTATTAGTTATGTTTTTTAATTTCAATATTAAATAAATATTTAATTTTTAAGAGGTTTTTAATTTTGAAATAAAGTTATATATCTAGGAAACTAGTAATATATGAATTTGACATTTTTTAGTTGAAAGTTGGTCATTATTACATATATTTTAACTGTTTTGTTCATTAAATCAAACCATTTTTAACTTCATATCCGAATTAGAAACTATCTTGAACCCTCACTTAGACACTTACTCACATAACTTACATTTCAAAATGTCCTCAGTAAACATATTATTAAAAATAAATTAATTCTTCAGCACTACTCTCAAATCCAAACATACAATTCTAGCTGTGGACTTTAATTGAGAAATCTTGAATTCAATATCTTTCAATTAGACTTTTCTTCAAAAAAAAAGCTCACTAGGTTCAGCTAAAAAAATAAGTTTCCTCAAATTAATTTCTAGTGCAAGCAAATCAAAAAATGTTTGAAAATACTTAGACGCCATTTTATCCTATTTTATATTTTAATTCATATATATTTTCAAACAAAATAAGATTCCTTTAAACATAGAAAAAATAAAATCTAATATACCATAAAAAATCTAAAGAATATACAAGAATTCTAAATGCCATGGAGAAGATGCAAACCGGATAATCATGCAAGAAATCTAATACAAATAAAAAGAACCAAACACGAGATAAAAGATCTAAAAATTTTTTAGAGATATATATATATATATATTATTTTCATACCATCAGGTATTTGTAAATTAATGATGAGTTTTAAAATTTGTAAAAAACATTTTTTTTAAAATAATGATTTTCAATTTTCCATCCTATTTTGCCCCATTTTCAATATGACAGTTGCAGAAAGTTATAGAATACAAGGGAATGCTTTATTTGCCAAAAAAGAATATAAAAAAGCAATAGAATGTTATACAAAATCTATAGTAATTTTTCCTTTTTTTTTAAATAAAATATATCCTTATTGATATTTTTTATTCATATAGATCGATACTTTTTGAAATTATCTTAAATAACTTCTCATAAGGGAAAAGACAGTAGTTGTATTTATTTAAACTTTCATATTTTTGTAATTCAAAAACATTTTATTCTCGATATTATTTTATTTCTAAATCACTCTAATGTAATAGTTTTCATAAATACAGGCCCGCAGCTAGAAAAATTTGGCTAAAAACAAAAAACGCTGGAAACAGTGTTCCCAAATTTCTCTATTTATATTTCTTTCATCCTTCATTTTTTAAAACGGCTATATGACGTGTTAAGATCAGTGAAAAGTTTAGTGTTATCTTATGTGGAAGTTTTCTAATATTTAAAAAATTTTAAAGCGGATGAGGAGATGGATGGTGACTTGAGTCTCCTCTTCCTTGCTACGGCTCTCCATATATATGTATTACGATATAGTTATAGCCTTTGGAAATACTACAGGAGCGCACATTCGGGGGGGGGGGGGGGGGCGAATGAAACAGGCAGTTTCATTTTAAAATAGTGAAAATTGCTTTATTAGTTTATTTTGTCTCCTTTCCCCCTTATGTTGTAGCAAATTTTTCAATTTTGAGTAAAGGGTAGTTTTCATTGACCAGTAACTGATGTAACGCTTATGCCAAACTATGTACAAATTGGTATCAATGAGGAATCGAATCCAGAGGCTTCCATGCTGAGTCCAACATCTCAACCAACCTCCCATGCCACCCATAGAGTATGTTGTAGGGCAGCGTTTTTCAAACTTTTTTTTACTGCGACCCATAGCAAGAAGCGCAGTTTTCTTCGCGACCCATAATACTTAGGTGAAATAAGAGAAACTCTGATCACTACGTTCATTTATTCAGCATCGACAATTTATATGTATATTTTTTTTATGATCTGCACATCGCTTTATTTATTTGTATGAATAAAATATTAATACCTTTAGATTTTCTTCACTTTGTTCTCCCTTGATGTCCTTTCTTTTTTGTGACGACCCATTTTATTTTTCACGCGACCCACTGAAGGGTCGGGACCCACAGTTTGAATAAAGCTGCTGTAGGGGATACGTAAAATTAGTTTTCAAAAAACTTAAATTATGCTGTAAAATTTTTTAGTTTTTGTTGAAGCTCTATAATTTTTTCTGATAGACTTTTTTTCCTTAAAATTTATTATTTTAGGCAGATCGTTTCAAAATGTTAAAAGTTATTTTACTTTTTGTAGCTTGCACCAATTTAGCTTTTAAACTATTTTTGAATGATGCTGAGAAAAATGAAGTAATGCAATCTTAATTTATTGAATTGAAAATTATAAAGTTACAAGCAAAATGTTTATTTTAAAAACAACACAAATTTTCGACAAAATCTTTCTCAAGTTCTTAATTTATTGTTTGATTTTTGTTTGCACAATTTTATCTTTATTTTATACTATTTATTGAGAGTCTAACTAACTTACACTTATTCTTATACACAAAAATTCTAACACTAAGTTTTCTAATTTTACATTTTTTAGGAAGAAGGAACAACTGAAAATTAATGAATGATTTTTTTCATTCAATAAAATTTCCAATTTTTTTATTGTTAATTGATATCTTTACCCCCTTTTTACACATAATTTGGAGATGGTGCGCATCTATTTGAAGTGAGAAAGAAGGAGCTATATATAAGTCCTCATTCAGTGTTGACTTTAAGCTTAATTAAGAATGAAATAGAATATATAAGAGAGGAGTAGGAATTCAGAAAAATTTGTTGTCTTTTTTGGAAGACGCTTGAAAGTCCGATCCCTCCAATAATTTCAAGGATATTCGCCCCTGAATCAAACACATTTTTTACATATAAACATCGCAGGGTGTCTAGTAGACTCTTTTCCTTCAGACTACATTCACTCATATAAAACTCTCCAACCTTCAGTCATTTGTTTTCTCTATCAATCAAATATCCTTTCACCAATTCCTGTAGTGTGCCTGATAGACTACTTCATTTTCAAATGAAAAGCCTATTCGCCCCCAACAATTTTTGTTTTTTTTTTAAACTAGTGTATATGCGATATGCAAATTTAATTAATATATTTTCGCTGGAAGTATAGTTTTTAAATTTCATTAATTTTGTAAAAAAAATATAAAGTAGTCTTATAAATTTACGTATGCGCTGAATGCACTCTATTTTAAAGGATTGCTTGAATATTTGTTCTCCAGTGGTATTTCCAGACCAGTAATTTTGAAAATTGCAACAAAAAAAATCCACCCCCCCCCCCCCAATAATTTTGAGGATGTGCGCTCCTAAAATACTATGATACTACTTTGACAAAATTATTTTTTGTGTAAATGTACATCACGGTGGCTCACGTCTATTGAAAGAAGGTGGGGGTGCCCCTATAATTTCATTTCAATAGTCGAAATTTTTAACTCCTGATCGACATTTTTTGACAGTTAAAAGCTTAAAAATTCTTTCAAATGTGAAACTTTAAAGTCCCTACTAAATGTGGTAATTTTTACGCTTAATTTGAATTATGAAATTTTATATTATTTATTAAGATACCCCCTATAAGGGTTGAACTTTTCTTGTGATTAAAGACTCTATAAAAATCACCAATCAAGCTTCATAATTTATGTAGTATATAATTAATATAAATATGTAATATAAAGATAAATTTATTAAATTTTATATTATTTTGAAAACTAATGTTAATAACGAAGAATCATACAATAAAGGTATATATATAATTTAATATAACTTTTTATGGATATTTTGCTAATGCATTTAAAGCCTTTATTCAATATCCAAAATCTCATTAACGTTCTTTAGTTTAAGATCTTAAATAATTCATATTCAAATTCAATATATATATATGGTATTAATTAATTTAAGACATTGTTAGTTCATTTTGATTTTCGTGATACACTAATTCAGCCAAGCTATAGCCTTCGCTTTGATTTTGATGCAGCTAATGAAAGTTCGGATCTGAGTCGTAGTAGAGAGTCTTTTTGTTAGAATTGAGCTTATTTAATTGATATTTGGATGGGCGGTACATTACTTGGTTGTAAAATTGATTTGTTAAGTTATGATATGGGTATTTTATTTGTAAAATAGCTTGCTTGTATTTACTGGATACGTCTGTTTTCTTGTATCATCCTTGTTTTTTGATAATGGAGCTTTTTAAATAGCTTGTTTCAGTGTGTAAAAAGAAAACCAGGTAATAGTTTTTTTCTTTAATGGAGGCCATTTTGATCTCTTAGTGAACGTGTTGTATACTATATATCCTTTAGCAAAGAATTCTGATTCTAAGTGTTTCGTAATAATTCGGCGCGTTTCATAAAAACTATAATGTAAATTAAAATGATCGAGAAGGCTAACTATCAAATGGTAAACTTATATATTCAAATAGAATCTAGCAAATTTATGAGAGAATTTGGTTCCAAAACTGCCGACTACATTTTTCAAAAATTCTCGTTTATCGACCTATTCAAGCAATAAAGCACTTACTCTACATTTTTGACATGCTTTTTCACATCCAAGAAATCTCATACTTTGAGACATTCACTTGATAATAGATTCACTACGTTAAAAGATAAATAATATTCATTTATCAAGAATTTTTCACATACTCTTTTATTCACAAACTGTAGTGCTGACTGAGTTTTACATTCAAAAAATATTCCTCACTCAAAATTGAATCACAATTTTAAAATTATTGCTAGCTATAAAACCGCGAAAAGTGAAAAAATAAAATTTGAGCCGTTTCAACACAGCATGGGTATTATAGAAGTTGATCATTCTAAAGCTGAATCAATACTTCAAACTGACCGCACTGAAACTTGTTGGATGAAAAACCCAATGATGATGCTAACCTTTTTGTGATGATGCTCGTATACCTTCAAAATTATACTGTCTCAACAAATTTGTACGATATTTAGAGACCACTGTTTGGATTGGTTTAAGCAGCCTTTCCACTTTCATAAAATGTCATTGAAATATCCCTTATGTGCTTTCTTTATTTTCTAAGAAATCAGAGGCGTATCATCTATCAATGCTGTCATTACTGCTGTTGACTTAATCTTGGTACTTTCATAATAGGATAACAATTAGCACACTAGGGGAGTGTGTAGATTCCAATTAAGGATCCAATCAAACTACTTATAATTCTTTTCATATTTTTTTTACAAAGCACTCATTTGATAAGATAGTCCTTCGACAAAGTTGTATGCAGGAAAAAATTAATTCAGAAACTAATCGTAAAGAATAAGTTGAAATATATTTTTAAGCTTGAATAAATTTTTGAATGTATAATGTTTTCCATGTTTTTGTTATAAACTTGTTGGCAATCAAAATTTTCAGCTATGCAATGCAACCAAAATATTTATTTATGCAATCAAAAAATTTTTTATTTATGCAATTACTAAAATATTATTTTTAATTAATACCGATAAATTTTATATCCCTTCAAGAATACTTTTCTAATTTTTGTAACAACTTTTTAAATTCTAATCTGGGATTTTCTTTCTTTCCAATCAAAGGAAAGAAAGAAACAACACTCACTGCGAATTGATGTATTTCCTTTAGATAATTCGGCTTTAAAGATTCAGATAAACAAACTGACAATTATGATGTCCATAGACCGTTTTTCTCCATACAGTCACCGTAGTATAAAAATTTCAGCTATGATGAAGCTTTTGAGTAAATGATACTTGCAAAAACCAAAAATGTCATAGTTTGAGTTTGCTAAAGGCAGAAACTAATATTTGTCTAAGACAAGATAATATTTTAGATGTGTGTAAAATCTTCATATTAAATCTCTCAGTTTTGAAATTTGTTGCAGTTTATAACAAGGGCCGTAAACTTCAAATAAATTTGTTAATCTATTCAAATTTTCTTTTTTGAGAAAAAACTTTACATATATATAAACTTGTTTTTATTCAGATAACTTAATTTTTATTTTATCTTAAATATTATTTTACAGAAAAAGGTTCGCTGTGAGCAGGATTTGAACCTACGCGGGAATATCCCAATGGATTTCGAATCCATCGCCTTAACCACTCGGCCATCACAGCTCGTTTTATTTTTTGTTATTTTTGGTTATAATTAAAAGGGTCTTATTTATTTTTTATTTAAAATTTGTAATAAATTTTATAAACGTTATATATTCTTTATAGCATATTTAAAATGATCCAATGCCAAACTTAAAAGCATTACCTAAAATAATATCCTCAATGACGTTGGAAATTTAAAAAAAACAATGCCTTTAATTTCAAAATGCGCTCCCCCTCTAACAAAGCGTTAAGACACACTGGGTTATTTTCTTAACCACTCGGCCATCACAGCTCGTTTTATTTTTTGTTATTTTTGGTTATAATTAAAAGGGTCTTATTTATTTTTTATTTAAAATTTGTAATAAATTTTATAAACGTTATATATTCTTTATAGCATATTTAAAATGATCCAATGCCAAACTTAAAAGCATTACCTAAAATAATATCCTCAATGACGTTGGAAATTTAAAAAAAACAATGCCTTTAATTTCAAAATGCGCTCCCCCTCTAACAAAGCGTTAAGACACACTGGGTTATTTTCACCGAGAAGGCACAATTATGCCACTTGTGTCGAACTATGTGCCTAAAACGTTTGATGCGGGATCAAACTCAAGACCGCGAGGTAGAGAAGTCGTATCTAACCAAGCCTTCACACAAGGACGAGGGGAGGATGGAGAGGACACATGTTCAGAGGCGACACTTGGGACGGCAAATATATATTATAGAATACGTGTCCGCAGTCGCGGTTCTAGATTTTCAAAAGTGAGGGGGCCAAACAAGAGCCAAGTTTTTAAAAAGTTGTAAAGAAATAGGTTTAAAACTAAAAAATTTAAAACTTATCAATTTTTTTCATGAGAATTACTTATCGATATTTAGAATTCTGAAACTTAAGTTTTTTATAATCGGTTTGGGTGGTGCTCTCACGTTCCGATGCCAGCAGAGACCTTTAATTAAGAGTGCTCTTGGTCTAAGATTCACCCGTCCAGATAAGAGAGATATTTCTTCCCCTGGATGCAAAACCCACTCAAAAAAATTAAATTATAAAAAGTTTCGAGTAAATTTTAAATCCAGTAAAATAGGTATAGTATTTGATGTGGAGGGGCCAACATGGGGTCCAGCCAAAAAACTAGGTTAAGTTAAGTTTGGGTTTAAGTTTAATTGAACTTTAAACTCTACCACGATTCTAAAATTGCTAAAAAAAAAATTAAGTCGCAAAACTAAATCTGAAGCAATTGTCATAGTTCATAAACACTTTTATAATAATGATTTATTTTTATCTTTATATTTCTCTCTACAAATAGATTTTTCAAATCATAAAATTATAAAAATGTTTTTGGTTTGCCTTCAGTATTTTACCATAAAAGATGGCTTGGTAAATAATATCAATTTTTATAAAAATGCTAAAGAATCTTCACTTGGAATTTTCCAAAACTTTAAAATAGTTTGGAAATTTTGAAGCTTAATGGAAAAGGGCCAAGGGGTATCTTCTCTCACTGCAATAGTGCCAATTATAACTGGTTCAAAGTATTTCCTATATACTAACATCCTGGAATTAAATGATGACATCTTTAAAGCTAACTCTAATGCTCATATGGTGTACAACAGTTATAAACATTTATGGACATTTTTCTATTTCAACTAAATTTCGTAAACACGGTAAACCACATACTTTTACGACACGTATCAACTACGTGGCTCGATATGCTATTATGATCTTGGGGTGCTTTATGTTTATATTTTTTAAGCAGACCCAAAAATTATTCTCTACAGCTATTGATAGTTCCTATGACTGATGAAAATCTCATAGAAGTTCGTCAAAAATTCAAATTTATTTAAATTTTCCCTTTTTTTTGTCCCTTATTTGGACGTATCTCAGTTCGTAACCATAGATAAAGTGTCATATATAAAACAAAATTAGATTTCGCTAGCTGCTTGAATGAATGACTGAACTATATAAAATCCTTTATTTCATACTTAATTTTAACATCTTTATAAAGTGTAACACTTGTCTCTAATAAACTAATATACCTTTGAATGAGAACTGAATGCACTAACTTTCTCTGATTTTTCAAAACTTAAGGTAAATGTTTTAAAGCAAGAAAAATCTGAATCAGCCTTTACTAGAATCAAAAGCATGCGAAATTTTGGTATTGTCCCATAATTTGTGTGTCAATCATTCATTACCCACTGAAGTTATCTATTTGTCTCGCTTTGGTGCTACAATGTCTTTGGTAGATCCCTGTCCAATGTAGTTATGTCAAGTTGTAGTGTAGTGTGATAAGGATAATTGCTGCTTTAATAATCTTCTAATACAGCCTCCTTTTTCTTTGTTTTAAGATAAATAATCCATCTGAATGCAAATACTTTACTAATAGAGCGCTCGCATACCTCAAATTAAACAAGAATGACTTGGCATACGAAGATTGCAAAAAGGCATTAGAATTGGATCACGATAACGTCAAAGCTTATTTTTTCATGGGTCAAGTTTTGATACACTTGGGATTGTTCACTGAAGCGATAAATAAACTGGAAAGAGGTAATGCTCCAATCATTTTTGTGCACTCAGCTTTCAATTATTATCATTCTTTTCAAAAGCGTATGAACTTGGGAAGAAAGCCAAGCTCAATTTTGGAGACGACATAACATGCAAAGTGCGTGAGGCGAAACACCTCAACTGGAAGAAGATAGAAAATGAAAGGATCAAGCGTGAAAATGATCTCCAAGTCTTTGCAGTCAAGTGCATTAAAGAGCATGCACATAGGTAAATTTCCTACCTGCTGCTTATCTAACATAATATATGTTCAATATCAGAGGATGTTCGGCACTCATACGGGTTGAGCGATAAACAAGTGCGCGACATAATAGATGATATTTACAATTGATGTCCACCGATGCAACATGTTTTAATTTTAGAGAAATTGAAAATTTAAAATCTCAAAGTGATGTTGATGACAAAGAATTTAAAATCCAAGAAATTGAACAAAGTCATGTAAGTTTCCTTTCTTTTTTTTATTGATAAGAGTTGTGGGTTTTATTCAAGGCTGTAGTAATAAAGTAAGATAAATACATTTTTGTTCAGGAAAAGTCTTGTTCCGATCTTAATGAAGTTTTCATTCAAGTTGATAAAGAGCGCCAAGTATATCTTTTCACATTCTTCAAGAACATATTTTATTTTCAAATTCAAATTAAATACTTTCAATTTAAAGTTCTTTAAGTTGAAATGGTTTCAAATTTTGAACTTTTAACAAAAAATATCTTTGATTTAAATTAAAAAATAATTTTATTAAAAATAAAATTACAAATTACATTTTTAGTTAATTTTGATTTAAAAATGATATCAGCAATAAAGTGGTTTTCCATTTAATTGTAAAAATGTAAACTAAATTAATAAAATTCGTTAAAACTTAATTTAACCTTCGCTTTATTAACTTATGCATTTTTACACCCAAGTTTTTCAACCGTATTTTGAGTAAAGAGTTTCAATAGAAACCACTCTTTAAAGTTAAACGCAAATTTTACCTCCTTAAACAAGACGATAAAAGAAAAACCTTTTTTCAATTATTTTTTCAAAAATAACCTTACACTTTTCACATCGCCTTATCATTTTTTTTGAAACTCAAAACGGACAAGATGTTCTTTTTTTGTACAGATGTTCTTGTTGTCTTGTATGAAGTTCAGATTCTGAAAACCCATAAAAAGTAAAAGAGACTTTATGCCTATGGGTAATTCAAGTATTGAAGAATTCTGATAATACGAAAACAAGTTTTTTATACATATCTTTCTTCCATTGTCTTTGTCTTTACAGAAATCTTGTGGGTTGGACAAATGTTCCAAATGCCCAAATGTTCAGATAGTTACAAAACGCAGCCAGGGTCTATTTTCTGGTTGGTTCTCATGACGATAATTTTATATAAGTGAGCAGACTTTAGGGCTTGGATCCTGATACATATATTTCGGGTAACATAAAATAATAGTATATTGAATCACATATATCGTAAAACTTAATACCATATCTATCAGGTTTATAAGGATCGTATACTTTTACTCCGCAACTTCCTCTGAAAGCCACACGTTGTTCATCAATAATGACAGCAGAATGTGGAGCCGCTCTCAAAAATGGACTTTCGTAAGAAGAAAAGAGGTCATATGTCTTTATTTTCTGGTCACCATTTTGATCAATATAAAGCAATATTGCAAAATAGGATAATAGATGATGAATCTTGAAACTTTGATAACAATGAATTAACTTCAAATATTTAGGATGGTTTGATCTAAGAAAATCATAAAACCCAGAAAAAATAAAAGATATAAAAACTTACCTATAGTTACATTCAAGTTTCAACATTGTCATGCTGTATATATGTTGAATAATTTCAGGTGCCAAGAACGATTTAAAAATCAAAAAAGATTAAATAAATTTTTACATGTTCATTGGGGACCAGGTGGATGACAACAAAAGTTTTTTATATTTATACTTCCAACTCTCCCCTGAGAGTAGCCGGCAGTGACCAGGTATATTTTGCCGAATCTAGAGCATCTAAATTTTCATATATTTCTTCCTAAATGTGAAATGAAGAACTACTTAGAGAAAGAACATCCTGTTGAATTTGCAGTAAAAATTCAGAAGTCTCTTGACACTTGCCACTGTGTAGGAAAGTTAAGGCTTTCAAGTAAAAGAGGGAAACAAGTCTTGAAGAATACGACAGAAAGACGATGAATCAGAAAATTAGATGGATTTGAATGAAGAAAAAACAAACTGGGATAGAAGGAAACAGATGAATTGATCTCGGTATTTCTTTACAAAGCTTATCATAAATATCTCGCATTTTATCATCGTTACGGGATAGCAAGTCAAGAAATGATGTCCATAGCAAATACTCTATTAGAGAAGGGGACTATAAGAAGCGAACTTCATTATACTGATTGTTAAAACCATGTTGAGAAAATTTTTGGTGTTTACGGAGTTTTTATCAGACACAGAATTACATATGATACCTTATAAAAAAATTGAAAAAATTAAATATTTGTCTACAACAATTTTTTGTACGCTATCTTTATTAGGATTGATCCATTAAGAATTCAGCAAAACTCAGGTGTATTTAGAAGATATTTCAGCTTGAAGCTGATCTAAGTGTGATTTTGTATTTATCTTAGATCAACTGTTTTTTCCTTTCGCTTTCTTTAATTGTTCATTCTAAAACATTCTCTTTGTATTTCATTCCAATTGTATTGCTCAACATTAATTTTTTATTTTGATACGCTCATAATGTGTTTGGTGGTATTTTCATTAAACTTTCTGTTTTTATGCTCTCCTTAAATATGTTTTCATAACTACTTTAAGACTAGAGAGGTTCCAGATTACCTATGTGGAAAGATAAGCTTTGAAATTATGAAATCTCCTGTCATTACACCTAGCGGTATTACATACGATAAAAAAGAAATAGAAGAACACCTTTATGTAAGCCTGATCTTTGTAGTTTCCTTTAATTTTACTATTTTTTTTTACTAAATACATGTTTTCTTGAATAAATTTGTTAAATATTTTGATACACCACAATGTTATAAGAAGAAGAAAAAGAATTTTGCATGAGACACAAAAAAACATAATTCCAAATTTCTGAAAAACAAACTCTGACCAATTGTCAGATTATTTCACAGATTGAATACATTACTTTTGTTTTGTATAATAATAATAAAAGGATAGTGATACAAAAAGTATGTCCTTTATTTAGTATCAAAAAACGTTTTATTCATGACAACGATATAAACTATCATTACGTGATTAAATATAAAATATAGCTATAAATCATAACAACGCTATACTTAAGTTATATTGAAATATAGTTAGGTAAATCTGCAAGAGTATGTTGAAAAATAAATTATATAACCCATCTAAAATTAACTATACAAGTTTGACAATAATAATTTTCAATGTTACAAATAATTTTTGATACTTTTTTGAAAATAATTTCGACACTTATCTTTTATTCTTTGACGAGTCTTCATTTCTAAACTTGACTTAGTAACATAATACAACTTGTGAGATTGTAGGAAGTTTACAGCCTTTAATATGTAAGTGACGAAGTCTAGGAATATCATTCAATAAAAAAAGACATTGCTAAAGCTTCGAGTTTTAGTAGGCACGAAGAAGCAAACAATTTTTCAAAAAAAGTGAACTTGAAAAATTAAGAAATGTTTATATTTTTTATAACTTAAATAGAATATATATCAAAATATCTAAAATATAGCTCATTTTTTCCATCTAAGATATTTGCCAAAATATACTGTTATGAACAAAAATAGAAGTTTATATTTGACATTTCAAACTTTTAATCCTATATAGTGCTTATTTTAAAGATTAACGCCATCTACAATATATTTTTTCACTCAAATTATAGTTTCATAGTTGTGCAACATCTAAATCCCAAAATTTAAAGTGAAATGTTAAAATATGCCTTTTTAAACTAATACACAATACGGAAAAAATGTAATACGAATTTTAAAAGAGTTTGGGCAACAGACGCATCCTAGGTCGCGTGACCTTTTTGCCACCCCCAGCAAACGCCCATGATGCGTGAAGTTTTACTTTGCTATGTGACGGAAGTAGTTGAATACCTTCTCTATGCAAATAATGCGTGCTAGATTTGTCATTTTATTTAACCAGGCAAGTAAAGATGTTATTGCAACTTGTTAATAAAGCCAACTCCATAAAAAGAGCACATTTAAATTTAATCAACAGCAGCAGAGTTAAACACCAGATAAGCATTTTCTAAATTCCGTCTGATTATACAGAATACTTGATTACCATCATCTACTACACGAATATGTTTTGCATTATTGCTGGTAATCTACACGTCTAAAAAAACTTCTAACTAACTAAGTGCCCAATTTTATTATCTATATTTGCCCGTGTTCATAAAGTTGTATTATTAAACATTCTAGATAAGTCATCGATTTCAGTTGAGAATGTAAATCTAGCCCTTAATTTTTTTCTATTAATTACACTTTGTCGCCATATAGTTCGTTGAACAGACATATTGCCGTCTGATGATTCGTTGAATGGACATTTGGTCGAAGAGTTTTTTCGTCGCAAATGATTAGTTTGTTGCATAAATGTATTTTTAAAACTAAAAAACAATTTACCCCTCTCTCCCTCACTCTTTATATCAAAGTTAGAATGGTGATAGAGAAAGAGAGTTTTTACTTCAGATTTTTGTTAAAAGAACTTTAATATATTAAAATAAAACGCAATAAAAAATTGATTAAAGATTTTTGTTTGAGGATTAACACTGGTTTTATTGAAATATATTGAAGTAGATATAAAACTTTAGGATTAGACTAAGACTAGGCCACGCTTTTTATAGTAGTAGCTATTACATTTTTTTCAGTGTGAGACTTACTAACTAAATTATTAAACGCTCTTGTCCACATTTTCACTAATGAATCAGTAAGGTTTCTCAACGGTTAATTGTAACTAGCTAATTAAATCACATACTAACTAAATTACCAATAACTCTTGTGCAAAATTCCACTGATGTATTAGTAAAGTTTACCGGTTTGAAAGTGAAACCTACTAGCAAAATTAGTGAAAAAGTAATCCCACGATATGTCTGAAGACGAAGTGTCACGAGACGAAACGTTCATCGACGAAGCATTCGGTCCCTTTACCAAAAGGAGTAGGTAGGAAAGTAATGCTATTAAAAATTATGAGGTCTTGTCAGCCTCAGGATCTGATGCATCGATTTTAAATCCGTTTAATTTTTGAAGAAAAAAGAACGAACGTTAGTTATTTAGATTTTCTACTTCTAGTCTAAATTATATGTTGTGAATTTTGCATTGTGGTGTTAATTTTATTCCAATGGAATAACAAACTATTAACCAATCATTCAGAAACATGCGTTTAATTAAAATGTCAAATTACCCAATCAATAATTTGATATTTAGTCGTGATGTTAAATCATAGGAATCGCACTATCAATATCAAAATATCTTTAATTTATAAATTCACTTATTTGAAAATTTTATTTTTTCTCCTTGAATAAATATTCAGATTTTTATTCCTATTCATTTTTATATTAGCACTTTAGGCTCATTTTGTTACACACTGTCTAATTGCTATGTTGTGTTGAATTTCGCACGCATAATGAAAAAATTGATAAGATTTAAACTCTCATAGATGCTTCATAGACATGACTAAAATTCAAAATATGGCGGTAATAAGCAGCACGATTAATCACATTGCCTACATACACATAACACAATGAAAAAATCATTTTGCTGTATGTTCTTTCAGATTATCTCTCTTAACAATCAACGTGAGACGTTCATTTTATTAATACTTTCCAGAGCTGGAAGTGGAGCTGGCCTTAACTGGTTAACCTGGGCTTAATAGAACCAAGATGATATTTTTCATTGATGCACGGTTGCTCATTTTATTTTTCTTTATTTTTTTTTAGAAAGTAGGCCACTTCGATCCAATAACGCGTGAGCCATTAACACCTGATCAACTTATTCCTAATTTGATCATGAAGGAAGTTATTTCAGATTTTATAGCCAAAAATCCTTGGGTTGATGAATTCTAATTTTATATAACTTAATTTATTTCCTTTATCCTTTACAACTATGTTTTCTACAAGATACATGACATATGATATATATAATCGAATAACATTATTATTTTAAGAGCGTGTGATTGTATTTTAAAATTTTGCTCAACATTGGTCAACTTTTTGCCTTACATAATACTTATTTGCATAGCACATCTTTCACGAAAATAATAATAATTATTCTTTTTGAACTATGGAATGGAGTGGAATACTTTGATTCTTATAGGCCCTCACACTCACTATCTTGATAAATTTGTGCATAGCCTAATTTTATTTTAATATATCCTAAATATCAATTTCACAACATACAAAGCATTTAATGTATTTTCTTACATTCATTTTTATTTCTTCGATTTAATCTACAAATAAATCTCAAAGTTTTGCTAAATATTCGCAACAGCATATTACCCTGATGAATGTGGCACTATTTTAGAAGCCCATATAGAAAACCAGGGCTTGACAATGATTCTTCAACTCCAGGCTGGCTTAGTGGGCAGCAATTAAAAGTGGGTGCGATTAAAATTTTAAAAGCATATTAGTAAATTTAAATAACCCTTGTCTCATGCCCTCTACTGGTTAGACAAAAATATACTTTTTTAATTATACTCTCATTTAATCATCTAGAAATGTTGTTTTAAAATTTCATAAAACTTTCATCTTTTTACCTGAATTTCTGAAAAGTTTGCGAAAATATCTCTTCAATAAAGTTAAAATGTGCTACATAAAAAGGTTTCACTCAACACTGTTTGTCTCATAAACTAATTATGGTGCATTTCAAGTTTTGTTTTTTATTCGCTGCATTGGATTTGAAAAAGCATGTATTTCCTGTTAATAGTAATAAACGCTATAAAGTTAACATTATTCATATACAGTCAACGATGTATTAAAAGGCCACTCTTGATGAGCATTATCTTCTTCTTGAAAATTTTTTTAAAGCATACTATTTTCATTTTTGGGACATTGGTGTCACACTGACCCTCAGCGGGTTAATTTAATGGTATCATCAAAATTAGTCTTTATGAACAGGTGGTTGCTTTATGAAGCTCTAATAAACGCAATCTCGATTAATTGGGGAGAATGGAAACTGGTCATTATATACAGATCGTCTTTTAATAGAGGTGGTCTAACCCTTTGCTTTAAATTTATAAAATTCCATTGAAAAAAGCAGATGATTAGTGTTTAAAATTCTTGTACTCAAATGGTTAATTGAATTTTAAAATTTATTTATTTTTTTACTAAACCATATACATTCTGATTTTTTTAACGAAGCTCATCCCATATATTAGGTATTAGGAAATTACTTGTTTTTAAATATCTGAATGTTGAAAAAATATTTCTGCTTGAAACTTTGTTTAAACAAAGCTGAACTTAGACTCGTTTTAGTCTCCTCCGTATGGATTTGTAGTATATAAAAATAAAATATTTTTCTTGATTCCAATTAAATTTTTTTGTTCTCAATGTAATCCTTTTTAAAAAAATTTACTTACAGATAATTTTTTGTTATTTGAATCTTTTTACTTTCATCGGTATATCATTGCAATAATTATGGTATTTAAAATTTTGAAAATTATTTAAGCTTATTATAAACAAACGCTCAACCAGAGGAAAATAGCTGGGTATAAAAATAACGAAAATATACAGTGAAAACTCTTGATTTAAAATTTGCTATCTCATAAAAATACCAGATTTTACAAAGTCCAATATCTTTCTTAAAATGCAACATATCCTTATTAAATGGGACTTCATTAATCCAAGCTCTTCACTATCTGTATAATTCAATTTTTTTTCTTAAAGTTTTTCCTTCTCTTTTTGAGATTATAATTTTTAATGAAAAATTTGACGCTTTTGGTAAAATATTTAAGTTATATTGGGAATATTTCAGTAATATGGTATTATCTCCGCAAAATTTGATGGCAATCATTGTTTCTTCACAATCCCGTTAATTTCATTAACCCAAAAGGTTTTCAAATGTTCTGTTCCGATTAAAACCCATTTTTGGGTTATTGCTCCTTTAGACTGTAGTAAGAAGAACGGAGACGAACTCGAATTTCCAATCAAACTGCAATATAAAAGTGTGAATCAAGTGCATGTTTTCAACCTTCAATTAGCGCCATCTTTTTGCTGTGCATTTGAGCATGTATATTATTTTCATTTTGTTTTACTAAAATATTTGACACTTGCAAACACCGATCCTCCATGTTTAGCAGCGGTTTTTCTTGAGTATCCATATGAATAAGTACACAATTAAGCAATTTATTCACTCGAGAGGCTTAACTCACCATATAAAAAAATAAGGAAACTGTTTTTGACAGTATGCATAATATAAAGCAAAACAACAAATAAAATGCCAATATAGAAAACTCATGGATGACATTGGCCATGACGATTTAATCATCTCATTTTGTTAAGATGGGCCTTCTGCGCGTAGTAAGAAAGCGAAATTATAAAAAATTTACCTCAAAAGATTCGTATGGGAAATGAAAATAAGAAATATAGACAGCGATGATAAAATCACAAATGCGAGCAAAGAAGTACAAGCACAGAGTGAGGTATAGATGCTCGTGTGCACAAAAGGTAGAGCTGTTATGAGTGTAGGCAACAAAGGGTGAATTATAAGTCCTTCAGAAAGTGACCTAACGATTGAATTTATCGGTAAAAAATTAACCTAACTATTAATTCTATATTCCCAATTAATTTTTAGCATTAACCCATTTAAGGCCAAGCAAAGCAGACGATATATCTAAAAAACGCAGACGATTTATATTCAAAGTCATTGAAAAAAGCAGACGAAGGTGAAATTACTTATGTTCCAAAATAGCAACAATGGCCGTAAATGGGTTAATATTGGATGATAGCAATCTCACAAAGTCCTATTCTTATTCGCTTTAATTCTTTCTCTTTTTAGGGACAAGCACTTCATTTACTATTATAAATGTTTTTTTAGTTTCCAAGAAAGTTTTTAACGACTTCTTTGAATGATAGCCAAGCATTTTTTTTCAAGTTCTGTCATTGAACTGGTAAACTGTTTATCTTTGATAAGCTGACGAATTTGTGGCCCATCAAACACACTAGCTTTGATTTTTTCAATTGAAAGTTTAGGAAAAGTCAAGATGATGTACTTTAAACAGTTGATAATGCTTTTACAAATTGTTTCATAAAACACACCTTTATGTGTAAGGGTGGGAATATTATTTTATTTCTGCCAACAAGTGGCTCATTTACAATGTTGGCATCTCCAAGTTTAAGATTAGATCTTATTGGCCAATTTTTCTCAACCCAGTGCTTTTCTCTGGCTCTGCTATCCCACATACAGAGAAAGCAGGGGTACTTTGTGTATTCACCTTGCTGATCAAGAAGAAAGGTCACCATTTTAAGGTCAACACAGATGTTCCAATTGTGTTTTTTATATTCCAATTACCCAATAATTTTTTTACAGCTTCATATTCTTCACAAAGACAAACTGAATACACAATAGGAACTGCGCCAAACAAATTGCCATTGTGTAGAATATCACACTTTAAACGCCGTTTTGAGCTGTCAATAAACATTCGCCATTCATTTGGGTTGTAAATTGAAAGCCCTATTTCTTTTAGCAAACCAGAAATGTTATATGACAAAATACAAAACCGCTGTCACTTTGAAAGTGCTTCAGAAATGAACTTACTCTAGTTCGAAAGGATGATACTTTCACTCCTTGCTTAAGAAGATTTTTTCGTTCAGTCTTGATGCTAGTAATTCTGAAACTTTTTTTTTTTGATAAGTTCAAATCACGTGTTAAATCATCCAACTCGTTTTGATCAAATTTTTTGCAAAGTGGATCTTTGGGAATGTCAAAATCTGTACCATTGTTGTCGCTGCTCTCTTCTACATTACTTAGATCTTCTATAGGAAGTAGTTCTTTAAAAACTGGCACTTCAATTTCAGCTGAATGAGGCATTGGTCTCATAGCTGACGGTGTATTTGGATATTCTATTTTAATTTTTTTTTGTTGAATCCTGATGTTTTCACTGAACAGAAATAATAGTTTGTGGAATGATTTTTCTGCTCTCGTAAAAACATGGGGATACCAAATGGCATCTTTTCACGTGTTCCTTTAGTCCACATCCGTAAATTCTCGACACACTCTACTTTGTGAGGAGCCCATGCCTTTTCTTGATCACCAAGTTTTACTTAATACGCAAAATATGCTTGTTTGATAAATACACTAATGTTTACTCTCTGACTTGGAATAGTAAAACTACCACATATATAGCAGAAAGAGTTAGGATTGTTGAGACATAGCAGGAGCAGACATGATCTAAACCCATAAAAATATTTATTTTTAAATAAAACACTAAGCTAAATACTTACAAGTTTTAGAAAAATCTGTATTGAGCAAAATAAAAATTATAATATGATATAAAGAGATTGATGAAAAAACTATAACAAATATCTTTAATTTGTACTATCTTAGCTTTCTATTTACAGGTGTTGCTAACAGTACTGACGTATTGACAGTTGCGCACATTTTTCACTGCATTGTATCAATTGTAACTGCATAAATAAGATAAAAAAATATTATAATGATCAAGATTATGTAGCAAATTGTTATCAACTGACAAATTAACTAGGAAAATTTTGCTTATTTGGTAAATGAGCTATTGAAAAAACTTGACGTGCTAAAAAAACTAATTACAGATTCAGAATCAGCATGTCAACTTTAGTCTCTAAAGTTGCTTATAAATTTTAATTTGTTCCCCAGTGAGCTAAAATAAAAATAAAATTTTATTTATATTAAAATTTAATATATCTTTCGATTGGAATTTTTTGATTGGTTGTATATTTTCGATCACAGATTTTTGAAGAAATTCTTTATTCGTCTTTGAGCATTAAACCTAGAATAAATTAAACAAAAAGTTAAAATCCAAGTGATAGCGTTCATCATTCATCGAATAAAGTAAAGGTACTTGCAATTGAAGCTGTGATGAAACAAACGATGTTTCCGCAAATAAAAGCCGAAAAAATATTCCTGGAAACGAGTGACCTTGCTTTGGGGAGGGTAGAGATTACGAATGACATGCTCACGCCCAAAGTTTCAATATTTGAGAAGCCGTTACATGCAAACGTTGCTATCACTTGCGTCCTTTTCTACAAAACGTAATGCTTGTATATTGATGCTAATTTCACGTTTAGTCTGATATTCTTGAGATTATTTCTCTGATAAATAATAGCCAATAAAAAAAAGCATTTCTTGCATCATTAACCAATGAGCATACTCAAATTCAAATTACTGTAGTAAGTTTGAATCAGCAATCCTTTTTTGCTGGCAGGATGTTTCGAGTAGTATCATTTCAACCAATTTACTCATTATTCTTTAGTTAGGCATTTAATTAGCTCTATACCTTTTATAATTTTATATCACAGGCTCTTGGCTTCGAATCCAGAACAGCAAACCTTTCTTTCTCATAGTTTTACACACGCGGTACAATTGGCCTTCTTGTTGAATATACCCAGAGATTACTTAACTCACCTTTAGTTAATATAAAGGTAAAAAATTAACTTGAGATCAATGACACAAATTTGTGAAATGAAACATTGAAATTAAAGGTTAGAATAACTTTCAAACCTAAACAATTTAAAAAACTAAAATTTTTCCAAAAAATTCCGGAAAGATGGCCTATGTTAGGAGCTTGGGGTCTTGTTCCAGTTGGTCTGAGTTCGATTCCTGATTCTGACTATCCTTACCATCTGTCCAGTTATGGGAGATTTTGATTAAATAAAACAAAGTAGTAAACTTCATTTTTACTAGATAGAAAACTTAACATTATTATCTAAAAAAGGTATAAGAATTGATAAGTAAATTAGAATTTTTTTTGTTGTTCGTATCGCATTTAAGGAAATAATAATAATCTTCCACAGATGGCAGGGATAGCTTTTAGAATTTTTATGAAATTATTGTATTATGTTTGTTGACATTATTTCCTTTATTTAATAGTTTCATATCTATTAGTAAAATAGTTAACTAATAAGTTCAATCTATTAATAAAATAATCCAGTTAATATTGATAATTTTCAACTGGTTTTGTATAATTACCTTTATCATAGTAAAAATTTTCGCTTACATCAGTATAATTATATATCCTTGAGATTAAGTTAAGATTACGAGTTTGAGTTTTCAGTGATACAAAAAAATGTTAATGCTACTGAATCCGTACATGACCTTTTCGAGCCTCGCTATCTTTAATCAGTTATATTTTTATTAACATCGTGAAATTTATTGGTGAATTTTATTTTCTTTTAGATTTTAAGCATGGCCATAATTATACTTCTTATTTCTGTATTAAAATTTTTCTAATAAACCAAGATTTCATTCATACTCATGAGTGTAACGTTTTCATTATATCAATCGAATTAATTTCTTATAAGGTATATAAGCAAAATAAAATTTTATAAGCTTAAAAATATTTTTCCTTCGTTTTGAAGAAAAAAAATTATTAACGTAAAAAATTAAGTAATTTTTATCTATTTGTGCCTCCATTCATACAATTTCGCGCCATTTTATCAGGCTTTCGTTTTGAAAAAAACGAATCGTCTGATTTTCTTTTTAAACAAATTTTTGTATAACTTAAAACAGACTATTCTTATCCTCTGGGTCACTTGTTCAGCCAGTGTGACTCAAAGGGTTGAGACGCGTTTCCATTTTGGAAAGCACAATTCTAACTTGTTTAGAATTACAAAATATAACATTATCTATAATGTGGTATAGCGTATACTTAAAATATCACTTAGCGTTATTTCTTATTTTGTTAGCTTACCAATTACTGAAATTGTGGAAACTTTCTTTTAAATAGCCGCCATCATTCATACACAAGACATAAGATATATTTCAGGCAATGCCATCATTTAAAAAAATATGCTAATTTTCACTTTCATTTTAGACTTCCAATAGAATGAATTTAAAAGAGGAGCATAGATATCGTAGTGATTTTATTGGAAATTAGAGTTTTATGATGAGTATAAACACATACGGATATAACTACTAAAATTGACAATTAATCAATTTAAAAGGACCTATTCATCACATATAATAAAATTAATATTCATAAAAAACTCTAAAGAATACCAATTTTCGATTTTGCTATTACATACTGTGTTTAAATTCAAAGCCTATTTCAAAGTTTAAACATATTAACTATAAACATCTAGTATTCTACACCAATAAATAAGGTATCATATCATTTAACTACTAATAAATTACTACTCGATTGATTCATTCGCTCTATTTGTAAAGGTTTTTTTATCATTAAAGTTGTAGGATATAAATTTAAAAATTTTCATTTTGACATGAAAATATTATCACTGCATTCAGAATACAATTTTAATATGAAATATTTCTTCATTCATGAAGTTAGTTAAAAAATGTTTTGAGGTGAATAACCTATGAATCCTATATAATTATACCGCCTAAAAATTTTCATGATGAAATATATTAAATTTACAAAGGTCCAAAACTTTTGATGTAGAAAAATATGCAAGAATTTTCTGAATTTTTTTACAAAAAAAAGAACCAAAAAATATTTTTTAAAATATAGTTTAAATACCAATTTGATCATTAATATACCTCTATCTATTAACATACTTTTGTTTATTAAATCTAATCATTTTTTTCTCTAATTCTATTAGTTATTAAAATTATTTGTTAATATCTGTAATAATAAGGTGAAATCAAAAGTTCAGATAGACACGGGGAGTATTGCTGACAGAACGACAAAGAATTTATCTGCCAGGAGCACGCTAAGTTGGAGTAACGGAGTTGTTGATGCGTTCCATTTTTATAATACTTCGATAAATCGAATCTGAAGCTAGATCCCTTTCATATCCATCCTGATAAAGAAGTGGTGGCTTAATCAACTTTTGCAATTAGAACCTTTAACACTGTAAATCACGAAATTTGCGCGTCGCGAGTTATATTTTCGGGAATTTCAAGAAAATTTCATGATTAACGGTATTTATTTCGTTTTTAATAAAGCTTTTACGACTGAAAAAAGGACTTACTGAAATGATATTTTGGAAGAGTTTTAGCTTCAGTTCTTGAAACAATAGCATATCGCTCATAAAGATTTTTATTGCAAACAAATATCCAACTTCAATGCAATCCTTCCATTCGACTCCAATGATGTACGCTAAGGGCGCAAATATTGCTGACAAGATGACCTAGAGATATGGAATGTACATTTTTGTATAGATATCATTCAAATTACGAGAAGTGTGTGTGTGTGTGTGTGTGAATGAGACAATGGCATTTGCAATTTAGGAAAATATCAAAAACCGATAGTGTGTTCCGCTAAACAATACATAGAGTTCAGACCGAGCCATGTCTGAAAGTTGTTGCAAATTACTTCTCTACATTTTACACATAGAAAGTGAGAGCAGTAAGATGGAATACCGACAAATAAAATCAAAGGCGCTTCAAATGATGTTTAATTTCGTGTGAAATAAACCTTGGATGGAAAAATTCGTTTTTGAAGTTAAAAATGCGAAAATAATACTTTTAAAAAAAGAGTTAGCGAAATCTTTAAAGATAAATTAAGAGTTTATGACTAGATACAATAATGTATTTAATCTTATTTATTGGAGAACTTGTTATAAAATGAAAGATGCCAATACGTTAGCAAACTTTTAGTTAACATATTGAAGCTCTGGTGAAGAACAAAGAAAACGATGTGCAAAATATAGGATGCAATACATCCAATACTTATCCATTAAAAATGTTTCTTATTTATGTAAAATTTTTTTGTTGATAAAACATTTTAAACCGAGTGTTGTCTTTTTACGCAATTATTTACAATCCGCTCAAATTTGCCATAATTATTAGCAATTCTATTTTAAATTTGTTGTTATATCCTTTGAAAAATTATTACAATTTTTGAACATATTTATCTTTCTCTATATATTGCTTTATAAGTTTTTGCTTTTTTCATTTTTAAATCTTTAATCTTTGTCAAATTTTGGGTAACGTTTTTCTGTTTTTGTATAAAAATTCATTTTTATTATTACTCGGACTAATTTTAAATTTGTCACACTTTCAAATGGTTGCTTATATATATTTTTAGCATTTTATTTTGATAATTTTAACAATTCTTTGAATTCTTTAGAAACTATGATTTCTTTAAAGTTTCACACTAGAAAAGCCAACTTGTTATCATACCTAAAAAGCACTTGGGAAGAAAATTTTATGCAAATCCAACATAAAAATTAACAAAGATAAAAGAATTTTGCTATAAAATAGAGGAAAAGCTTTATTTTCCTTTAAAAAACATTAAACATTTTATTTATTATAAATAAAAAGATATTTGTTTCATTATCTCAGAAATTAAATGTTGTGGATTTCTTAATTCGCAAAAATTTTTTAAATGCTCCAAAATATTCAATGTCTAAAAATATTCAGTCTTGAAAATTTTTTTTCTAACTAATGCAACTTTTGAAAAAGCCAGGGGTTCTATGCGATCTCATGACTTTTCTAGTGTAAGCAATTTTAAATATTTTCACAAGTCTCCCGTATACCCAAATAAAATGGAAAAGTAACAACTACACGTCAAGCGAATTCATATACTTATTCAAAACTCCTCAAATGCAAAACAATCTTCCATAAAACATTTTGAGATAGTGATATCTGTTGAAAAATTTGAGGAATTTGACAGGGATTCCATAAAAAAGTCACACCATCGTTTTAAATAAATTAAAAATTAATAATTAAATTTCCAATACTAAATACCTGAAAGACACTTTTCGACGCAATTATTATTATGGGTCCCGAAAGCTCTTTATTCTTTTTGTGAATACTCTAGGCATAAATTAAAATTATGGGTGATACTAACTCGACAAGAATGTAAATATTTTATGATAAGATGTTGAATTAAGAGTTTGTGAACATTTACACCATCGTTTCCGGGCTTCACCAATCCGGCTCCTTCATTATTTGCATACAAGTAAATTTTTTAATCTTAAAATGCTTCCTTCTTTTTCGCCTTCAAAAATCAGAAAGGTAAAAAGATCAATATTTTTTAATAAAAATCCTTGAACTTTTAACGTTTTTGGTAAAATATTTGAGTTATATTGTGCGTATTATATTAACTTCTAAAAAATTTGTCAGGAAAAACATTATTTTTTCACAATCGAGGTAATTTCATCATCCGAATAGTTTTTAATGTTCTGTTCGGATCAACGAAGTTTCACTGCATATGATATTTGTAAATGAACGAATATGAAAAATGTTATAATAAGTTCGCTTACATTTAAATCAACATTGTTTATATCAACGAGCGAAAACCACCATGCAACAAAACTATCGATGCAAGCCCTGAAGGAGAAGACAACGATGTAGCTGGAAGCAATGCTGCCCATTGCACCTATTGAGGAGTGAATTGCGTTGTTAAACATCGTGATAAAATTCTCCTCCGATCTAAAATTGGATGAAAATGTAACAAAGAATACATTTCAGGATGAATGGCAACACGTGACTCAAAATAGTCAGTGGGGATTTGGCACGTGACAACCCCATTTGAGTTTAGGAAATTAATGAAAAATGGTTATTGTTCAAGTAACACTATATGCTTATGAATATATACCATTTTTGTCTTTTTGCCATTCTATTTTATCCTTTTGCAATTTTATATGAAGTTAAATTTTTGATTTGGTTGTCTTTATTTTGTTTTTTGAAATAATATTAAAAGATATCTGTAGATTAAAGTGAAAAAGTTATTAAAATTTAAAAAAAATTATGGAAAAAATAATTAAAATTTGTAATTATTTAATTGCTTATTCTTTGAATAAAATTTATAATATGAAAATAATTTTAATTAAAAATCACATATGTGAAAAGAATATAAAAACAACAAAAACAAAAATTTTATTTGCGATAGAAGTGCAAAGAGACAAAATAGAACTAAAAATCGTAATATATATTTTTTATATAAAAATGTGATAATATGAACATCGTTTCAAATTATAAAAAAAAACAGATATTTTTCAAAAAATTTTCTATATCTAATCATAGGCAAGAAATTTATATTCAGTTGTGGATGAATTACAACAAATGTAATAATCCTATAAGGATCCTACGTTAAACCATCGTTTGGCCGTATAGGATCTGAGAGGGCATGTGGTGTTTGACTGAAAGATTTTGATGAAAATTATCAACATATTAACCCGTTAACGACCAGAATAATCAGACGATATCTAAAGTAAAGCAGATGATTTGTATTAAAGACCTTTGATAAACGCAGACGATTTTATTTTTGTAAAGTCGACTATAATCGACTCTGGGCGTTAACGGGTTAAAAAATGACTACGCTGTTAATTTCAAAATATCTATTTACTTTTAATAATGTATTTTCGTTAATAAATTTGTGATTAGCGTGTCTATGATGAGTAGGTTTAGGATCAGTGCGTATCCATAACTCAAGGTCCTGATCTGAATCCGTTCCTTGCTCATAATTGAATTCAAGAGGGTTCTGCCAATAAAAATGATTCAAGATGTTGATTGTATATAACTCGATTGCAAAATAGAATACTTGATAAACACGACAAAGTTTTTTACACCTTCGAATGAATTTTAGGCCATACGTCGTGTGATCTCATAATTCCATGGAAAGATTATTACAACGAAGGGCTTATAAAATGCTATTTACAAATATATCGGTATCTGTTCATTTTATTCCCGGAATTTCAAAGAATACTATAATCCAAACATTTTTTGAATGATTAGAACAAATAAAAGGAAAATAAAATAAAGTAGAAACTTATGTATAAAAAATGGATATTATTGAATTTTAGTTCTGATATACAATTACCTTGAACTAAGATAAAAAATGTTCATCTTTTACTTAAAATATTTAAGTTTTCAGTTTTCCTAAACAAATCTGGCCCTACAAAACACTTGGAAAATATTTAAAAAAAAAAATCTTTAACAAAGAAGTATGTTATGTTGATTATATAGAAAACAACTTTGAATATTTTTATTTTATTTGCCCATTTGTCGCCGTCATTTTTGGTAGGTTCGCAATCCAACCTTGATACCTACAAATTCCCTACAATTTCACAATTAATCTAAATTTTTTGAAGTTTTTGATTTGGAGATAACTTTTTATACTAAGAGATAACTGTGAAATAATTATTATCATTCTACCAATAGTACTACTACTTTTTTCCAAGATATGTAAGTATTGGCTAATGATAATGATTGCAGTTTAAATTATCTTCGAAAATACCGTAATTATTGAGATAAATTATAACTAGATAATTATACCCGGTACCCATTGGCCAGTGTCAGATGTCCTTTTGATTTTATTTATCGGTCATCATTGTTGATTCATGTTGCTATTTATTTGTATGAGTTCCTCGCTTACTGGTGTTAATTCAAAGCTCGCATGTGTTTTTTCCTTAAATAGATATGTAACCCAGCGTTCATTATAATTCAAGGGCTCAAAAGTTGACATTTATATTTTTGTCCATCTACATACCTACAATATACCCAGAAAAAGAGGTAAATAGCAGTTTGAACTTTTTTTTTTGACAATTTCAACCCCACTTGTATGTTCTAATTTAGTTATATATATTTTAATTAACAAAATATATAATATCGAGAATCAATTACATGATACATTTTAATATCCTACTTTCTTAAAGTACCAACACATTTACTGAACATGCTCACAGGGATTATGAAATGTTCAACAAAGTTGGCATAGAAGGAGTCCAATGACTAAAATAATGTTAAAAAAATTATTATCAATATAAAGCTATTTCTTCAAATATCAAAGAAGCGATCTTTGATATATAATTTAAGCCAATTGTGTATCATATATAGATGATCGAAACGAATAAATCTTGCTTTCAACTTCATATGATTCCTTTCAATAATAGTTTTCAAAAAAGGAGCTCTCTTACTGCTGTAGAAGTTATCCAATGAAATAATTTGTTCTTCAAATCCAAGCATATATAAAATTCAAATATAAATAATCAATGAGTTTTTCTGGATTACTGGTTTTCAATCCTAGCTCAAACTAGCCCGATCATTTAAAAAAAGAAACAAAAATTAAAACAACTAAAAACCATTACATTTTTGTAAATTTTGAAATATGAAATAAAAATGAATATTTGAAATATAAGAGTAGGTATAAAATCAAACTCTAATCGAAAATTTTGAATAGCATGCATAAACGTCTTTTACAGTGAAACTAGTTTGTGAACACTTCCCTCTACAAACAAATAGACTTACGACAACTTTTTTCAAAAAATTTTGACTCAGCTCACGAACTGTTCCTCCAATTACGTTCTTTAAAATTGGGCCTTTTGTATATCTCTATATAACGTTTATTTCTTTTTCATTCTATATCTCGTTAAAATTAATGTATTTTATACATAATAGCTAGTATATAATTTACGTTAAATAAAAAAATGTTTGCGGTTCACAAATATTTCAAATAACGAACGCTTTTATCGAAAAAATTTATTTCTCAAACGTAGATTCCACTTTAGTTCTAAAATTTTTTATATATAACATTCTCAATTTCTCAGTGATATTATATTGATATTTCATTTATAGCATTTGTATTCATCAATTATTTATTATCTCAAACTTTAGGTTATTTATAGATGGCGTTAAGTAAATATATTTTTTTCAAAAAATCTCACACTAATAACTCGCTCCTTATTATTTTAATGAAGAAATAAACTTTTATATAAAGGAAAATTATTTAAATGGCCTCTAGAAGCCCAATACGGGCATGCGAGGTAGTAAAAAATTGCGGCCTTGCGAGGATGTTTCTTCCAATTATGCAAATAGGAATTCAGTTTTTGAACGTTTCATTATTTATCAATATTTGTTCATGATACAAAAGTTCTCAAAAATATTTGATTGATTTCAGAGTAAAGGTAAATATTCTTGACTTCTTATTATATCTAAAGGATATTTGTCATTTACAAACACATTTAAAAATGGATGAGAATCTATGTATTGAAAGCACACAGATTTTAAAGCCAAAATTTATTTATTTATTAACGAAAAATAATTATTTAGTTCAATTTATTAATTTGCCTTTGACAATATCCATGTGAAATTTTCTCAATGTCACTTTTCCACACTTGCAATTTTCAAATCTGACCATGTTAAAAATTCAATAAAGTTATTTGTAAGATGAGCAAGTTTAGTTAAAATTAATTATTTACTCAACTTCCAATTTGGCATCGTTGCCAGATGATTTGGATATTTTAGTTACTTCAGGAGATACAATTTTGGAGATTGCGATAGACATTGGAGTAGAAATGATGCTCGCAGCTATTAAATACTTTCCATTTATCTTGAAATAAGACCAATAAAATAAAATGAGCTTTATATATTTCTTTGTTTTCAATATAACAAACATAAAATATTTATTTCTTCCTTTTTTGATGTAATGTAAGAATTTGAAGGGAAAGTATGATAGCATGAAAAACATATGATAACAACATTATAAACTGGCGAGTATATATATACAGATTGAGAAAAATCAAAATATGAATGGATGAAACTAGTTTTTAAACACATAAATTTACCCCTAGGATCCATCAGGAAAAAATTGAATGAAATAGATTTTCGAACATCGATTCCTATTAACAAAGGATAATAATAATTTAAACCTTGGATGTACGCTAGCTTTAGGACATGAAGAGGAATAATATAAATTTATTAAAATATAGTTGTTAAATATTCTTATTTAATATAATCGTACCATAGATTAACTAATTCCACGGCAGATGGCCTAGTGGTAGGAGCATAGGGTGGTCTGAGTTCGATTCCCGATCGGGATTATCTTTACACTCTTTCTAGTTATGGAAGATTATTCTTTCCTATATGGATGGGATTACGGAAAACTAAAAAAGAATTTAGCCCAAATTTAGTCAAGATTATTAATAAGAGAAAAGACCATTAAAATTAGCTTACTATTTTCGATGGAATATTCAAAGTCAATGGTTTTCGGTACAATCTTTCATGTTTTGGTAAAGATAGAGAGTGTTCTATTCAAAATTTTATATTATTTGCTCCTTTCACAATTTTCAACTGACTTGTATTAACCGTAACATATAAGAGCGGCCTACAAATATATTATTTTAATTTATCATATTGAAAAAGCCAAGTTAAAATTGAATGACACTTAGTACCTTATTACATTTAATTCCTTAAAATAGTTTTCCATGAATATGTTTCGAACCCCACTTTTCTGAATCTCGCGTACAGCGTGCTCCACATCAACCCTTGTTTCTTCACCTTCTGTAAATTCGTCTTCAAGGAATATTAATATCAATATATTTAGAGACCAAATTGTCTTGAGGCCGAACTTACGTGCTTCCAATGGACGGATAGCTATCATATGTGTATAAACAGTAATTTTTGTGGTAACAGACTTAGTGTGTGGTTAGTTTATATGTAATAATGTAGTATGGTAGTTTTTGCTACTAATATAATATTTATAATAACCAATAAATCATAAAAATTTATTTCAATACTAAATTTCAAAGACAAAAAATGGGTTTTGACCAAAACACATGAATTTTATAAAGTATACCAAGCTAAATATATGAGGTAGGAAGAATTATATTTTGAAAAATGGAGGGATGATTGAAGTTTAAGGTCTAGATTAGTTCATCCCAGATTCAATTTGTGCAGTCATGAAGGAATATTCTTGTCTTGGATGCGATACCAACAACTAAAAAATCAAATAGATGGGGAAATAGTGCCCTCATGCAGAAAATACTTTAAATCAATCCAAGAAGGAAAATATGAAAGTGAAGCAACTTACTCCCATGTCTATAAAAATGGCGATTAGTGCTGCAGACATTGTTGCAAAGCTCGCCGTATAAATGCAGTGAATTTGGCTATCCGACATCTTGTGTATGTGTTCTTTGATGAGTAGAGGAACTGTTGTCTGTGACAAAGAGAATTAACAAGTCAACAAAGTTGTTTGCGTGTTCTCTTTAGTTTTAAACTTTTCGCAAAATACTTTTTGTGCTTAACCCATTTAGTTTAAATGTTCCCAAAGGAAACGTAGATGAACACTTGTTTCAAATGGAATTAAATAGAGATTAGTGAAGTCTTCTACGTTCTCTTTGGGAACATCGGTACTAAATGAGTTAATACTGGCAACAAAAGTTCGCTTAAAAATTTTCAAAAAACGATTTATTCAGAAAATTTTCTAAAAATGTTTTATTCAAATAATTATTTACAAAAATTGAACTATTAAAAAAGGTAAGCTATCAATAAAAAGTTAATTTTTTGATCCAATAACTTGACCTTTTTTTCAACAAACTATAAAATAAGACAATTAACTTGTTTTAGAAGTGCTTTTAAATAACAAAAGTTGATTCTATTGACTTTAAGTGATCACTGTGAAAAAAATTAGTATTACTTACTAATTTGATTGGTAAAGTTGTTATTTGCTTTAGTTAACGATGACTTTACGAACTTTGTTAATTACGGCTGCGAATTATGCTATTTTCACAGAAAAATTTTCAAAAAAAGGAGCATTAATTAATATTAAGAAATCGTCTTAGTCGCTTAAAATTGAGGTTGGAATGAAATCGGTTAACTGGGAATAAAAAATGAACAATTATTTTTTCATCTGATTTTATTGACGTTAAATTATGGTACTTATTTTTTCTATTTCAGATGTTTAATTTTGACTTCTCTTATTTCAATATCCATCTACAATGTTCACTTGTTATCTCCCTCCTGATTTTTATGAATCATTCAAATATAAAATGTCGACTGATCCCATCATGGATCAATTTTTTCAAGTTAGATGTTAGAAATATTTTTTTTCGAACCTCTCTTAGTTGAAATCATTTTTAGTTATCATATATATTCATTTTTTACAATTTCTTCACGAAGATATTTTTTGTTTATGCCTAAATACATTATTTTGCATTGAATTCCTTCATGTTTTTAATTATGGAATTTTTTGTTTGAGCAGTTTTTTATCCATTATGAATATTTTTACTTTTCTCAGATAACTCTTATCGGGGGGATTTTTTTCTCATTTATTTTTTTTATTTTCATCATTCTTGTTTACTTGTTTTATCATAGCCACAAAAAATATTAAATATATTAATAACAAACTAACTAATATATTAAGTAATTAACTAAAACTCATGCATATATAATAGGTATACAAAAATATGAGTTAAAAATTTACAGGACCAAGAAAAATACTAGCTATTGCACAAGCACTCTCCTCTTTAGAAATGTTAAAGACTGGCTGGAACACGCTTCCAAAGATATCAACGAAGTAATGAAAGATACCAAGATACAGCAAGATTGAGGATGAAACGATGTAAAACATCATTGCTGGCAAAACCTTAAAAAGATTTTTAAAAAAGGATACAGACAAATATTTGGGTGAATGAAAGACGAATGAGCGTGAAAGAAGAGAGGAGAACCTTAAAGGCGACTTGGTGGAGTTTATGTTCTGGTCCGAAGATGAACACGATTCCATCATTCACGAAAGAAGTGTAAAGGATCAAAATATTGCTTAACAAAGAGAATGTGCGCTCCAACAAACTTATCCGTAGAACAAAAAAGGCGATCAGCAGGGAAGAAGCCAAATTTCGCAAAACCACACTCCATTCTATCTAAAAAATGAAACTACTCTGTGAATGGAGTATTCTTCCAAAAAGCAAAATGAATGATTTCTCCATTCTGCGAGTTAAAAAATTTTTAATTCACCATTTGGTTAATGCAAGAATATCAAACATATGGCTGAGAACCAAATGCGAATCTGAAGATAATTTAATTAATTATTAATTAAGTTGTTTGTGGCGTTCGCACCCATCCTTTCGGATATCGTGGCCCGCCCGGAATGCTGAGTCCAAGTCTACCTGGACTTTCCATCCCACTAAATGCCTACCGGCCTTTGTTACTGCATAGCTTGTTATATATATTATTTTACAAGAATTTATGTTACAATATATAAATACATCTGAGTGAACGATACTATCCTAACGAGAACGCTCCCAATTTGGGAAACAAACTTATTGTCTAGTGATAGCTTGATTACTAACCACGTAGAATCGGGTCGCTAGAGCACTACCTAACCGTAAAACCTTTGAATTCTTCAGAGGAAGAAAACCAGGGTAAACAACCTGAAGATAATCTCTTCATTCGAAGTTTGTATGTTATGTTTACAAGATGGATTGTTTGTATACGGAACAATACTTTAATTTTACGACATCAAAAATTTTTTAACTACGGCAAACAAATTCGCAAACTTATATTTCTAAAATTTTAGATAATAGGTCTAAAAAATTCATGGTACGCATATCAAGTTGCTTTGCATTAAATTCTCATAATTCTGTTGATAGCGTTAAATTTGACTTAAAAATCTCAATAATTGTAAACCCATTTCATGCTAGATGGGTATTGTCAGCATTTGGTTGGACAATAGACATACAAACACAAAAATATATTGATGCAAAGTTCGAAAAACACAGGTAAACGCAATGTTATTATTTGACGAAAATTTGGGAATCTATCTGATTTATTTTTTTTAATTTGCTTTTGAATGAAAACACTACCAAAAAGTTTGATTTTATTTTGCAAATAATTTTTTCTATAAAAATTCATACAGATAAAAACTTGAAGTTCTTGAATTTTATTTGGTGCACTTTAAATTGCCCCACTTTTGTATTCCTAAAGTTCATAAAATTAAATTCCTCCAGGAAATTTCTTATTTTAAACTTTTCATAAAAAATTAGATTGAGGAATTAGAATGGAATGAAGCTAAAATTCATCATGATTCTCGAGACTCGAGAAAAGTTTCGAGAAGTTAAAAAATATTAAAAATATTTTATGAAAAAAATATTTTGTTTTATTAGTAAAATAACTTTTTAAAAAAATAAGAGCATTTAAAGTTTCGTTTTTCAAACTTAATCGTTTTGGAGATAAAATTCTTCCGCATTGTCAAGAAGTTGGTTGGATGCATAAAAGAGAATTTTTTAACAATTGCATTGATTCTGATAAATCAAATTTTTGTTTTGTTTGAACATCTGTAGTTCTTCTTCTATTATACTAACTTTTCTTCTTTTTTTTTATCATACATGAATTCTTTAATTTCTCTATTTAAACTTTGAGATAGAGATTCTTCTTCAAACTCATCAACAGATTCGACTTGAATTTGGCTTTCTTGTATATCAGTTCCATGCTCCGAATAATGAGAAAAAATTTTATCAAAAATATTTTTTTGCACATTCTAAAATTTCTTCAAAATTTGAATATTCAAAAGTTGATCGTGCATTACACATAATTATTTATTTTTTATTAATATTTATTCAAAATTTAACATGTTTTCAGTAATAAAAAAATTTTTTAATTCTAGAGTCTCGACAAAAATTTCTCGAGAATCAAGAAATAAAAAAATTCTAAAATTCTCGAGAATCGAGACTCGAGAAATCTCGAGGCAGAAGCTCTAGCTGCAAGCAGGTGTGTAATAGACATTAAATGAGATATATAGTTCTTAAAAAAGTTTGTAGGAGCGGATATCAGGAAATTTAATGCATATTTTGGGAATAAATAAGCAAAATTTTCTCTGTTTGCTTGTTCATGCATATTTCATTAGTTTTTACTCACAAATTAACTACTCTCACTTTTTTCTTCAAAATGGCACTATTCAAAATGATTTTATCCATTCATTTATAAATATTTTCCTGCTACTCACTTTAAATAAATTTCTCGTTTCTTCTTCTACTTTTTCTTCTTGAGGGATTTCTTTCCAAAGGTCTTGGGTTCGATTCCCAATGTACCTGAAATAGAATTTCTCGTTGTTGACGTCAGTAAAAAAATCCAGTCATGAAATGCATCACGGTTCAAATGAAAAGTCCCACAAATTTGTTTGTGTTAGGCACCTCCATGTGCATTCCGGGAACAAAGGACGTTAAACAAAGTTTATTTATCAATCGCTTTTAAACATTCTACGCCAGATAGTACTGTAACATTTAGTACCCTGTAGCGTCGGATTTTCTTCTATAAAAATTGAAAAACACGATCAACAAACAATGAATAAATTGTTCATTTCACAACAACTGCTAAGCCTTTGCCAATAAGAAAATTCGTTTTAAGAGTCCTTTGCGAAAAAAAATAAAAATTGAAATTTTGCTAGAATACATACCTTGCAAAACAGTGGTTCTAGTAAAAAATTCAGTGGTCGAAGAAAAAAATAGAATGGTCCAAAGGAAATTTATAATCCATTAGAATTTTTTAATTGAAATTTTATGCCATTATCACTTTACCCAATATATTTTAAGTTTCAAATATTATCTTCAATGTATATCTAAATTCAATTCAACGTTACCCTATAAACGTGTTCATTTTAGATATAGTGGTCTGCAAGCTTACCGACCACTGCACTAAAACATGATAAATGTAATTTACCAAATAGGAATCCAAAAGATCTTACAACGATTCAAAAAGCATTAATAAGCTTTGATCATTGCCACAATTGGGAGTTGGTTTTGAAAATGTGTTTTCTATAAAACAATTTTTCTAAAAATGCAATTTGAACTTGAGAGTTTTCAATTATTTTGAAGAATTTTGATTTCCTAGTTTGAAACGATGAAATTTTACTATGAGCTCGTGATAAATTAATTTTCGTCGGAAAAGTTTTCTCGCATGGATATGTTAAGTAGAAAAGGGACGGGGTTTGAAGGACACAACCCATTTGCTTAAATCATATTCTTGTTGAGTTGTTTGGAAATTGGATCATGGTGTTAATATACCATTTTTTTTATTTAACCCATTTACGACGAATGTTACCAAAGGGAACGCAGACGAATTCCTACTTTAAATGGAATTAAATAGGAATTACTAAAGTCGTCTGTTTTGCTTGGTCTTAAATGGGTTAAGGTATTTCGGAAAATGTTGGGAAGAAGAAACGGGATGTGCCTCAGTTAATAAATCTAAAAAAGGACATTTATTCACTCATAGAATCTCTTTCTCAAATGATCGAAATATGTTTTTAAGTATAACTGAAAATTGCGTATATCAGAAAATTGATAAATAATTTTTTATTCAAGAATTATCTTAAGAAACTATTTAAATGAAAAAGGAGACGTATTTCTTTCGTGGAAAAGTTAGCGTCTCTAAGCAAGAACTTACTTGGTACGTTTAACTGTGGTCGTTGGATATCATTGTGTCAATTTACTGGAAACTTAAAGCACATGCCTTCAAATGGATAACGAACAAAAATAAAAAATCTCAGAGTGGTATCCTGAAAATCATGATGATCCATTTTGCTGTAGATTGGCTGGCCCCAATTCGCTGAAATATTCTTCTTTGATAGGTCGAATAAACTTTCAACATAGATATAGTACACAATATCTGTACAACTTGCTTCCTCCATCTCTATTCATAGTCCAATTCTTTTTTGGGTTATCGTGAGTTTTTAGAGTCATTAGACAAGATAGACAAGCTTACAAGCGATTTTTGCACAAGTTTAACTGGAAGAGTGAAACATATTATTATCATTGTATGGGAAAACATTTTGGGAAAATTTGGAAGAAATGAAATCAATGCAAGTATTTCTTACATAAATCTTGGAAAAAAGAAGAAAACTTGCGTCTACTTCAAAATGATATTGCGCCGCCGGTAAACTGCGCAAAGTGCTTAGACTAGGATTATTTCATTTATGTGTCTTATTTTGCTTATTTTTGCACAACTGCATCTTGAAAGTTGAAGCACATTTTGTGGTAGTAAATGAACTAATAGTCCGTAAAATGGCAATCATTAAAAACATCCTTCATAAGGAGATAACTGTCAATCCTAAGGCTGAACGTATTATTGAAGTTTTAAAGTAAAAATTTTGTTGATTAGTTAAAGCGCCTAAAAATTTTTTAGGATATGTCAATTTCAAAGCTTACCTGTTTCTTCTTGTTACAGAGAAGCCATGATGAAAAGAAAAGTGAGCTCGTTCCACTCACAGATATCATGCTTTTTGTTTGAAAATTTTGTAAGTATAGCGCCGCTATGAAGAAAGAAAGTATGAGAAGCAAGTAAAGAGTCCTAAAATACGAACAAAATGACATAACTAAAATTAAATTTGACAAAGTGGTAAATAACAACAAGGATCTTTGCTTATCAATTTGAGTTCATACCTACTTTCTTTATCGAATACCATTGTTCTCTATACATTCTCCAAAACTTATGCTACATGCCGAGAATAGAATATAGGCTATCCAAATACCAGGCCTAAGTATTAAGTTAAGTTAAGTATTGTTTGTGACAGTTGCGCCCATTCTTAGGGATATCGTGGTCCCACCCGAAATGCTGAATCCAGGGTCTACCTACACTTTCTATGCCAATAACCACCAAAAAACGTCCCTTGTACTGCATGACCTTGATATATAATATTTTACAATAATATATGTTTCAAATATATGAATAGAGCAAAGTTAAAGGTACAATGCTAACATAAACGCTGCCAAAATGGAAAACAGTCTTAATGTCTAGTGTTAGCTTGATTACTAACAAGGTTAGAATCGGGTCGCCAGAGCACTTATTCCAGTCATGAATAATTTACTTTCTCACAATTAATGACTCAAAATGTTGAATACACTTTATATCGAACACAGAATTGAAATACCAAGCTAATCAATACAATAAATATTTAGGAAAAAATTTTTTTTTCCTAACCGTAAAAACCTTTGAATTTTTCAGAGGAAGAAAACAAGTATAAAACCCGGCAAAACGAAATGTAGCTTTTTTTGAAAAATGTCGTCTAAAATAGTTGTGAATAAGAAAAGTTTGGGAAACTCTGATTTAACTGAACTTGAACAAAATAGAAGTTCATTTCGAGACTTGTCCTCTCTTGCCTTTCCTTGATTTTTTAAAATTTAAAAAATTCATTTTTTAGTCGTCTTCTGCTCCAAATAAATTCATTTGTATTTTAATGACCTTGAATTAAGTATTGATATTTAAAAAAATAATCCATATGCAATATAAAATTTAAAAATTCGCAAAAGTTAAAATGTTTCAAATTCAAATATCAATGATATGGCAGCATGCTTTTTATTTTTTAGTTTACGCCAACATTTAAAGTGGTTAACTAAATAGATTTCCTCCTAAAGTGCTATAACTAAACTATCAAATTCATTATGAAAATATACATCGCATCTTTTTATTATTTTTGAACTTTTATTTGTATGAGGAATTAGTTACCATATGTGACATTGGGCCCTTCTAATTTTAGTCACCCTGGGCAATCACGCTCCTAGACCGCCGTCAGCCTTTGTTCCGCTACTAATTTTACGTATCTAAACCATTTAAGTCCCACTAATATTCCTTTCATTGAGTTTATATATAACTTAAACAGAGGATTTTTTATGAGACACACATCTCCAATTGGGCCTGAAAGTGTTGATATATTCTAAATTGTTTGAAATTATCACGTTCAATTAATACTTATAACTTCTAGTAAGTGAAGAAAATTGCTTTTGAAACTTCACAACCGTAAATTGCAGTAAATGAAAGCTAAATTAACATCCACAAATATAATTTGCACCATTTTTATATATTTTCACTATAATGTATAACATTTAGATAATTTTAACTTATGAAAGTAAAATTTTTAGTTAATATTATTCCTTTTTTAATAGAGAAAATGTGTAAGCGTAGTAAAAGTGATTTGTGGATTAGTTTAATGTTGATCAATATATCAATCAATGAATTTACCGTGGATGGATTTACACTGAAACATATTTTTGCATATTTTGTTATTTTCTGAGAACACTTGAATAATAATAATTAAAAAATTCAAAAGAATTACTTTTCAATGATTTTTCTCGCATTGGTGGAAATGGTGAAGTACTTTGAAAGAGGAACAAGGAGAGAGGAGAAGTTGAGATATTTGAATGCTTTCGTTATCTTCAGGTTTGGCAAGATAAAGAGGACTAAGAGAAGAATGGCTCTCCTTGAACGCCGAAAGTCGAGTAGGGATGCGTACAAAACGAAGGCCGTGCAAAAGGTTAGCGCAATAAACTTCACAAAAAACTGCTTCCATTTCTCTACCAGATAAAAGTTATAGCCAGTTAGTAGAAAAAAATATGTCTCCCAATTCAACATCTTTAAGCCTTCAATTAAAACCTAGGCCTTAAGTAATATGAAATTCTTTCCTTCTTTGAAGATCAGTGTGGCGCTGGTGTAGCAAAAAATGAAAATCTCCTGCTTTAAATACATAAAATTTTATTAAAAGTGAAGGCAGGCGCTTAGCTTAAAAATGATGGTTAAAAAGTATAAACAGACGATTAATTTCCAAATAATTTTTAGATCTGGTCAGAATAATAATCAGACGATAGCTAATGAAAAGCAGAAGATTTGTATTTCAAATTTTTTTTATAAAAAGACGAATTTTTTTTGTAAATTGGACAAAAGTCTACATATTTTTTAATTTAACTTGGTAATAAAGATTTAATTATTATGAGTTATCCGAAATATATAATATTTTGGTCGGATATTCGTATATGCGATAATTGGGCATATGCATAAGAATATTTATTTAATATTAAATAATCACAGGAACGAAACTAGAGCTGAAAATGTGTCGAATTTTGCTTCAATTTTTTTCTATTTTTCGAAATTTTTACTTTCTCACAATTAATTATTCAAAATGTTGAATACACTTTATATCGAACACAGAATTGAAATACCAAGCTAATCAATACAATAAACTTTTAGGAAAAATTTTTTTTTTTTAAAATAAATTTAATAATAATTTTTGAGAAACTTTAGTTTACATTATGAAGATATATAAATATCGGAAAAAAATAGAAATTTAATTGTACCCTTGATTCTAACTATACCTCTTCAAAAAGTGAAACTCTATAGAATTTGAGACATGTATTGGTGGCAGCATATCCGAAATATGCAAAAAAAACTGAAATATTTTATTGATTTTTTCAAAACCTATACAAATTAATTGAAACATTTATACCGGCATTTTTCATTTTCTAAAATTATTCCTTTTCATCAAATTCGATTCTTATTTAAAATATACTTTGCCAATTGGAAACATTTGGACTCAATAAAGTGTAAATATTTTCAACTTGACTTTCATTAGATTGCAAAAAATATTTTAAAATTTTTGTCTAATGAAATACAGCTTAATGCCATACCGAGTGTGTTCCGTTTCGCACCGTAACATTTATTTGTATTACCACCATAAAAGCCATGGGGGCAAATAGAACACTTTAGTTTTTTAATTTATATACTAAGAAATATTTTCAAGGGGCAATATTTTACAACATTAAATTATTTTGAGGATTTAAGTTTGAATTTAATTTAATTTTGTGAATTAAGATAATTCAAACTTTTTATGTCAATGCTAAAACACATATTTTATAGAAATGCAGAGATAAAGTCTGAAAAGCAAATAACTTTAGATTTGTGCTACTTTTACTATAATTACATTGAATATTTAAACTTTTTTTTTTAAGTAAAATAAAGTCAGGCATCATTTTTTATAACACACATTTAAAAAATTGTCATTTTTCTTTGTTAAAATTTTACAAGCCAATGGCTTCCCTATAGTTATCATTAATGAAAATGCAATACAAATATTTAGAGCTTTTAAAAATTTAATAATGGCTGTTATAGAATTTTTCTTCTTATTTTGCATAATTATACAATTCAATTTTCGCGTTTTTGAAGTGTTAATAGCACATTTAAGGGCCCCCAAATTTAACATCGGCTCCGAAAGGATACATTTCGGCTACACTAGCAACTGAACACATAAATTAGCTAATAATTCGTAAATTGGTTTAACAATTTGTTCCAAATGATAAAGTTCATAGATCGTTTGTAAAAAATACTTATAATCCGCGAAATATTCTTACAGCGATTTGAAGTTCCGATCTTTTTTAGTTTTAAACAAATGCACATTGAAATTTAGTTTTAATAAACTATTTATATTTCTATTTAACGCCACTGGACAGATGAAAATTTTCGAGATTGATTTGGACGTATACATGATCAGATACTAGCCAAATTATAATGTCAATTAAAGTTATATTTTCTTTCTTCTTTTCCAACATAACTCTTTTTATTTTTTTTGAAATTATTCTTTTTTCTCCATTTTTTAAAGTTTGTTACCATTTATATATTCACGTAGAAGATATAGAATGGCGCATATGTTAATATTTTAGTGAGTAAATTAAAGATAGGCTCTTAAAGATAGTTGGCTCAATTGGCGCACTTACAAAAAGTTACACTCGGGCTGATTTTAAAACTCTGAAACGCCTTAAAATATTTAATGCAAAATATGAAAGCAACTATAGGCAACTGTAATATTGTAGTCTGTGATATTTGTATGCTACATTTCTGTTAGTGGTATATTAAAAAAACGAAGTGTACTGCTGGAAGCTGATCGCTAAATAACGTCTCCTTCTTGACACACCACTGCTTATGTCTCCAATTTGGTCGAATTATAACATTTGATTTAATTTCCTCCACATAATATGTGCCTCTTTCTCCTAATTTAATATTTGGCTTCTCAAACTTTTATTTAAATTTATACTATTCAAGCTTATTTCACATATTCACTCTTCCTTTATACTGGTATTTTAATATCCAATTTATTTTTTAACTAATTATTCTTCTTCTTCTTTGAACACAAATGAAATTTTTATCATGTGAAAATATGTTAAATTAACAATTAAAAATATTACTTTGCTCAAAAATTGAAAAGAAATAAATCAAAATATAAGAATAGATCTTATGGTTGTGTTCAGTTTCCACAAATCTTGTTTTTTTTCAAAAAAAATTTTATAACTTTCATAAATGTTAAATGCGGGAATTTCAATTCTATAATATCAGTAATGAAATAGCGATAATTTATATGGCCTAACATTTTGTGTATTGCATTCAAGCCGAAGGGAATCTTCAATAATAATTCAACAGCTGGGAATGTCAGAACGCGGAATCGAAGTAAACGACGGAGTCGATACTTAAACCACTAGACTTACTGACAAAAAAATTGTTCCCAAGCAATACCTCATTCTGCCTACTCCTTTTCATTGCTTAAAAAGCAATCTTTCAAAATATAAATAACTATACCCTCGCACGACCAGAAAGGGCGGGCCGCCCCCTTTTCCCCCAAAAAATTTAAAAAATATATTAAAAAAGAAACACTAACAATATTATTTTCATATAATTTTTGAATGCTCTATGCAGATTTCAACTTTGGAAAAATTTTCGAATGTTAGGTTTGCACATTATCATGGGGACCTCTTGTAGACGATGAAATAGTCTCTTGCAATTGTCTCATATCCATAGAGACCTAAAATTATGCGTACTTCTCTTGGGATAGATGTACATTGAACTCTCATTTCCATTGCATTATCTGCAAGTTGAAAACAGGGAATTTATTATTTCTTTATACCTCCACATCTGGAAGAATATAATTATGGACAGTTATTCATAACGATTACTGAAGTGTTTAGAGCAGCCATGTCCAAATAGTTACAAAACACAGCTACTGGCCATCTTCGCGTGGACCTGTATGTTAGGAAATTTCGGCACATTTGATTTGCTTTGTCTACCCCACACTAGTACTGGTTATAGACAAGCATCGACTCTGGTTTTTTTCTTTCTCCACAAAATGAGATTGGGCCATAGTGCTGACTGCTCATTATTAGAACGGCGTTAACCCATTTAAGACCAAGCAAAGCAGACGATATCTAAAAAACGCAGACGATTTATATTCAAAGTCATTGAAAAAAGCAGACGAAGATGAAATTACTTATGTTCCAAAATAGGAACATTGGTCGTAAATGGGTTAAAATTGATGCGAGCGTTTGGAAATGTATGCAACTAAAGAAGAGAGATCACTATATATATCACTCAAGATTCACATTCATCAAGACCTTCTTGGCTTAGATATCTTTTTTTGAAAATTTGAGGAACACACCTTCTAGAATCTAGATGAATTCAATGTACCAAGAAAAGTTTATGAATGTTGTATACCCCAAGAACATAGTTTGTGGTCTATAAAAAATCGATAACATATTATTCCTGTTCCGCTGGGAATTGAAGATTTCAAAACTAAACGCTTTGTTATTTCGACACCTATGAAAAAATTGGAATCACTATAGTTCAAGATGTAAATTTCAGGCGATAAAACGGTTCGGGAGTCTTTTTGGTGGTAAAATTTGATCCCCCATTTGCCAGGTTTCCTTGAGTCAAAAATTTTGATTGAACAATTTCCTCGGTATCTGTAAACTTGCTCATCAACGGTAACATACTGGTTAGGAGTCCAATACCTAAAAATTACGAGAGATAATTTTTGTATGTGTCAGAGCCAAGCGGGGACTCGAAACTTTCCCGTTCCCCGCGGGGAAGATTTTATCTCCGTTATTGGGGAATTGATAGAAAAATTGATCCTTCATATTCTGCAAATATATACATTTTACAAAATCTTTATTATTTTTTTGTAAACATAGACATTATTTACTTCTCAACATGATTTCAATATGAAATAATACTGAATTGGTTGCATGTCAATTTTTGTTGGGCAAAATAAGGAATTATTTAAAAATTAGCTTAAATAAAAAAGTTTTCATCTTTTTGTTTCATGAAATACTTTTATATTTCATCATTGAGAAAATTGTTTCCCGACCCGCCCATTTCCCGCGTGGAGAGCATATCCCAGAACGACCTAAAAATTCACTCCCCGCTGGGCTACGCGTATAAATATTTGTATGCGTGTAGTTGTGTGCTTGTGTGTATAGGTATTTGTCCCTGTTTGCATATTTGTTCGTATTCGTATTTCTATGAGTGATGTCACATCTTGCTTAGTGAAAACTTTATTGAAATGGTGGTGTATAATCCTTATAGAGGCAATTTTATCCGTTTCTGTTTCTCTGGTCAGAGGGTTGTCAAATCGTAAAAATCTTGATATTAATTTAAAATCATTTCTAGTAAGAACAGCTTTTACAAAAAAAAATCACTTTTTTGCGAAAATAATTTTTTTATCGAAACTTTTTGATCGTGATTTATTCCCATTTGGTAAAGGCAAGTAATATAAGCAAGTTTATCAATGCAGAAAGATGAAGCAAAAGAAAATCACATCGGTAGAAATATAGTTATTTCCTTCTATAGTTTGTCTGATAAAATTTGTAGTGTGTGAGAAGATCTCTAAAATTAAATCATAAGTAAAAAAAAGTTTCCACATTGAGACTGGCTTCTAATTTTGGACCAGGAGGGTTTGAAGATATATTTCTTTGATTCAGCGATCTTTGTCTTCCAGCGGTAAAAGGTACAGTAGAAGTATACGTGGTTCCATCAGGAGATATATATTCAGAGTCTGAACTCATAGTGAGAAAAAAACAGATAATTATCAAAAAAGAAGGGCGATAAAGGAGAAAAGAGAAACGAGGGATAAAGCACAATTTGAAAAACGCGGGATGAAGCACAATTTGAAAAACGCTGGATGAAGCACAATTTGAAAAACGCGGGATGAAGCACAATTTTGAAAAACGCGGGATGAAGCATAATTTGAAAAACGCGGGATGAAGCATAATTTGAAAAACGCGGGATGAAGCACAATTTTGAAAAACGCGGGATGAAGCACAATTTGAAAAACGCGGGATGAAGCACAATTTGAAAAACGCTGGATGAAGCACAATTTGAAAAACGCGGGATGAAGCACAATTTTGAAAAACGCGGGATGAAGCACAATTTTGAAAAACGCGGGATGAAGCACAATTTGAAAAACTCGGGATGAAGCACAATTTTGAAAAACGCGGGATGAAGCATAATTTGAAAAACGCGGGATGAAGCATAATTTGAAAAACGCGGGATGAAGCACAATTTTGAAAAACGCGGGATGAAGCACAATTTGAAAAACGCGGGATGAAGCACAATTTGAAAAACGCTGGATGAAGCACAATTTGAAAAACGCGGAATGAAGCACAATTTGAAAAACGCGGAATGAAGCACAATTTGAAAAACGCGGGATGAAGCACAATTTGAAAAACGCTGGATGAAGCACAATTTGAAAAACGCGGGATGAAGCACAATTTTGAAAAACGCGGGATGAAGCACAATTTGAAAAACGCTGGATGAAGCACAATTTGAAAAACGCGGGATGAAGCACAATTTTGAAAAACGCGGGATGAAGCACAATTTTGAAAAACGCGGGATGAAGCACAATTTGAAAAACGCGGGATGAAGCACAATTTTGAAAAACGCGGGATGAAGCACAATTTGAAAAACGCGGGATGAAGCACAATTTTGAAAAACGCGGGATGAAGCATAATTTGAAAAACGCGGGATGAAGCATAATTTGAAAAACGCGGGATGAAGCACAATTTTGAAAAACGCGGGATGAAGCACAATTTGAAAAACGCGGGATGAAGCACAATTTGAAAAACGCTGGATGAAGCACAATTTGAAAAACGCGGAATGAAGCACAATTTGAAAAACGCGGAATGAAGCACAATTTGAAAAACGCGGGATGAAGCACAATTTGAAAAACGCTGAATGAAGCACAATTTGAAAAACGCGGGATGAAGCACAATTTTGAAAAACGCGGGATGAAGCACAATTTGAAAAACGCGGGATGAAGCACAATTTGAAAAACGCTGGATGAAGCACAATTTGAAAAACGCGGGATGAAGCACAATTTTGAAAAACGCGGGATGAAGCACAATTTGAAAAACGCGGGATGAAGCACAATTTTGAAAAACGCGGGATGAAGCATAATTTGAAAAACGCGGGATGAAGCACAATTTTGAAAAACGAGAGATGAAGCACAATTTGAAAAACGCTGGATGAAGCACAATTTGAAAAACGCGAGATGAAGCACAATTTTGAAAAACGCGGGATGAAGCATAATTTGAAAAACGCGGGATGAAGCACAATTTTGAAAAACGCGGGATGAAGCACAATTTGAAAAACGCGGGATGAAGCACAATTTTGAAAAATGCGGGATGAAGCATAATTTGAAAAACGCGGGATGAAGCACAATTTTGAAAAACGCGGGATGAAGCACAATTTTGAAAAACGCGGGATGAAGCACAATTTGAAAAACGCGGGATGAAGCACAATTTTGAAAAACGCGGGATGAAGCATAATTTGAAAAACGGGGGATGAAGCACAATTTTGAAAAACGCGGGATGAAGCACAATTTGAAAAACGCTGGATGAAGCACAATTTGAAAAACGCGGGATGAAGCACAATTTTGAAAAACGCGGGATGAAGCATAATTTGAAAAACGCGGGATGAAGCACAATTTTGAAAAACGCGGGATGAAGCACAATTTGAAAAACGCGGGATGAAGCACAATTTTGAAAAACGCGGGATGAAGCATAATTTGAAAAACGCGGGATGAAGCACAATTTTGAAAAACGCGGGATGAAGCACAATTTTGAAAAACGCTGGATGAAGCACAAAAACGCGGGATGAAGCACAATTTGAAAAACGCGGGATGAAGCATTATTTGAAAAACGCGGGATGAAGCATTATTTGAAAAACGCGGGATGAAGCACAATTTTGAAAAACGCGGGATGAAGCACAATTTGAAAAACGCTGGATGAAGCACAATTTGAAAAACGCGGGATGAAGCACAATTTTGAAAAACGCGGGATGAAGCATAATTTGAAAAACGCGGGATGAAGCACAATTTTGAAAAACGCGGGATGAAGCATAATTTGAAAAACGCGGGATGAAGCACAATTTTGAAAAACGCGGGATGAAGCATAATTTGAAAAACGCGGGATAAAGCACAATTTTGAAAAACGCGGGATGAAGCACAATTTTGAAAAACGCGGGATGAAGCAAAATTTGAAAAACGCGGGATGAAGCACAATTTGAAAAACGCGGGATGAAGCACAATTTGAAAAACGCGGGATGAAGCACAATTTTGAAAAACGCGGGATGAAGCACAATTTGAAAAACGCGGGATGAAGCACAATTTGAAAAACGCGGGATGAAGCACAATTTTGAAAAACGCGGGATGAAGCACAATTTGAAAAACGCGGGATGAAGCACAATTTGAAAAACGCGGGATGAAGCACAATTTGAAAAACGCTGGATGAAGCACAATTTGAAAAACGCGGGATGAAGCACAATTTGAAAAACGCTGGATGAAGCACAATTTGAAAAACGCGGGATGAAGCACAATTTTGAAAAACGCGGGATGAAGCATAATTTGAAAAACGCGGGATGAAGCACAATTTTGAAAAACGCGGGATGAAGCACAATTTGAAAAACGCTGGATGAAGCACAATTTGAAAAACGCGGGATGAAGCACAATTTGAAAAACGCGGGATGAAGCACAATTTGAAAAACGCGGGATGAAGCACAATTTTGAAAAACGCGGAATGAAGCACAATTTAAAAAACGCGGGATGAAGCACAATTTGAAAAACGCGGGATGAAGCACAATTTGAAAAACGCGGGATGAAGCACAATTTTGAAAAACGCGGGATGAAGCACAATTTGAAAAACGCGGGATGAAGCACAATTTGAAAAACGCGGGATGAAGCACAATTTGAAAAACGCGGGATGAAGCACAATTTGAAAAACGCTGGATGAAGCACAATTTGAAAAACGCGGGATGAAGCACAATTTGAAAAACGCTGGATGAAGCACAATTTGAAAAACGCTGGATGAAGCACAATTTGAAAAACGCGGGATGAAGCACAATTTTGAAAAACGCGGGATGAAGCATAATTTGAAAAACGCGGGATGAAGCACAATTTTGAAAAACGCGGGATGAAGCACAATTTGAAAAACGCGGAATGAAGCACAATTTGAAAAACGCGGGATGAAGCACAATTTGAAAAACGCTGGATGAAGCACAATTTGAAAAACGCGGGATGAAGCACAATTTTGAAAAACGCGGGATGAAGCATAATTTGAAAAACGCGGGATGAAGCACAATTTTGAAAAACGCGGGATGAAGCACAATTTGAAAAACGCTGGATGAAGCACAATTTGAAAAACGCGGGATGAAGCACAATTTTGAAAAACGCGGGATGAAGCATAATTTGAAAAACGCGGGATGAAGCACAATTTTGAAAAACGCGGGATGAAGCACAATTTGAAAAACGCGGAATGAAGCACAATTTGAAAAACGCGGGATGAAGCACAATTTGAAAAACGCGGGATGAAGCACAATTTGAAAAACGCGGGATGAAGCACAATTTTGAAAAACGCGGGATGAAGCACAATTTTGAAAAACGCGGGATGAAGCACAATTTGAAAAACGCGGGATGAAGCACAATTTGAAAAACGCGGGATGAAGCACAATTTGAAAAACGCTGGATGAAGCACAATTTGAAAAACGCGGGATGAAGCACAATTTGAAAAACGCTGGATGAAGCACAATTTGAAAAACGCGGGATGAAGCACAATTTTGAAAAACGCGGGATGAAGCATAATTTGAAAAACGCGGGATGAAGCACAATTTTGAAAAACGCGGGATGAAGCACAATTTTGAAAAACGCGGGATGAAGCATAATTTGAAAAACGCGGGATGAAGCACAATTTTGAAAAACGCGGGATGAAGCACAATTTGAAAAACGCGGGATGAAGCACAATTTGAAAAACGCGGGATGAAGCACAATTTTGAAAAACGCGGGATGAAGCACAATTTGAAAAACGCAGGATGAAGCACAATTTGAAAACGCGGAATGACGGAGAAATAAGAAACGTGGGATGACGGAGAAATAAGAAACGTGGGATGACGGAGAAAAGAGAAACGTGTGTCCCTTCTGAGAAATAATGGTTTTCAGGGGTGTGTTATAAAAAAAAATTCCGTTCTTTAGATTTAGATTCCTGACTACACTGGTGTCGCACTAGTGCTCAAAGGGGTAATTAGTGACGGTAATGTGTGAAAATTAACCGGTGAATAAGGCTGACAAATTTTTTACAATGTTAAACTATTGTAATTTTTGCGTAATTATATCATGTCTCTTTTAAAATGGCTTTGCCTAACCTTATTTTCTTGTTCTGGTACTTTTAATTATGCTCTTATATAATTGGGTCTGGTTTTTTCTTATATATATGTATGGATTCAAAATTTACCAAACTTTAGCCCTTTAATCTATCGTTTAAAAAATATTAGGCTATGAATTAATCGGTTAAAAAAATATGGTTAATTACTATTACTAGTAGGTATCAAAAAAATCTTAGAAATGGGAAAGTTAAAAGTGATTAGAAGGTTTTTAGGGAAAACTAATCCATAGTTAGAAAATAAAATTAAGAAATAATTTTAAATTTCATTAAGAAGTTATAATATTTTAGTAGTGCACATTTGGAGAAGGCATATATTTCCCAATACATTCCATTCCATTCTAGAACTTCAAAGATATTAATTTCTTCTTATGGACACTAAAAACATTATATTTTTATGTTCTAAATAAATTATTACAGGCCTGTAGCACAGACGTATCTAAAAGGTCCAAGGCTTTTCCCTTCTCCTGAAAATGTTCTAACTCCATCCCGCTGATAACAAATATGTATATTACTTATTTCTGCAATATTTCCTTAGAAAATATATTTCATAATAAACTCACATTATTAGGGAATTAAAATAAAAACATGTATTGAAAAAACATTATTTGAACATGGTATGCATTATTTCAGAAGTAAGGAAGAATTATGGCAACTATACTGAAAGTCTTTTAAATTTTCCACAAACCCTTCACATTTTGGACAAAACTTCTGAAAAAGATGGCGTTAAACATTATTAGTCTTTAAGTATAAAGAATTTATAATTCATTGTAATATATTTTCTCGTTAATAAAACACAGTATTGTGTTAATAAACTAATCTCTGCCAGTTTTTTATCCTGGTTTTCTTCCTCTGAAGAATTCAAAGGTTTTTACGGTTAGGTAGTGCTCTAGCGACCCGATTCTACTTGGTTAGTAATCAAGCTATCACTAGACAATAAGTTTTTTTCCCAAATTGGGAGCGTTCGCGTTAGGATAGTATCGTTCACTCAGATGTATTTATATATTGTAACATGAATTCTTGTAAAATAATATATATAACAAGCTATGCAGTAATAAGGGCCGGTAGGCGTTTAGTGGGATGGAAAGTCCAGGTAGACTTGGACTCAGCATTCCGGGCGGGCCACGATATCCGAAAGGATGGGTAACTTAATTAATTAATTAATTAATTAACTAATCAATTAGTATTATATTGTCGTTTTCATAATTCTAGTAGAAATAAATTCACTAATTTTCCGATATTCTTTGTAGAAAATTTGAATTGATAAAATTTTTTATTAGATCTACAAATTCTACAAATCAGTTGAACGGATCTTCCTCCTTAAGTTTGTTGCTACGCTCTCCTATAACACCGTGTAACACAATTAAAGTATTTTTTCTGGTTTGACATAACTCATATATTATTATTAAAAAAACACCATTATTTTATAAGAACTTTGGTTTGTTGTCAGGATTTTGATATATTTAAATTTTCAATTTTTTCAAGAAAAAACATATATTTGTTGACATAAACTGAGTATCATATACATTTTATGAAATTAACGTATAAAAATTAACAAATAAGAACAAGTGACACTTAAAAATAAAGTTTATTATTATAAATAACTGGATTTCCCGTATTTGCAGTTGTAATCCAGGTCAAATTACCGCACTAGACCCCAAATATAGCCTTATATCATTTTTCCATTGCAGTGGCACTGATATCTCTGCTTTATATTTTCCATCTCTTAGTGGAAATTTTTGCCTTGCTTTTCTGAATAAGCGCCCATATTTTCTTTGAATCTGATCAAGTAAGCATCCAGCATGCGAAGTCTTAGCTACATTCGGTATCCCATGGCATCGAATTATAAAATTCTGTGCTAGTTGATTGCAGTTTTCAGCTCTGTAGTTTCCTAAGAAACCCTCAATAACTGCCTTGAAACAGTCCCATGCTATATTCTCAATCCTAATGAGTTTGTAGGAAAACTCAGTAGACTCAACAATCTTCTTTATCTGAAGTACGACAAAAATTCCGGCTTTGATTTTAGCTTCAGATAACTTGAAATCGGTTGTTTTCCGATCAAGAGCTTTCACAAACTGCTTCATTAACCTCAATTTAATGCCCAATAGCGGCATGAGCACTATTTTTGTATCAACTAGTGGGTTCCACATGACGTTTCGGTTCCCAACTACAAAATCTATTCGCTGCTCAGAGTTCTTTCTTCTGTAATGATCAGATGTGATATCCCAAAAGCGGAGAAAGCATTGGCTCTGAGTCCAAGCAGAAAAGCCACCATTTTAAAATCTCCAATGATTTTCCCATTATACTAGTTGTATTGCAGGACTTCGAAGAGAATTTCACACTGTATTAATTTTCCTTTAGGTACACAGAATGGGCTAAGAGTAGCCTCGGATACTTGTTTCCATTGTTGAGAAGTAGAACCTTCAAGCTTTTGATGGGGCTGCCTATGAATAGCCTCCACGCCTTCGATACAAGGGCACTCCAATAACGCCAAACAGACCAGGCACGTCATGGCAGAAGTAGAGACCATCCCTCTGAGTGTAAAAGTCTCAAAAAGGTTTGTTTACTTCTCTGACTTGTCTCTTGCACATCGTTGACCAAATTCCACTGCTTCATTCTGGAGATAAACAGCTCTGCACTGGATTTGGTTAAACGAATATCTCTTATTAAGTCTTTGATTTTTTTCCGGTTTGGGAAGTGAGGAGCTTTTTCTGATACATTAGGTAGGTGATGATCAAAGTTTTAAGCAATCCGTTACCCTTCTTTATCAGAAGTGGCATTGGACTTGATCTTGAGCAGGTGGCACTGGTGTGGGATATTTAGAGCAGTGGAGAATAGGAGCAATAGATGACAATAGATCTGAATAATACACAGCATTAGCATTCTTTCTTTTTCGCCACTTGCTGATATCCACTATGTAAAATTAACAGTTTGTGGAGTGATCTGTTTGCTCTAGCCAGATACATGGATTGAAAAATTTGAGAGACATTTTTCACCTCGAAACCATCTTTCCATCTTTTTCTTGCAGTACTCACATCAGTAATGAGAAGCCCCTAGCTTATTCTGGTCTTCAATTGGCACACACAAAATATATCTGATGGGCTTCACAAACCTTCAAAGACCTTAGCAGATAAATTTTTTGCCCCTCTTCTTTATACAGTGGACTCTCCCAAAACCGGACTCTTTCTGGTATTTCAAAATTCTGGTTTCTCGAAACGGCCATATTTTTATACTAAAAACTTATTCTATAAAGAAAGCCTATAACACTCTTTTAAGATTTTCTACAAACTAAAGTCTAAGTTATAAAATTTTATAAATAAAAAAAAAATTTATTTTTTTATTAGCCATTGATCTAAATTTATTTGTTTTAAATTTTTTTTCCCCATTAAAATTTCTCTTTCAATTTCTTCCGTAAGGTTTTGAAGTTTTTCCTTCAACTTTTCGTAGTTAGAGGCTTTAATTAAACAGCATTTTTTGATCTGATTTATCATAGATACCATTTCCTTAAAAGTCAATTCTGATCATCATGATCTTTTTCATCATTTTCTTCCTCAACCGCAACTTCAAAATTTTCTTCCTCCTTACTCGATTGATTTTTAGAGTAGATTTCAATTAAAGCATTCTCCCAATCATTTCCAACTTCTTCCACTGGAACTAGCCCATCTATTTTTTTATAATTATCGAAAGCTGCGAGATCATTCACTTCACTGACCAAATCCTTCAAATCCTCTTCATCTTTATCTTCAAATTCTCCTTCATTATCATCACTAAGTGTTTTTATATCAAATCCACATCTTTTAAAGCACTTGGAAATCATACTATGAGTCGTTTCTTTCCATGCTTGGGAAGACCAATTTACAGCGTCTAGAAAACTAATTTGTTTGACGATATCGCTCCCTGTATTCACATCATCAATTTTGGAAAGCAAACTAACAATTTCACCCTATACTTGTTCTTGAAAACTTTAATTATGCCTTGATCCAACGGTTGTAATACGGATGTTGTATTTGCTGGAAGAAAAGCAAGCTTCACGTGGCTTTTTTCAAAGTGAACGTGTGAAGAGGCATTATCAAGAAATAATAAAAATTTTCGTTTTTGAAATCTCATTTTGGAGTTAAGTTCATCAAGATATTCCTCAAATAAGGAACCAGTCATCCACGCTTTCCTGTTGAATTTCCAATTATCAAGGGTTTTAACTAAATTATAAAAAAAAAATTTGATTTAAAATTGGAAAAAATATTCAAAAAAATTTGTTTTACCTTTTCTCCAATCATGCTGCAAGTCAACATTATTGTTATTCTCTCCTTAGAAAACTTGATTCCTTTGACATCATCATTTTTGAAGGACAAAGTTTTGTCCGGCAAAGCTCGAAAAAATAAACCAGTCTCATCATAATTAAAAAAATTTTCCGGCTTATACCCTTCGCATAAGTGATGAAAACTCTTTTTCCAATCATTAACAACTTCCATATTTACATCTCCCCTTTCTCCACAAACTGTAAGTTGCTTTATATCGTGTCCTTTTTTCCATTTGCTAAGCCAACCTTCTGAAGCTTTAAAGTTTTCAATATCCATTTTTTCAACGAATTGTTCGGCCTTAGCTCTTATTATGGGTCCAGAAACAGGAATATTCTTGTCGCATGCAGTTTTGAACCAGCTAAGCATTAATTCATCAATATCAGTAAACTTTGTTTTAATCACTCTAAATTTTGATGGACATGATGCTTTGCTTTGAATTTTATATTTATCTTTAACCTTCAAAATATCGTAGATGGTTGACTTGCCTAAAGAGTATTTTATTGTTGCCTCGCCAACGCTTAACCCTTTTTCAACATCATTTATCAAACTTATTTTTAAATTTAAGTCAACCTCATTTCTTTTTCTTTTAGGCATTTTGTTTTTTCAAACCAATGAAGAAAAGGTGCACAAAAATTCAATTAATTTATCTACAAATAAAAAAACGTTCAAATATAATGCGAATTTTTCAAGTTTAAGATAAAGTAAATTACCATTTTAGTTTTATGAAACGTAAAAAGTATAAAAATAATAATGGACTCTTAAAAAAGCAAGAAATATCATGAATTTAAGTGCAAATTCCGATTTAAAGAACAATATTTTGTCTGTTCGGACTAATTTTTTTTCCAGTTTCCAGAATTTCGAATTCCGGTTTATTTTAGTTGGAATAACGTATTAAGTATAGGCAAATTTCGGGACCAAAAAAATATTCCGGTTTTTCATAAATTCCGGTTTTTGGAGAGTTCGGTTTTAGGAGAGTTTACTGTATACTCGCTGCATATGAAATAAAATGAATTAGGTGATGCTGGCAGCCTCTTGAAGCCATTTTGGAAATATAGGTGTAAATTTAGACAGAAAATATAGATCTTAAATATCTGAAAGTATAAATAAAATATATTAAATAACCAATACTTTGAAAAAATGTAAAAAATTAGTGTAATTAAAAAATTTTATTCGGTTCTATATTTATTAATAGACTATAGTTTTTACAAACCCAAAATTCTAAGTGCTTAAAAACATTTTTTAATTTATTTGGGATCCAAGCAATACAAAAAATTCTTACAACCAAAGAACAGAAAAAAATTATTTTTTGTTACATAGTGTATTTATTATTATTATTATTATCTTCCCTTTTATTATTCTCTTTCGAGAAAGCAAGAAATGTCATTATTTCTTTTTTTACTAAATATTAAACATACTTTTGGAAGAATCTTGAAGCAATTTCTTCACTTTTACAAGTATAGCTTTGGCTTTAATTTCACAATTAATCTATAAAGGAAAAAATGGTTTTATCAAAACTAAAAGATATAAGAAACTTTCTAATTCATTAAAAAATTAATTCTAAATAATTAATTTAAAAATCTTTTCTTCTTAATGCCCTTTCCTTTTCAAAAATGTAATACTTTAAAAGAAGTTCCTAGATTCAAAGTATGTACATACAACCTGCGAACAGAACAAGTGTTGCTCAAAATTCGCATAGGGTAAGTGAAAACTCTGTATTATAAGGTTACCTTAGTGGTCTAATGTTTGAATTTATAACAATTTATATTGTATATTACTTACGAGATAAATATTTCTGATCTATTTAAAATATATTTGAACTTAAAACGCGAATTTATTTCAACAAAATATATTAAATATTATACAATTCAAAGAAATATAAGTTTTTAGAAGATATTCTGACCAATACTTTTAAATATGCTGTTTCGTTCGTTTCCGAGCAGACTATATCACTCTGATAAACTATTGTAAAAATATAGTATAGAGACAAAAAGAAATTTATTGAGATTTTTATCTAGTTTTTTTAATTTGATATTTCAAACATCTCATTTTTTTACCCTTTGACATTTCAAATATTTAGATTGAGGTTTAAAAGAAATCATCAGATTTATAGCAAGATTTTTTTAATATTCAGTATTTTTATCATAGTTTTTCGGAATAGGAATTTCGATTGTAATATTCAAGAATTTTTCCCAAGTTTTGTCTATATTTTTCAAACGAATTTTACGGAAAGATATATCATAATCATCTTTTAAGGTAAGTTCTTGTTTTAGATGAATTGTTCATATAATATTTATTTCAATAAATAATCATAACATTCAGTAACTTAATAGAATTTCGACATATGTTAAAAACTTAAAGATTACATATGCGTCTTTCCACACGATTTCATTTATCTAAACTCTAAAAGGTAATACATTTTGTACATATCCAAGTGTTGGTTGGTTGGTTGGTTGGTTTGAGATATCAAAGCACTTTCAGCCGTAAGGCTATATGCTCGCATTATGCTTAAGATGGATAATCACAGTTTTTGTGAATTTGTTTTTAGAGTTGGGAGCCTTGGGGATCGAACCCCTGACCGTTAACTGTTAAGCTGAGAGGTACACCCTAACAACCATTGAGGCTCGATATCCAAGTGTAAAAGATTTTTCTTCAAATATATATTTTATTTGTGTATTTGTAAACTTTTAATTAAAAATTGATTATCATAGAAGAAAGAATTTGATTATATACTACAAAAAATATATAAAGTTTTGTATTTTAGTGAACTAGTTAAAATTAAAAATAGTGTCACTAGTTTATTCTCCTCTATTTCTCCTTTAGTTAGATTTATCTACTGATACCAATTTATTGTGTTTTAAAAACACTCAGTATTTTATACCTCAAGCAAACTTTTGGATTTTTTATAATCTATAGGCTGCGCTATCACAAATCAAAATCAAAAGAAGTATAAAATTATTATTTTTCTTTATATTAAAATTAATAATTGCCAGCTTTCAAGTCTTTGCGTCTTTTGATTGGTTGAACAATTTTTCCAAAAAAATTTTTCATTCTCAATTTGATCTGTTTTATAATGGTTCTTTTTTTGCATCAATAATTATCAGAGGTCTGGCAAGACCTCCATGGAGACAACTCGCCAAACTTGCTAGCCTTATTATATATTTAAATGTGTAAATCGTAAAATGCTTAAAAAATATACTTAAAATAAAAATTTTCAAAAAATATTTTACATACATATTGAAAGCCACATTTCAAAAATTCTACCTAAAAGTTCAAAAAATTTAACTTTGAAATTGCAGTTTTATTTCATAAAAACTATATGATTGGTTGAAATGTTTATATAATATATAATAATAATAATAATAATACTACTACTACTACTACTACCAATACTACTTTTTGAAAATTTTTACTTGTTTGATTTGAAGAAAGAATTAAACTGTTTTTCAATATTTCTTTTTCATGATATATATATCATTAGAAAGCTTATCGTTTGCTACATACTCTAGAATAATTTATTTTTGCAAAAGTTTTAAAAAATTTTAATAAATGGACATTACTTCAAAAAATTTTGTCTAAATTTTTAAAAAAATTACGGACCACCTTTTTGTTGAAGCATAATCTGTCTTTTTAAAAAAAAAAAATAAATGAAAATGGTATCATTGGAAAGGTATACTCTTTGTGGTTAACATAGACTAGGTTATACAAATAAATATATTTTCATTTTTCCAAAATCTGCTTTTATGTGAGGTCAGTCAAGTTTTATCTAGTTTCAAAAAATACCAATAATAATTAACGTTCTTAATTTATATAATATTTTTTCAATATTTTATATTCACAAAGGTAAAATATGATTTTTTACATTTTAAAATTTCATAGTTGAAGAAAACTGTCGAAAATTAATATATATTTTTTACTTTTTATGGGTCAGTAGTATAGGTCAGTATAATCTTTTTCTAATAAATTTTAAATTATTTTTGAAGTGAAAAATGTTGATCGAATGTACAAGATTTGAAGCTATACTCTTTGTGGGTAAAATAGGCTAGGTTTTACAAATAAATATATTTTTATTTTTCCAAAATCCCCTTTTATGTGAGGTCAGTCAAACAAGAATATTTATCGTGGTAGAAGAGCGATGGGTGGTGGGGTGATAACAGGAAAGTACCTAATTTTCAAAAAGAGGGATTATATTTTTCTCGTGGTCATATATTAACAAACAGGAACTTTTATTAATTCGAGTTTAAATTTGTTTTACCTTTATATCCCATCATACATACACCCTTATTTCCATCTCCAACACAAAACATGCATGTCACAATGATGCTTCAAACCCTATTTTAACTCAAATAATAGCCAATCTCTTTAATGAATTTATTGCCAATACCTCTCTAAATGCAGAAGATCTTAACCTCTTTAATAATTTAAAATATGAAGTACCTCTTACTCACTGCAAGAAAATCGAATAACTCCCTCTATCTCACCATCCACATACTCAAACATGCACCACATCAAAATCTGCATATGCACAAGTGACGTCCTAATGGTATCCGGTAATTTCATCGTGGTAATTTCATCGTGATGCAATACATCGTTGGTATTTTCATCGTTAAGTATTTTCATCGTATAGTGATTACATCGCGAGATTTATGGATTAACCATTACTTCCTTGCGGTGTCACAAGAGAATCCCACTATTTACGTGTATATGCATACATTTTTATAAAATTACTAACTGTATACTACATATTTATTTGTATCTTCATACCTTCTTTAAGTATGTTTTAAGTACAGGAAAAGCAGCTTTAATGTAGACTTATCGTCATTGTCTCTAACTTCCTTTACTTCTCAAATTCTGTGTATATATAAATATCTTTTCATAGGATATTTTTTTTATAATAGACACCTTTTTTGATATTTTGTGCCTTAAAATGCCACTGGAGTTTGTTTTAAGCATAAGAAATAAACTGAAACTTGTTGATAATGGAAGTCAATTTGTTAAAGAAAATGAAGGTGGTAAAATAACTTTCTGGAAGTGTGATCAATACTATGGAGCCCATTGTCCTGCAAGAATTCATACATCTAAAGATTCAATAATTAAACGATTGGGAGTACACAATCATGCAGATGATATTGCTCAACTTGAAGCAACAAGAGTGCTTGCAACAACAAAGAAAGCACTTATGACTCAAGAAAACACTTATGTCCTCGTAACGCAAGCATTCGTGGGAACTTCAAGAGCAGTTGCGGGTAAATTACCAAAACCTCAATATTTGAAAAGAAACATCAGAAATATGAGAAATGTGAATGCACAACAGCCTGCAAATCCAGTCAGCTTACTACAGTTGAACTCACCTGATGATTACCATAAAACAAATTCAAATGAGCCTTTTCTTCTTTTTGGCTTCAAAGATGGTTCTGAACGAATAATTATATTTTCTACTCAACGAAATCTTAGAGTATTAGAAAATGCAGGTAATTGGTATGCCGACGGAACCTTCAAAATTGTACCTCCGTTATTCACTCAACTATACACAATTCATGGTATCAAACGGTGATGTTTTGCCCCTTGTTTATGCTCTAATTGCAAAAAAACCCGAACAAAGCTACAAGACCCTTCTTTCAAAACTAAAGGACTTAGAGTTTTATTTATCACCTTGTACAATTATGACGGATTTTGAAACTGCATCATTTAAAGCACTTTTTTCCAAATGCGAAACAAAAAGGTTGCTTCTTTCATTTTTCTCAATGTATATTTAGAAGTATTCAGTCAAATGGTTTTCAGCATCTGTATGAAAGCGATGTTGAATTTGCGTTAAAAATGCGCATGCTTATAGCTATTGCATTCGTTCCGGTTACAGATGTAATCAACTCTTTTGAATATTTAATTGATAATTTTCATTTTCCTGAAGAAATACAGCCTATTATAGATTACTTTGAGGACACCTGGATTGGACGCTCAAATCGTCGTTTAGTACGTCGAGCTCCTCGTTTTGAACATAATTTATGGAATTGTTATGATTCCGCCAAACAAGGTGGTTGTAAAACAAAGAATACTTGTGACGGATGGCATCGATCGTTTAACTCCGTGCAAAATCTCGAGGTGTACTTGGTATCCAGTGCGCCGAGTGTGGGAGGTTGAGACTCCCTAGAAGGGTACCTATCTCCTCTTCTCGTGTAGGAGCGAGAGGAGATGGTTTATAAGAAGTGTGTGAGGATGGACATGGAGGGACTGGTTAGAAAGTTTGAAGGATACTATTGTAAGTGGTGTTCTAAGGAGGTGTTTCTCTACCCCCCACTTACTGTGAAATGGAGAGGCTCCTTAAAATGGTGTGTATCTCTTCTTCTTGTGAGGAAGCGAGAGAAGGAGATGGTTCCCTTCTTAGGTAGGATGTTTATCTCTGTAAGATATGTGTAGAGATAAACATCTCACATTTCCCCTTTTACCCTCTTTTGATGGGAAGAAGAGGGGAACGAGGGGAGAAATAGGATAAGGAGGTCGAAACTCCTTAAGAATCTTATAGAACGTAACAGAATCGATGATTTTTTATCTTGTGATAATTTGAATATAAGAACTCCTAATGTGTATGATAGTTTTTACAATTTGATTGAACATAACAGTCAACTTTGTACTTTATATGGTATAAAATTGGATTCTGTCATGAACATTACCTGATTTCTATATACTGAGTGGCCCTCCTTCTGATCATATGATTTGTTTGAATGAGTTTGTTACTATATTCTTGAGGAAATTTAACTTATGGTCATATTGAATATAAGAAAGGTTTGATTGAAATATTTTTAGAATCTCTTAAAAATTTCCTACCCATGTTCACGTTGAAGCCAAAATTTTATTTTATGCTGCATTATCCAATGCAGACTGTTCTTTTTGGACCTTTGATAAATTTAAAAACTATACGATTTGAAAGTAAGCATTTTTATTTCAAATCGATTTTTAATTATACCAATAATAAATTTGGAAAATAAAAAAAATTTCTTTATGTATCTGGATATTGAAGTCGGTGATTATATCGATATTGAAAAAGGTACATTGGAGAATCTTCCAGAATTCAAAATCCTTAAAATAATCATCAAAATAATTTTGATATTGTTAATAGTTTACATGAATCGGATACGAGTTTAGAAATGTCTTCAAAAAATTTTAACTGATCCACTTCTATTTTTCTCCCAAATCTGGCGTTGTGAGTGAAGATAAAGATAGGATGTATTTCTTTTATTAGATTGTAGATATATAATTTTATTTATTTTACCATAGGATGTTTGAAAACAATTTTAAAGTGCCTCGAGAAGCCACTCCAAAACGATTGCTCATTAAATTTGATGCCAAACAAACAACCATGACAAAATTAGACTAATGAATGTTATTTATTTTAAAAGCATACATTATAAAAGTGGAATGTAAGTTACTTATAAATCTGTTTCTTTTTGATTAACCTATATATTTTCAATGATTAGTTATCCCTCTGCGGGATTCTACAAAAACTCTCCTCTAGCTTTTCTAAAACAATTCTGGCTTAATTGGATATGGGTCTATGAATTGACAGGCATGTAGCCGTGAATTTAAATAGAAATTGAAGATTTAAAATTTTGAAAGATATATTCTATAAACCTTAAATTTATTTAAATTAACTATTCCAACCCCTAAGTTATACGCTATAAATTACATGAAAATGATATTATTTTTTCTAAGTTTTATTAACAAAAATTTTAAGTAAAGTGTAAACATTGCCAACTATTCTAAGATATCTTGATAAAAAAACTAAAGCACTAAATAAAACGAATATCTAAGGATAAAGATGCTATATATTTTATTTCTAAAATAAAAGACGATTGTTTAACCGGTTATCGACCACAGTCGATATATGTCGACTTTACAAAAATATGAATCGTCTGCGTTTATAAATGCTTTTTAATACAAATCTGCTTTACATTAGATATCGTCTGCTTATTCTTGCCGATAACGGGTTAACACATTAAGTACCATAGAAATCAGACGATATTTAAAAAAAACGCAGACGATTTATATTCAAAGTCATTGAAAAAAGCAGACGAAGATGAAATTACTTATGTTCCCAAATAGGAACATTGGGACTTAATGGGTTAAATTAGCCCCTCGTCCACTTCAAGTATGGTGGGGGGAGAGGGACAAAACTCTTTTTAATGGGGCAGGGAATATAGGAAAATGTATACATTTATATATTTGAAAGGAGTTTAAGGTGGGCAAAATAAATCTTAGGGGCCTAACTCCCTTGCCCCCCTCCTTATCGATGGGCTTGGTTACAGTAATTAATAAGGGTAAACATTTTTAGCTTTAATTTATAGAGTTCTTAAAAAATATTAAAGCAATATGAAAATTCTGGTTTAAGTTTCAACTCAGTTAAAGTAAGATTCACTTTTTGTTATCATAATACTTCATGTTTAAAAAATCATTTTAAGAGCTCGATTTTTATTTCAAGTTTGATAATGTCATGCGATTTTTATAGGATTATTGGAAGGAAAAAATGCGTAATCAATTTGCTAATGAAAGGAAATTTCGAAAAAAAAATCTACCAGAGATGCAATAAGTAATCTTATTTTAAGAGTTTTTTGACAGATTATCCCGTTCTGAAAATCCCTAAAGAAGTATGAATAATATATATATATATTTTTTATATATATATATCTTCTCCAACCTGTATTCTACGATGATTCATCTCCAAACTATATACTACAAAGATTCATCTCCAACCTGTATACTACGATGATTCATCTTCAACCTGTATACTACGATGGTTTCTATTCCATGTACAAATAACTAGGGAGACAATGTTCAACTTTCTGTTCACATTCTGCTTGATGTAAGATTTGATATACCTCATTCGGGGAGACGATGCTACATAAGTTATTACCTATATACATTATACCTGTATACTACGTTGGTTCATCTCCAACCTGTATACAGCGATAATTCATCTCCAACCTATATAATATATTTTATCAAATAATCAAAATAAAATTCTGTAATCAAATAATCGAAAAATATTCTTTAAAAAATCAAAAAATATCAAACTTTCTGTTCATATTTTGCTACCTCATACGATGTTACAAAAGTTATTACCTATACTTTGCAATTTGCACGATTTTAAATATTATTATACCAATCATATAGTTTTTATGAAATAAAACTGCAATTTCAAAGTTAAATTTTTTGAACTTTTAGGTAGAATTTTTGAAATGTGGCTTTCAATATGTATGTAAAATATTTTTTGAAAATTTTTATTTTAAGTTTATTTTTTAAGCATTTTACGATTTACACATTTAAATATATAATGAGACTGGCAAGATATATCCAATTTTTAATATTTCATAAGTTTAAAAAATAGATCAAATATTTTAGGAAAAAAGATTTAACTTTAATTTTTTTTAGATTACAGAGGAGTTTGTCAGACTTGATCCTTCAGTTATCAATATAAAGCCTCATGAGTTGTTCGAAGAGAAAATGCTCAATATTTTAAAGCTTGTGATGAAAAAGTTTGTGGCTTAGATGACAAATTTGATCAACTATAAGAGATAGCCTTCATGGGAACTAGTGAAGATCAAAATCAAAAATGTAATTTTAAGTTTTTTTAAATAAAATTTACAATTCATTGCGAGTTTTTCCATTTTCTATTGCTACTTTATCAGTTTTAGTCAAAGAAAAGATAGATTTAATTTCTTCAAACAAAAAATATCGAAAGACCATCAATTTATTGTTTTTTGGAACAAAAAATGGAGACGTAGATGCTTCTTTTATTTTATATGGATAAATTTTTTCAACCTTTTTTCCTATGTTTACTTTTAATTAAAAATTTTCGTTGTGTTTGAAAAAATTCTTAATTTTATTAAAGTTGCTATTTTTAAATTATATGATCTTCAAACAATAAACAAAATTATTCTAAAACTTCATTACATTTGAATATTGTATTTTTAACAATATTTAATTTAAAGTTTTTGAACCCATTTTTAAGATTTATTATATTAGTTTACTCAATTTTTCGAATTAATAAATATTTTACAATTTTTTTCTGTTATGTCACATATACCAATATTTGCATAATATGTTAATGATTTTGAATTAGAGAACTTAAAAATCTTTTTTAGATAATTAGTGAGATGTTTATTTCATTATTTACAACTAATATAGTAAATTTACCATGTTTCAATGGTATTTTTATTACCAAAGATAGTAAAGTTATGCATTGTTTTAAAATAGTTACTGTTACTACTTTTGATTTCAAAAAGTTACACTCACTTATAACCATATAATTTTAATACAACGTAAAATATATTTTTCAGTTTCATTCCTACCATGGTTGGATCAAATATATATTGGTGAAGAAAAGCAGCTAAGATTGTGAACAAGTCTCCTTTTGCAATAGCCATTGCAAATAGCATACTCAAAATTTAACATCTTTCATTCGCTCTCCTTAAAACTTACTCAAGTAATCATTTGTGCTCAATTGATAAATTGGGTGCATTTGTGCTGTTATAGTTAATTTCATTTAGTTAAATCTTTCAAATCCCTCTATGATTACTGATATTATCTCAATATCACTTCAACTACAATTTATTGGAAATGCACATATATTTGCTTTTACTTAAAAAAAATGTTTTGCGTTTTTTGTATTCATTACTGTACGACAAAATTATGAAGAAATGTCGAAAGATGAGTATTTTCAATCTACATGCTAAAACAGTTCCTAAAACCTTATAAATATAATTAATCCTTATATTTCTAAACTTAATAACTCTTTTCGAATACTTTTAAACTCTTTCCAATCTTTGTTACCTCTTTTTCTGTTTCCGAAATAGTGAACATATCGATGTTAAGATAAATAATCCTAAAAGATAATCCAATAACAAAAATTGAAAATCATAAATTTATATAAAAGATATTTTAATTAAAATATAATTACCTCAGGCATTTTATGATTTAGAAAGATGAAAAGTGAAAGAAAGTTAGGTAAAAAAAGTGTTATTCGCCTTTTTCCAAGACTCAAATTTAGCAAATAATTTTAGTGCTTCAAATAGCTTAAGGTAATTATAAAAAATAATGTCAATTTATTCATGAGAAAAAAAAGTATGAATATAAAAAAAAACTATTAGCATAAATTCTCACGTAATCCTTAGTATTATTCTTTGTTTTTTATGTGTATGAATTACGTGAATGAGGAAAAGAGAATGTATGAGGTATCTAATTTATTATTGTCATAAATGATGCTGCAAAGCAGAGAAGGTGGGTTGAGTCCGCTCATTGACATCACATCCATCATATGAAATGCTTGCCATTATATCAGAATGGCAACTCGCCATTTGAGCTTATCTGATTCACCAGAACAATTAAAAATTGACATTTAAACATAAAATAATTTTAACAAACAAGTTTTTATTATAAAACATAACTAAAAACAATGCTAAACAAAATATTTTCATTCTTTTATTTTGCCAGAAAATTTCCTATTTTTGTATAAATTACATTTACCGTATTTCATCGTCTATAAGCCGCACTTTTTTTTACTGGGAATTTTCGATCAATTTACGGGTGTGGCTTATAGACAAATATAAGAAATAAACTTTTTTTTACCGCATTGTCAATATTCAATCCACAATCATACTTCTCATAATCATACATAAATATATACAACTATATACAAAGCAATGTCAATACAGTTCTTCAACATTCACAGCATCCCTGTTCTCCCACAAAAACTCATTCTGTGTCCTATCAAGTTTGTTTGAAATCCCACACTTCAAAACCCCATTTGTGATACAATATGTAGGGATGTCCTTCAAGGACTCTATAATCCAAGTACAGATGGTTTGTAGATCAACCCTTTTCAGTCGTCCAGTGGGGGTCCTTGCTTGGTTTCTGGTAGCCATCCACTCAGTCCATTTCTTCCTCATCTTCTCCTTGAAAGGGCCGTTAACCGAGACATCCAGTGGCTGCAGGACATAGGTAAGACCTCCTGGATAATAGCTGGTTTGGTCTTTATGTTTTTCAGCTGTTACAGAACTTCTGCTGTCTTGTGGCACCTGAAACTGTCCAGGACTAAGATGGAAGGTTTCTTCAGCAAGCTGTCAGGTCTGGAATCCCATACTTGATTGGCCCAATCTTTTAAAAGGTTCTGGTCCATCCAACCTTTTGGATGGACTCTAACAAGGAGACCAGAGGGGAACTTTTCTTTCGTTTGAAGACTACAAAGATACTGGTCTGGAAATCGTTGGGCGATGGTTGTCCTCCTTCGAACCGATAGGTTGTGCCTTTCTAGGAATCTGGCAACCCAAGCGTAACTTGATTTGAATTCTGTTGCGCCAAACTGAGGAGCGACATGGAAGGCACGGACTCGCAGTTCTGTAGTGGATACTGCGATGCCTGCTTGTCGCGCCGTAGAATCTCTTCTAAAAGCTTGGATTCCAACTCGGGGTATTTGGCTGAGCTACCACGGTTGGTCATCTTGTACTTTGGCATCTCTTCAAGGGTGGGTCTGTTTCTTTTCCATCTTCGGATGTTGGATTCATGGATACCAAAATGTCTGGCTGCAGCCCTGTTACCATGAAGGTCAGCATACTCAACCATGGCAATCTTCTCCTTCACAGTGTACTGGTTTCTTCTTTTGTAGGAGACATGTTGTTGGTAGAGCAGTAGATAGGTATAAATTATGATATTGGTTAAATTGTGGAGGTTAATATAGCATAAATTAAAAGAAAGAAAATTAACACGATGTCACTTGATTACTTCACACCAAATTGTTACCACTTGATTATTTCACACCAGGTGCCACTTTAAATACTTCACACCAACTTGACACCACTTGATTACTTCACACCAAATGGCACTCATATTGAGTATTTTATATTATATTCTAAATGTAATCGACTTGAGCTGCTGGATGTTTGGGGGTGTGGCTTATAGACATAGTTAAGGTTTTTTACCTTGTATTTCGTTCAAAAGTCCGGGTGAGGTTTATAGACGTTTGCGGCTTATAGACGATGAAATAGTGTACCTAAAATTTATTCGTAAAACAAAGACAGGCAGAAGGACTTAAAATAAAAATAAAATTAAAACAAAAATAAATCCATTAACCTAATATAAACCTGACTTTCTTTTCCTAAAATGTTATCCATTTTAATTAAAACATAGCATTTCGATTTGAACTTAAAGTTTAGAGCATACGCATGCAAAAAGTGAGTTTACTTTTTTTTGATTACATGACAATATAAAATTTTTTAGTTGGCCATATCGCATCCAAAGGAAGCAAAACTGGATAGATGGTAGGGATGGTCACGATGGCAAATCGAACCCAGACTGGAAGGGGCATAGCACTACGATCGAACCACTCAGCCATCTGCCAAGATTTTTTGTTTGTTCAAATGTAGAAATTATTATCAAAGAAATGAACAGTGAATAACCCTATTCATTCATCATCAAACTTTTGACCCTCAAACGTATGCAGAAAAATTAACATCAGTATCTTTATTGATAAAAAATTAGACAGGCCTACAAAATTTTTATTTGTAAAAGTTGTGTGAAAAATATTATCTGGTAATACATAGAGTTCTGATATGCTCCTTACAAAAATCAAAACTATTTATTTTTATCACTTAAGGAATTTTGAAATATTTCAAAAAATGAAGATTTTTCAACCAAAATAACTCATTTTTAACGAATACAGGCTTATTGTAAATGAAAATAAGTAATTAGGTTAAATATTTTATTGTAATCAGGGGTGCTGAGTTATCTAGATATCTTAGTGACTCCAACTCCGGAGTCAAGGTTTTTTTAAAGACTTCGACTCCGAATTTTTTTATATATTTTCCTTCCAAATTAACCCATTTACGACCAATGTTCCTATTTTGGAACATAAGTAATTTCATCTTCGTCTGCTTTTTTCACTGACTTTGAATATAAATCGTCTGCGTTTTTTTAGATATCGTCTGCTTTGCTTGGTCTTAAATGGGTTAAAAGGCATGTCCAATAATTTGCTACGGCGAAAAATTAAATTTATTGAAGAAATTCATTAATTAACAATAAGTTAAAAACGACTTAAAAAATAGCATGTAGAAAAGTGGATAGAATAATGGGAATATTGTTGTAGGTATAGAGAGAATTCAAAGTATAAGAGAATTAGGCACATAGAGAAGCATGTGCTTGCGCAATTGCATCAAACACTTTTTATTAAAATGTATGCTTTTTACGCATAATTTTTGCAAACGTAAGGGTATATATATATTGACTGCATGTGCCATTGAACATTATATGGGGCGTGAGTAGGGTTGGTTAGATGCTGGATTCGATAACTCAAGGTCTTGGGTTCGATCCTACATCAAGCTTGCTTTCCTCATAGTTCGATACAAGCGGCGCAATTGTGCCTTTTCGATGAAAACACCCTACGGTACCATTACCATTACCATGTTCCGTAAACAGCAAGGCTACTAGTTAGGAGTCAGTTTTGATTGGTACTCCTTTAAATTTTACTGAATCCGACTCCTAACCAGGGGCGCACATCCTCAAAATTATTGGGGGGGGGGGGGGGCGAAATTTTTTTCGTGAAATTTTCAAAATTAGTGGTCTGGAAATACCACGGGAGACCAAATATTTAAGCAATCCTTTAAAGTAGAGTGTATTCAGTGCATACCCAAAGTCCTAAATTTATAAGACTACTTTATTTATTTTTTTTACAAAATTGGTGATTTTTACAAAATTTTTACAAAATTTTTACAAAATTGGTACTATACTTCAAGCGAAAATATTTTAATTAAATTTGCATATCGAATATAGTGCACAGAAAAAATGCCCCCTTAAAAAATGCCCCAATTAAAAAGTAGGAAAAAATGCCCCTAATTAAAAAGTAGAAAAAAAATGCCCCAATTAAAAAGTAGGAAAAAATGCTCCAATTTAAAATTAGGAAAAAATGCCCCAACACAAAAAATTTCAAAAAATTCTTAATTAAAATTTTTAAAAAAGATATTTCAAATAAAGATTTTTTGTAAAAAAAAAGTTAACTTTTTATCTAAAACATTTAAAATTTAATTAAAGTAAACTAAAAAACTCAGCATACGACAATTTTTTAAATACAAAAAATTTTTTTATAAAACAGCAAATATTTGTGGACTTTGTGTGTATCAGAACACTTTCTAAATTTGTATTTTAACTGATTTTAAGAACACATTCCCACAAATCTCCACCTTTGATATTGTTTTCAAGAACTTTATAAGGAAAAAACCCTATAGATTAAGAAATTTTAGAAATTTAGCCTTTCAAAACGGTACCAAATAAAAATATTTTTATAATTAAAAAAAATCAAAAATTAGGTGGCATTTTTTCCTACTTTTTAATTGGTGGCATTTTTACTTACAACCATCGAATATACACTAGTTTAAAAAAATCCAAAAATGTTAGGGGGTGGAATAGGCTTTTCATTTGAAAAATGAAGTAGTCTACCAGGCACATTACAGGAATTGATGAAAGGATATTTGATTCATAGAGAAAACAAATAACTGAAGGTTGGATAGTTTTATATGAGTGAATGTAGTCTAAAGGCAAAGAGTCTACTAGACACCCTGCGATGTTTATATGAAAAAATGTGATTGATTCAGGGGCAAGGGTATAAAATGAAGTTATAATTGGGGAAACAAAAATAAAACAAAAAATTAAGATCGCGTTATTTCATTTTACTCAGCACCATTCAAAAATAGTTTAAAAGCTAAATTGATACAAGCTACAAAAAGTAAACTGTTAACATTTTGCAATGATTTGCCTTTCATAATAACTTTTAAGGAAAAAAAGTCTATCAGAAAAAGTTATAGAGCTTCAACAAAAACTAAGAAATTTTAGAGCATAACTTAAGTTTTTTGAAAACTAATTTGACGTATCCCCTACAGCATACTCTATGCGTGGCATGGCAGGTTGGTTGAGATGATGGACATAGCACGGAAGGCTCTGGATTCGATTTCTCATCGATACGAATTTGTTCTTAGTTTGACATAAGCGGTACATCAGTGCCTGGTCAATGAAAATACACCCGCTGCACCTTACCTTTTACTCAAAATTGAAAAATTAGCTACATAATTAACATAAGAGAGAAAGGAAACAAAATAAACTAATAAAGCAATTTTCACTATTTTAAAATGGAACCGTCTGTTCTCAGAATAATTTCAAAATAATAGGAGGTATAAAGAATTAGAGTTTATTTGATATTTTCAAGTTTTTATAAGCAGCAAAAGCCAACGTTTAAGTAGCTAGCCCTTATAATTAAAAAATTATTTAAATAACGGTTGACAGACATTTCGCCCCATAGACAATTTGCCCCCTGGCAAATTGTCTCATAGGCTATTAGTTTCATCCATCTTTGCTTATGATATGTGTAAAATTATTAAAAAAATTTATATTCTTGTTTATTTTATTTCTATTAAATTATTTCAAATTAATCAGTTTATCTCTTAATTTTTTAGAATTGTCCATGAGAAAAAATGTCTTATGAAAATAACGGGGCGAATTGTCCATGGGACGAACTGTATTATGAAAATAATGGGCCGAATTGTCCATGGGACGAACTGTCTTATGAAAATAATGGGGCGAAATGTCCGAGGACAAAATTAACATAAAAGCCCCCCCCCCCCCTCCCCGGATGTGCGCCCCTGCTCCTAACCTCTGGTTGTAATAATAATAATTCGTTTTACGGTTACTTTCCCATCAAGATTGAGTCTAGCTCAGTGTTCCAAAATGGGAGTAAATTACCGCCTGGGGTAATTTAACAATTTTTTGGGGATAATGAAGGGTTAAGAGAAAAAGAAAAAGTTAATAATTCAGAAAATCATGAAAGCATTGCCGTACTTGGCGTTAGAATTAATGTCAAAATAATCTTCGTGTGTAATGTTGTAAACTAAAGGGTAAAATGTTCAAATACAATAACTATTAAAGATCTCTAGTGTTTTCATTTAGTTCTATATATCTATGTTGACAATATTTTTTGAAAAGTGTAACATGCTTATTGGGAAAAAAAACTTCTCCTAGATGTTTGTTTTATTTTGGAAGAAGAAGTTTCGCGATGCAACATCCAGCAATAATCTGCCATCATATTTATGCTCCATCTACCTTAACATTTTTTTCCAATTTCTTTCACATCTTGGTGAAATCCTCTACACTGTTCTTCACTAGATCTCCCAAATTGTTTGCAAATGTGAATGTAAAATTGTAACTTTAAGATAATTTTACATCACATAGATTTGAAATTGCTTAATAAATTTTCAAATTTTTTTTTGAAATTTCGATGTTTATAATTGCCTCAAAAATTTTCGATGTCATTCTAACAAGCATTTTTCTACATCAGTCAAAACTTTTTCAAATTCACCATCCTTTCATTAATTTCCCGATGTCTAGCCGAACAAAACTCCTTTCTTTAATTTTTCCATAATAAATGTTTGGAAAGTTTTTGACTAAAGAGAAGAATCCATTTGAATCTTCAGAAATTTAACAATGTTTTTATTCATGGAACAAAAGTTCGCTTAGGCGATTCTTTTTTATCCAATGAGAGGCTCTATCTCTTCTGCCCTACTTACAAAAAAACATGGAAACTAGGTATTTCCTCCTTGTACAAGAAGCACTGAATTAATTTTAAAATTAACGCAAACCTCCATTTATGAAAGCCATATTTTATTTTTTCGTTAATAAATTTTGGAAATTCTCTTCCATTATAACTGAATATTCCACTAGGATTGAAGCAAGTTCATTTCCATTGGGTAATATTAGAGCTTAAAGACTCCTTTTTCAAGATTCTCATTTATGTTAAACTTTTGAATTAAACTTGGAACATCTTTAGAAAACACTAAAATATTTTCTTATTTAAAAAACAAAGCAAATCTTTCTCTCTTGAACGATATCAAGAAAAAGTGATATCCGATGATAAATGATTTTTGCATTTGGAATTAAATCATTCAATTCACTTTCATTGAAAATTTGTGAAGTTTAATTTTTAAAGGAACAAAATCTTTATCATTTTCAAGACTTGTTGGAAGCATCGGTATGGCAAACCCGGCCGTATAAAATAGGTCTTAAAACAGATGAAACACTTGGAAGGGCAATACTTTTGAAATTTTTTAAATTATAACCATGCATTTCACAAGAACAAAAGTAGTGATCATCACTATGGTTTTTAGGCTAACACCAAATCATTGGAATTGCAAATTGAAAAGATGACTTTTTCCCAGAGTTCATTTTCTCAACTCTTGAGTATAAATTGTGCATACTTTATGCGGTGTCCAGTTTTTGTCTTGAACACCACAATTAACACCAAAATACTAAAAATACGCCTTTTTGGATGAATATCATGATATTTTTTTGGCACTTTTTAGAACACATATATAACAAAAGTTGTCAGGATCACTGATGCATTTTCTGTAAGCCATTGAAAATGTTATTTAAATATTTGAACATTTTTTATTATACAGTAAAACCTCTCTAAACCGGCCACTCCCTCAAACCGGCCGATTAGAAAAGTCCCTGCAGATCTATATCTTTTTGCAAGCAAGTTTGACTCCCAAAACCGGCCACCCCTCTAAACCGTAGACCGGCCACTTATCTAAACAACTGTTATATATATTTGAATAAAAAAACCTTTACAAACCGGTCATTTTTTATTAATTATAACTTTTGTTTTTATCGCTATATTTTTCTTGTACTATTTCATTTTTATGTTGAGATTTAAATTTTAAACATCAAAGCCTCAATTTTAACCTTTTTCAACATTTATATTTATCTTAAATAAATGCAAAATAAAATACCTTTAAAAGTCTATTAGTTAAAACATAATCAAATTAGTGATATGTAAATCTAAATGATGTTTAATTCATCATAATCCTTAAAAGTTTCTGCATTTATAAATAAAATTTTTCTAATTTCATTATAAACAAGGTTAAGTATTTGTATGAGTGAGTTGGTGTGCGCATGTGGTAATCGGAAAAAAAAGGCCTGTGGAAAAAAAGGCTTTTTCTTCATCATAGCACTTTGCACCTTACCTTTACACACTTTACTAGTTTGAAGTGTGCATAACATTGTTGCTGTAACAATTCATAAATAAAAAGAAAAAATCTTACTTTCTTTTTTTTTATAATATGTGAAACCTCCAATTTGTACCATTTCACACAGAAAAATAAGATTAACAATGAAAAATAAAATGAAGTAAAATAAACAAAACAGAACCAAACAAATGAAGTAGTGAAAACAAGATGATTTGTGAAAACAGGATTTGTATATACTTACTCATACACCGAAAAATTATAGCTAATCCCAAAATTTGCAACTTTTTCAATTGGTTATTATACTTTTTACAATCCTTAGAAACTACCCTAATTGAATTCAGTTCTTCCTTGTTTCCTGCATTAGAAGTTCTAATGCATGTGTTAGTAGTGGTGTAGTAGTAGCTACTAACACGACACTGCAATATGATTTGCAACAACTGCAATTATCAGCTTAGCGATGTCAGCGTGACGCCACTGTAATTATCTTTTGCTGCAAAGTGGTATGATGTAGGAAGGCCTTTTTTCCACATGCCTTTTTTTTCCTAGAACCTGCGCATGTATCCTAACATAATGTCGCGCTGTGAATTTGACGGTTCCTGGTCAAAACGGCCAAAAACCAAAACGGCCAAAACCAAAACGGCCAAAACCAAAACGGCCAAAAACCAAAACGGCCAAAACCAAAACGGCCAAAACCAAAACGGCCAAAAACAAAAACGGCCAAAAACAAAAACGGCCAAAAACAAAAACGGCCAAAAACCAAAACGGCCAAAACCAAAACGGCCAAAAACCAAAACGGCCAAAAACCAAAACGGCCAAAACCAAAACAGCCAAAAACAAAACCGGCCAAAAACCAAAACGGCAAAAAAACCAAAATGGCCAAAACCAAAAAGACCAAAAACCAAAAATTTAATACAAAAAGTTGAATCCAGTCAAATAGTTTGATTTCGGGCAAATAAGGATAAATTTCAATTAAATTTCCTGATCCAATTTTAGTCAAATGTCATTTTTTTTTTATCAAATTCACTCAAATCTGGTGTTTATACGAGCCCCAACCCAAACACCTTAACATTTCCGTCAAATGCTAACATTTAGTCACTGTTAAATTCAAACACATAACTCTGGACGTCTTAAAATACTTGGCGTTTTTTCAATTCAATATGAAGCATTTAAGTCTGTATCTCAAAATAAAAAATTTGATAAAAAATAGAAAAATACAAGTGCTCAAAATCAAAGCTTTTAAAAAAATCAAAGTAGCAATTTTTTTGTCAGTATCTTAACAAGAAAAGTTATCAGCACATATTGTGTAAATTTTAGTTTAGAAAAAAGAGAGTCCTGTACATTGATTTGCCTATCCTTTTATCCAAAATACCTTGACATATCAAAAAATTTATTGTTTGGTAACTATTACAATCATTAGAAGTTGTAAAATTTGTTTGCTTTGCTATTTAAAAGTTGTGTTGTTTAGATGTTAACTTTCATTATCAGCTATGCAATTCACTAAAGTAGAAGTGAAAAAGTGCTATTGCTTTTGAGTTAATCTTTGTTTCGATGAATGTAACGATATCATTGTTCACGATTCCACGAGGACACTCCTCGATGAAGATTTTTGGTTTTGACCATTTTGGTTTTTTGCCGTTTTGGTTTTTGGCCGTTTTGGTTTTGGCCGTTGTGGTTTTTGGCCGTTTGGTTTTTGGCCGTTTTGGTTTTCGCCGTTTTGGTTTTTGGCCGTTTTGGTTTTTGGCCGTTTTGATTTTGGCCATTTTGGTTTTTGGCCGTTTTGGTTTTGGCTGTTTTGATTTTTGGCCGTTTTGGTTTTGGCCGTTTTGGTTTTTGGCCGTTTTGACCAGGCACTTGAGTTGAGTTGAAATAGCCCTAATGTTTACCTAACCTGCTTTTGAAACATTTTACTTACTCATCATACTCGATTGCACAAATTATATTAATCACTAACACATGATGTGAATGACAAGACGTGAGACATTAAAATAGAAACATATATCATACGAACACGACAGACAAATCAAAAACATAAGTTTATAACACTCTTCTAAACATCTTATTTTTTACTACACGCTTAGATTGCACATCATTAATTCTTAAAAATTCTCAATTTATGTCAAAATCAAACAAACGTTTACGTCTAGATAAAATTTACTTGAAGATAAAATTAAGCTAATAAAAGATTCTGATAGTGTTCCAGGATTTTCTCAAAGGCAACTTGCTGAAAAATACAATATTGGCAAATCAACCGTCGGAGATATGCTCCGTAAAAAAGACATTTACATAAAAAAATATGAAACTAATTCAAGTTTGAAAAAAAAAGATTTGATACTAAATGCAAATATGCTGACATTGACGAAGTGTTATGGAAATGGTTCTCTACAGCACGGAGTAAAAACATACCGATTTCAGGACCTATTTTACAAGAAAAAGCGCTTTTTTTCGCAAATGAATTAAAAATGAATGAATTCAGAGCCTCAAACGGATGGCTTGAAAGATGGCGTGCTAGATATTCCGTAAATTTCTATAAAATTAGTGGAGAAAAAAACCCTGAAAATAGAGAAAATGTAATATCTGAATTTAATCCTATTAGTGCTGGGCAAAATTTGTCCGCTCAAGTGCTGGGGGGGGGGGGCGTAAAGTGCCCCCCCCCCTATTTATCTCAGATATTAATAAGTTTTTATAAATATTTTTGATGTTACATATATATTTCAACTATGCTGAATTCAGTGGTGATGTCCATTTTTTATGAAAATCAATCAAACCTGTCAAAAAATTGATTTATATTTGACAGCTCATCTCAAAAAGGAACTTTTTATTTAAATAATTATATAAATTTTTTTACGCATGTATACCCATTTTCAAATATGCTAAATTCAGTGGTGATATTCATTTTTTATGAAAATCAATCAAACCTGTCAAAAAATTGATCTAAATGTGACAACTCATCTCAAAAAGGAACTTTTTATCTAAATAAGTATATAAAGTTTTTTACACATGTATACCCATTTTCAAATATGCTGAATTCAGTTGTGATATTCATTTTTTTATGAAAATTATTCAAACCTGTCAAAAAAGTGATTTACATATGACAGCTCATCTCAAAAAAGAAACTTTTTATCTAAGTAATTATATAATATTTTTTACACATATACACCCATTTTCAAGCATGCTGAATTCAGCGGTGATATTCATTTTTTTTATAAAAATCAATTAAAGTTATCAAAGCATTGATTTATATATGACAGCTCATCTTAAAAAGAAACTTTTTATCTAAGTAATAATATAAAGTTTTTTACACATATATACCCATTTTAAGCATGCGTAATTCAGTGGTGATATTCATTTTTTTAAATAAAAATCAATCAAAACTGTCAAAAAATTTATTTATCCCAAAAAGAAAGGATCAGGCACGGTTTTTTGGATTAGAGAATTACGTTTAATAGAAAGTATAGGGAGGTTATGAAGTTTACCGTGCATGGCATTTTACACCCATATACCCATTTTCAAGTAGGCTGTGTTTACTGGTTATATTCCTTTTTTTTCTATATTATAATAAGCTAGCGTCTGTGTGTGTGTGTGTCTGTCGCTGGAAGCATTTTGATTGGTTGAAATTATTTATATATGTTTTGTGTGTATTTTTATATGGTGTGATGAGTTTATATGTGTGTATGTGTTTGAAGCATTCTGATTGGTTGAAATTATTTATATATGTTTTGTGTTTGTGTTTTTATATGTGTGATGAGTTCATATATCTGTAGTGTGAGTATCGCTTGAAGCATTCTGATTGGTTGAAATACCTTTTGTATGTATTTTATATGGTGTAATAGAAAAATACACAGAAAAGATACAAATATTCTAAAAACTCATCACCATACCATATAACACTATTAGCAACTCAAAATACACACTACCAAGAATCCCATTGTTCGAGCGCAGCCTAAACAAAAAAAAACTAGCCGGTCCCATGGTCGTTTTGAGCGAAGCGAATTTGAATTAGCAACTCAATATACACACTACCCAGAATCCTATGTTTCGAGCGCAGCGAGAAACACTGTTTCGAGCGAAGCGAGAAACGACCACGGGACCGGCTAGTATAAATATATTAGTCAAACCTGACAAAATAATTTAAATATGACAGCCCATGTCAAAATTAAAATTTTAATTCTTTTAAAGTTTTTTTTATACATTTCAAGTATGCAGAATTTAATGGTGATGTTCATTTTTTATGAAATCAATAAAACCTGTCAAAAAATCGATTAAACCTGCAAATCAATTTCAAATATATAAACATAAAAATAACTTCTACTTGCAGTTTTCTCTGGTAGTTATTTTCTTAATTTATTTAATAAACCAACCTTAGGTGTTTAATTCACTGAAAATATTTCATTCTACAGTAACTTATGTAACTCGATAGGATCTCCATCTTTTTGACTACAAATTCGTTATCGGCTCGTAGTCTCTACGTCATATTATAATTTACAGTATGTAATTTTGGTATTCATTCTATGATGATCCTTTCTTGGTAGTTCTTTTTTCATTAGAAATTTATATTCTTCAATGTGTGTTCGAAAATTTTTTTATAAGAATAAAATTACTTTTTTCCTCTCAGGCCTGAATATTTGTCAACCAATCTCATTTCAAAGGTTTTTTTCTGATGAATCATTCGTGATGTTGATTGTTCAATTACAAAAAGTTGTCAACCTTCTTCATCTAAAAAATTACTTCTTTGACACAAAAGGAAAAAGATGGACACATTCAATTTAAATTAAAAATATCTTGATAGTGACTAAATTCTCACATATTGGCATCTGTGCCATTTTTGATAAATCTGACCTATTCTAAATTTTCAGATTTCCTACCCATCTTAGCTAAATGTTAACTGTAATCCTAGATGATAAGCTATAGATTTAAATATTTTTCATTTGTAAAAGAGGAACTTCTTTTTCACAGTCAAAATCTTTTTTGAAGTATATAATTAAACCACTTCCTAGTTCATTAGAACATGATAGATCTTCCATTTAGTAAAGATACATTTTTTTTTAATTATTTGTTTTGATCACATGTTCTTTTTTCAATTAGTTTTCAACTTGGTTCCTTCTCTCATACAAATTTTCAAAAGATTTTATAATACGTTTTATTTTTTTTTAATAAATATTTCATACTCAAGATGATTGTAGAAAGTATTATAAGCCAAAATATACAAAAAAAAAAGTATATTTTTACTATATACCTAATATGCAGCCATTTTTTGAAATTTTTTTACAGAACTGATTTTCAGGCATACATTACTAATTAAATTGCCACTTCGAGATATTTTTTAACCGTATTATCCAAAATCCATTACAGAAATAAAATAAGCATAGTCGATTTGGTATAAAACAGATATTTTATTTTTTTGAAAATATTTTTGAAGACAGTATCTAGAAGTAAACCGCAAATCTGATTCAAGCTTTCAGATATTTTAAAACCATAAATGCCAAACCTGAGTCCAAAAATGAAACCAGCATCTTCCATTTGGCATAAAAACAGATATTTTATTTAAATTTCAAAAATATTTCTGTAGACATTAGACGTAAATCGAAAATTTGATTGACACTTTCAGACATTTAAAACTTCTAAATGCAAAAAATGATTTCAGAAATAAAAATTATCATGGTCGAATTGGTATAAAAACATATATTTCATGTAAAATTAGAGAGAATATTTTGGGATATAGTTTTCAGACATAAACTGCAAATTTGATTGACACTAGCAGTAAAACCTCTAAATGCAAAAACTGTGTTCAGAAATGAAATCATCATGATCTATTTGCTATAAAAACAAATTTTAGAACTAAACGCAAATTTAATTGATACTTATATGTATTTTCAAATTCAAACTGCAAAAATTGAGTCCATAAATGAAACTAGCATGGTTGATTTGGTATAAAAACATATATTTAATTGTAAAATTTGAATGAATGTTTTTGTAGACAATTTTTAGAAGTAAACCGCAAATTTGATTAACACTTATAGGTATTTTCACATCCTAAATGTAAAAAATGACTTCAGAAATGAAAACAGCATGATTGATTTGGTATAAAAACATATATTTCAAGAGAATATTTTTGGAGACAATTTTCAGAAGTAAACCGCAAATTTGATTTATACTTATAGGTATTTTCAAATCTTAAATGTAAAAAATAAGTTCAAAAATGAAAACAGCATAATCGATTTGGTATAAAAACAAATATTTCATATAAAATTGAGAGAATATTTTTGGAGATAGCTTTTAGAAGTAAACCGCCAATTTTGACTGATAATTTAAAACCTCTAAATGTGAAAAATGAGTTCAGAAATGAAAACAGCATGGTTGATTTGGTATAAAACATATATTTCATTGTAAAATTTAAATGAATGTTTTTGGAGACAATTTTTAGAAGTAAACCGCAAATTTGATTAACACTTATAGGTATTTTCACATCCTAAACGTAAAAAATGAGTCCAGAAATGAAACCAGCATGGCCGATTTAGTATAACACATATATTTCATTGTAAAATTTGAATGAATATTTTTGGAGACAATTTTTAGAAGTAAACCGCAAATTTGATTAACACTTATAGGTATTTTCACATCCTAAACGTAAAAAATGAGTCCAGAAATGAAACCAGCATGGCCGATTTAGTATAACACATATATTTCATTGTAAAATTTGAATGAATGTTTTTGGAGACAATTTTTAGAAGTAAACCGCAAATTTGATACACTTATAGGTATTTCCAAATTCTAAACGTAAAAAATGAGTCCAGAAATGAAACCAGCATGGTTGATTTAGTATAACACATATATTTCATTGTAAAATTTGAATGAATGTTTTTGGAGATAATTTTTAGAAGTAAACCGCAAATTTGATTAACACTTATAGGTATTTCCAGATCCTAAACGTAAAAAATGAGTCCAGAAATGAAACCAGCTTGGCCGATTTAGTATAAATGTGAAGGAATGTTTTTGGAGCCAATTTTCAGAAGTAAACCGCAAATTTGATTACTACTTATAGGTATTTTAAAATCCTAAATGTAAAAAATGAGTCAAGAAATGAAAACTGCATGACCGATTTAGTATAAAAACATATATTTTATGTAAAATTTGAAGGTATATTTTATTAGATATATTTTTGATCAATCAAAATTTTGATTGACATTTTCTAAAAAGTAGCCATGATTATTGAAAAAATTAAATATATAAAGTGTTATGCGTTCCAAACTGTATATAATTATAAATTTTCAGGGTATTATATAATATAGATCCTAAGTTATAAGGTTAAGTACAGATAATGTCAAAATTTTGCTGAAAAATTTTGATTTTGATTGACAGTTTTGGTCGTGAAAGGGTCATTTAACTACCATGAAAATGGTTTCAAAAGATGCAGCTAGCGATTTTAGGAAAAGTCACAAAATTTGAAGGGATATGATTCAGCCAATTTTCTACAATTAATTTTTAGTGAAGGGGGGGGGGCGTTTTACGCCCCGAAGCACTAATAGGGTTAAAGTGCGTCTTCAGGCTATTACAAAAGGTTATTCATCTTCTGATATTTTCAATTGTGATGGAACCGGCTTGTTTTTTCGTGCTTTACCAGAAAAAACTCTTTCAGTAAAGAATCAAAACTGTAAAGGTGGAAAGAAAGCAAAAGAGAGATTAACTGTTATGCTAGCATGTAGCTCAAGTGACGAAAAACTTAAGCCGGTAGTGATAGGTAAATTTTTTATGTTTAAATCATGGCCTTGAAATTAAATATTTTTGTTATTTTAGGAAAATCAATTAACCCCAGATGCTTCAAAGGTATTGATAAAGATAATTTACCAGTCATATATTTTGCTAATAGAAAATCTTGGATGACGTCTACCTTGTTTACTAGTTGGATAAGCAAGATTAACAAGGAAATGAAGCATAAGAAACATAACATATTAATGTTCTTAGATAATGCTACATCCCACGCTACAGATTTAAGATTAAGTAATGTTACTCTCAAATTTTTGCCACCAAACACTACGTCTTCACTCCAACCTCTTGACCAGGGAATTATAAGATCTTTCAAGTCTTGCTACAGAAAACTGATGATAACTTCACTTCTCACAAAAATTGACGATTCAAGTTTAGCTAAAGAACTTTGCCAGAGAATTACATTATTTGATGCTATTCACTGGATTTCAACAGCTTGGGGAAATATTACCCAACAGACAATCAAAAAATGATTTTCTTCAGCAGGTTTTAGCTATTTAAATTCAATACATATAGATGAGAGTATTGAAGATAATCTTGATAAGAATGAAAATCAAGCTCATGAACTGGCTAAAGAGCTTCAAATAGATGAGGTTGATATATATTTTGACAAAGACTTACCAATTGAAGAAGATTCTGATGTCTGGGAAAAGGACTTAGTCTCTGGTCTCCTTTTGCATTCTGAAAACATGGAAACTAGCAGTGATGATGAAAAAAATGATACTAGTAATGCATTAGTGAAAAATGTAAAAGATTGATCTCTTATTGAAACTCTTCAACTTCTTAGAAATATTCATGAAAATACTACAGCAAGATCAATATTGCCACAAGTTTCTAAAATCATTACAGACCTTGAAGATTTGATTATTCAAAAAGGTAAAAAAAAAAATACAAACTACGATGGATCAATATTTAAAGTGAACAACATTTTTGTTTTTTTAATAAATTTATTAAAAAGCCCACGTATTTTTTAATATAACAATCAAAGTATGTTTGCATATAATATACTCGAAAATTAGCCCTTGCTATTTTTTGTATCATAAAATAAACTTTTCACCCCTATAAACCGGCCACCTCTATAATCCGGCCGTTTTTTCAGGTCCCTTAGCTGGCCGGTTTATAGAGGTTTTACTGTATTTTATTCTCTAAAATAAAAAAATTTATAATATGATAAAATGCAATATAATATTATGCAAAAAAAGATTTCACTTGCTTCATCAATTTTTTGCTTTGCTTTACAATTTTTTGCTTCTATACGTGCTGTATTGAAATAATTTTTTTTGATATTACGAGAAAATATAAAATTATAATTTATAAAGGATAGCAAACAACTTTTTTGTCATTTATCTGGGATAATAATTTATATACTTACTCCAAACATAAAAGGCTATATTTTTTATATGTTCTGGGTTTAACTTCCTAACAATGAACTTAAAATACTTTAAATAGCAGTTGTGTGTGCAGCATTCTTTTCCTGTCTGATGCCTTAATTTTTGGGTTAGGTCTGGCGTGTTACGCTCTAACCCTATACATTTTGTGTGCATATTTTTGTGGTGTGATGAGATGCTTAAAATAGTTTATATATAGCCATTTTGTGTGTATTATTTTTGTGGTGTGATGAGTGGTTTTAGCGTATGGCGTTATGGTTTAAAACTTAATGTTATATGTTTTGTGTGTTTTTGTGGTGTGATGAGTTGCTTTACTTTCTCGAATATGATTGGTCTATTTTTTATACCATTTTAGCCCAGTATTAAATATAGATGATAGTATTATTTGTTCATTATTTACATTATTATTTACAATGTTTACACTTACTTTTGAAAATGGAAAAATTTAAGAAAAATTTAAAGTTTACATTTAATTTAAAGAAGCTTTTTAAGCTGAAACAAAAAGAGAAAGAAAATAGTAGGCCTTTAAAAATGGATAATATTGACACGTCTACAACCAACAAGACAAAAAGAATGAAATTAGGTATGAAAAATTTCTTTTTGAAAAATAAATTAGTCCAAATTAATAAGTATTTAACACGATTATTGAAGAAAAAAAATAAAAACATGGATAACCTACATGTAGAAGAAGTTCTAAACCTTAATGAGAAAAGGCTGCCAAAATTTGCAAAAATTATTATCAGTAATATTTCTATGTTCGGTAGAAAAGTAAAGAATGACATGAAAGGGTTTTTTTTGTTAACAAATGCGCCTATAGAAATTAATCAAAATGAAATAACTACTTTAAAAAAAAATAAAAAAAAGTTAAATAATTATTTAAGCAAGAATAAAAAAATAAATAAAGAATTTTCCTTCGAATACCTAACTTCACAACTAGATTTTGGGGTTGACTTTGAGGAACAGTACATTGTAGACCATTGCATAGGTAGAGGAGAATATGGCATCGTATACTTAGCCAAAAAATCGGATACTCGACAATTTTTTGCAGTGAAAGAAATTGACTACACCATCATGAAGAACAAAGGCGAAGTAGATGCTCTCATCAGGGAAATAAAGATTCTTGAAAGGCTCAACTGCCATTACATCGTCAAGATGAGGGAGTTGTTCGTAAGTGAAGCAAAGGTGCGCATTGTCCAAGAATACATCCTTGGAGAAACGATGATAAACAAATGCAGAAGCAGAGGCACATTTAGCATCGCCACTGGGAAGTCGTACAGCGCGCAGCTATTCAATGCAATATGTCACATGCACGACAACAACATTGTGCACAAGGACTTGCACGGAGCCAACATTTTGGTGGATCGAAAAGACAGGGTGAAGATCATTGACTTTGGAAGATCTAAAATAATTCAGAAGAGAAGGTGCGTTAAGAAGAATTCGAAGTATTACAATGACTTGGTTTTGTTCAAGTACAACTTGTTTTTAATTCAATCGGCGTGCGATTTTAAACTGTATAAATCGGAAGACAGGATGCAAAAGAAAGTGGTAAAAAACTTGATACTCAAAATAAAATCTAATGGCACTTATGAGGACTACAAAAAGATGAGAAAAAAGATAGCAGTTAGTCCATGGCTTGCAAAGCAACTTGAAGAAGAAAAGAAACTTAGTTGTGTTGAGGATGGATGCTTTCGAAACACGCATTCTTCCCAATCACAACGCATTCCTCATTTACCTTATCAGACAAATAACGATCCCAGGAAAAAGAACTTTGAAGATGATGATGATGATGATGATGAATTTTACGACGCTATTTCTCATAGGAGTGATGGTGTTTTTAACAATAATCAAATTCAACTTCAGGAAAAACCAGAAAAGAAAAATGTAGTGGCCCAAATAAAAAGAATATTGTTTGAAATGTTATTTGCACATGTTTCCATTGGTTTTAGTGTGGTAAGCAGGATTGCGGACACGTGTAAAGCCATAATAAAGTTGTTAACCTCTTAATTTATCCTACATATCACTTGATTTATGTCATCATTACGTTAAATTCATTACTCGCATACATCTTCAAGAAATCATATCTTCCCCAAACCATTTTAAGGTTGAATTAAGAGGAAAGAAAAAATCTTTTGAAAGGACGATATTGCAAAACATTTTTGATGAAATATACTATTGTGTTTTAAGGAATTGAAATTGCCAAATATGTTTTAATTAACTAACAATTATGTCTTTCAAGGAGTTGAAATTGCCAAATGGGGAGACAGTGATAATAAACAATTAAAGACTTTCAAGTTACAAAATTATTTAAAAAACTTGAGAAAATAACTTCAAATAAAATCTTAAAAGGTAAATATTCAGAAATCAGTTCTCTTTTGATTAATTTTATTTTCATTTTTAATACGATTATTTGTCTACGCAGACGTTAAAAAGTTACTGTATCAGCAGTGTTTTCTTTATCATAACCTCTGTGTAGACAATAAAATCGTAATAAAAATCGATTAATGAAAAAAAAATTGATTTCAGAGTATTTACCCTTTAAGCTTTTATTTTAAGAGTGATTTTTCTAGATTTTTTTAAATCTTTTCAAACTTTAAAAGAAAAATGTATAACCTGAAAGTTTTAATTGTTTATTATTACTGTTTCCCCATTTGGCGATTTCAATTCCTGAAAAGACATAATTGTTATTTAATTAAAACTTATTTGGCAATTTCAATACCTTAAAACACAATATAGTATATTTCATCAAAAATGTTTTGCAATATCGTCCTTTCAAAAGATTTTTTCTTTCCTCTTAATTCAACTTTAAAATGGTTTTGGGAAAATATCTACCTATAGACAATCATTCCAAAACATAATTTTTCAAAGTTTAGCAAAAAAAGAAAGGGAAGCAAAGCAAAAATCGTAAAAGTATAAGCAAAAAGACGCTAGGAAGAGAAGAGAAGAACGAAGCAGAGTAGATTAGGGCTGATATAGGCGACACTACTATAAAAAAACGCATCTAACGCAGTACCTCCCGGGTGATGTGGAAAACTGCGTGCAAAGTAGGCACTGCTGCTTACAACTTATCCGAAGTTTTATGTTGGTAGAAAAAAAGTGGAGACTGTATAATACGAGGTTCACTGAATAGAGACAAAAGCATTATATTTATTTTATTATCCATTACCTCAAGATATTATAATTTTTTTTTTACCATTTTCAAAAAAAATCAAAACACTATGCCATTTTCAAAACGCATGTAAATACTAATTTTTTTAATATGAACAAAAAAATTTTACATATAAAATTCAAGAATAGCAAAATTTTAGGAAATATTACTCTGATATCGTGGTAATGTCAAGTTAAAATAAAGATGTAAGTGAATAATAATTTTTAGTCTGTGATTTCATTGAAGGAATGCAGGTTTATTTTTAGATGTTGTGTTGATAAGTTAGCTGGTTATTATGGAACTACTGATAAAGTTATGGAGTTTAGTTTAAGAGAGTTATACTGTTATATTCTGTACCTCTTTAAAATATAATATTAATAATTGGTAACAAACGATGTTTAAATGATAATACATATTGATGTCAAAAAATGTAGTGAGCATCTTTTTCTCTTCATCTACAAACCTAACATTAACACGGCAAAATAATTAACGTATCTCTGCTTAGAACCACTCCTAGTTTCCGTGCAAGTTAACCAGTTATTGCTAACACTCCAGGCTGAGACTCTCATATTACAGTTGTAAAAATTGTCAATAAAATATACCACTGTTGCAAAAAGGCAACGCAAAGTTTTAACCTGTTTTTTTTCACTAAAAATAGTTTTATCTAGTTTTTTTTACCATAGAATTTATATTTTAAAAATAAAACTGATATTAACTGTGCTACTTTATTTAAATTATTTTTTTCTGAACAATATAAAAATTTAACGGTAAATACTTTATATCAAACATTGAAAAGATGATTTTTTTCTTTAAGAATAAAGTGATAATAGTATTTTTCATCTCCAAATCAATTTTTATTTTTTGATTTGAGTCTTAACTTTCAAAAAATACCAACTTTAGACCTGGGGATTAGTGTGTACAAAACAGTGTTGCAATGATTTGCATATAGTTTATAACATCACTTCTATCAAACTATATGTGTGTAAATGAACTAAATGTACTTTAACGTCATATGTCAAACGTTTTTTGATAGCTATTTTTCTCATAATAAATATATTACATAGATAATAATTGTTTTATACGTCATATAGCTGATGTTTGTAGTGATTTATTTTTAGATGAATTTTATCAGCACGCCAAAAGTGTTTTGATGTCATAGACCAGCAGTTTTTCCGTAGTGACGCGTTTGTCTCTTAGCATGCGTATTTAAATGCGTGTTTTGCACATTGAGTTCATTTTACATTTTTGAAAGTTAAATTCTTTTTACTGTTTATAAGTATTTTACAGTTTCTTGATTGTAATTTGCAAAAGTTATTAAAAGTTAATGGAAAAAAAGTTTAATTTTGAATTGAATGAAGCCCTTGATTTATTTATTAATAATAATCAAGAAGCTTCACTTTATATAACAACTCCTTCTAGTGAATCAAAAAATTTTGAAACCGATGAAGACTCTGCAGATGATGAAAGCGATCAGGAAAATAATGTTTCAAACTTTTCTCGGTATATGCTTGAAAGTGAAGCAGAAATTGTTTTTTACAATGCGGAAGAAGACGATATAAGTTATGATGAAAGTTTTGATTCTAATATAGAATCGTGGGTAGAAGGAGAAGTGTTGAATTTGAAACTACTTCAAAATCATCGGACTGATAAGGAACCTGCTTTTCGTTCCAATACCACATTTGAATCAGCTTCACAAGTATTTAATTAATTTTTTTTCTAAAACTTTTAATTTATTTTTTTTCTAAATTAAGTTTTCTAAAACATATGCGGTCTTTAAAAACTCTAATTTTTTTTATAAGTATTGAAGAATTGAGGGTTTTTTCCATTATAATTTTAAGTGGTTATGTCAAATGTCGAAAAAGGTGTAGGCATTGGGAAGGTGATAGCGGTACAAACAATCAACCAATTTGTAAGCTATGTCTCATAACAGATTTTCAAAATTTTAAAATACATATATTTTTGCGATCGAACAAACTTAAAGCAGGAGTATGAAAAAAATAATGATAACATTTTAAAAATAAGACCAATTGTTAAAGATTTGAAATACTTTTTTAAAAAATACTGTCCAGCTTCCAAAAGATTTGATATTGATGAAATCATGGTGCCCTATTATGGAGGCTATGGGTCTGGAATAAAGCAAGCCATGAGGAACAAACCGATAAGATTTGGTTTTTTGTTTTAATACAGACGTAGGTTATTTACGAAATTTTGGGATATACCAAGGTAAAAGTGGTGTTCAAACTATTTACCCTAAAGAGTTTGGAGTTAGCGCAGGTGTAGTTTTAAGTCTGATAGATGAAAATTGCAAGTACAAACACCTTTTTACTGACAACTACTTTACATCTATATAACTAATAAAAGAATTAACAAAACGAAAATTTTTATTCACTGGTGTTATAAGAAAAAACCGATTAAAAAATTAGTAGAAAGAGGTTCTTATAATGTTAAAGTTGAAATGGTTTCAAAAATCTCTGTAGTTTCATGGAAAGACAATGCAATCGTTAATGTTGCCTCTAATGTAACAAGTGTTTTTCCAATGAAAAAGGCTAAAAGATGGTTCGTTTCTTCAAGAAAAAAAGTTGATATAGATATTCCTAATTCTGTGCATTTTATATAATCAAAATATGGGCTTTACTGACTCAATGAATTACTACAGACCTGTAATTCAATCGAAAAAATGGCATTTTCCATTAGTGGTTTTATGATGCAAGCTTCTTTCTACAACGCATATGTATTGTACAAAATAATCTGCAATAAGAAATACACTTTTGTGGAGTTTATAAGACAAGTTGTGATGGAAAATTTACAAAAATATGGGCGAGAAAAAAATACTAGAAAGTTTGGAGGTAAATGGGCATCAAAAAGAGCAGAAGAAGAAGCGAGGTATGACAATATTGGTTATATTGTAAAGAAAAAAACCAAAAGAACAAGATGTGCACAGTGTAAATCTCAAACATCTTTTATTTGTCTGAAATGTGACGTTGCTCTACCTACATGTCAATTGCTTTGATATCTTTCATAAAAAATAATTTTTATTATAAATAAATTTATTTTTTTACATTTTGGTATATTATGTTTTATACATTTTTTAACTTTTTTATAATTTTATCTATTCACTTCAAAATAAAAAGTTAAACAAAAATAGGAAATTGACTTTAAATAATTTTCATTTTTAACCCCATGAGGATCAGTGTGACAGCGGTGTAGCAAGGAATAATAATCGTCTGCTTACAACATACAAAATTCCATTGAAAAAAAGCAGACGATTATTCTTCAAAATTCTGGTCCTCAAAGGGTTAACGTAATTATCCTTTTATTTTTCAATTAGAAAATTATCTATAATTAATGTTTTTGAATCTCACAAATTTAACTTTTTCATAGTAATTTTTGACATTACTAACGCTTTTTAGATATAAATTTTTAGATTCAATTAGTTTTTTACTATTCAATTGTTTCTCATGATTAAAATGTATTAACAATATTATTTATCAAATTTTAACTAGTTTAAATTTTAAAATAAAAAATATTATAATACCCAAAGAAAGTTTTTTTTGTTATGCAACTAATACAAAAGTAAACTAGAACCTTTATTTTTAAAATTTAACTTGTTCTAAGTTTAAAACTAAAATTTTTAAATTGAATGTATGTTCACATTAAGTACCAGTGCTGCGACGCTCTGTGATTTTTTGTCGCATATAAATAATATTTGTTTTAGATTGAAAAGTCAAAGAATGATAAATTGGCAACTTATCTATGTAAAAAAAATTTTTTGAAAATTTTATTTTAAAAATACTGGATTTTTAAGATGTTGTCGCGCATACGCAACAGCGGTAAAGTGGTAAACGGGTGGAAATGCCATTGAGAACTGTAATTTTAAATGCTTCTTTTGAATGCATCTGGAGTCATTGATATAGTCACTTTATCACTAACAAAAAATCTTCAGAGATGATGTAGCGCGTTTTTATTCAAATTTCAGATTTTGATACTGCTGGAGTCTCAGATGAGCATTTGCCTTTGTCTTGTACAAATTTTAAAATGGCAGAATGGCGCGCAAATGTCTTTTCAAGTTAGAAGCAAGAGTAGGAATATATCCTTTAGAGTTTAGAAGTACCACGCCACGAGAAGCAATAATTTTAACACCATGAATTGTTTCTTCGTCATCTCGATCTGTTAGGCATTGATATATATAATAATTGAAACCACTGGTTAATTTAAAATGTTAAAATACAGCAGATTTGTGTTTTGAAGCCATGTTAAGAGTGCACCAAGTTTTATAAGAATAATTTTCAAAATTATGTATTGTTTTATATTTGTGTAAATCAGTAAATAAAATTACAGTAGTACAAAGTATGATATGTTCAGATGGAAACAAACAATAAAAATGAAAATACACACGCTACCGACCTGCTATCTTCAGATATCAAAATCATGAAAAACTGCAAGATGATTGTTCAGCAGGTGGCAAGAAGGAAAAGTAAGTCAAAAAAATAATTTTATTGGAGTTAGGGAGTTAGAGCCGGATAAAAAATTTCGACTCCTATTTATTCTCCCACTACTTTTAGGAATTCGACGCCCAGCTAAAATCTTCGACTCCGCAACCCTTTTTATAGTGTATTCGCCAGATATATATCAAAAATTGTCAAAATCATTAAAGCATTTTCTATGTGACATTGAAATGTAAATTAAAATAAAATAAAAATTATTATATAACATAACATTTTTGTTGTCCTTATTTAAAAAATATACGTGCTGTGAAAAAACAAAAGTTGTTTTAGAAAACAATAAAAATTTATAATTTAAGAGAAGTTAGGAAACTACTTTCAGGTCGTTGACTTGTGTTATTATTCATTATATCTTTTATTTAAAAGAAAGTTCACACAAGTTTAAATACATATTATTTTGATTCTCTGCATTCTGGACAAAATTCTTTCTTAATTTGTTTTCTACGCTTCGCACATATAGAATTTTTGCAAATACAAAAGGTTGACCTTGTCCATTTTTTTGCAAGCAAAACAACGTTTGGATGTTTGATTTGTATTTATCCTGAACTTTCAGATCCATCATATGATTTAAATACTACAAGTATTCCAGCTGTAATAATGGTTCTTGAAAGTCTTCCAGTTTAAAAGCTCAAATTTGGAAAAGATTCAGCCAAAGTACGTTTTAAAAATTCTTTTCTAGATTTGTCATACCCAACTTTTTTCATCCAAATATAGGCGTTGTGCCATGAAATACCAATCAAATTATAATTAATTTAAATTGGCCCTTGATTTCTTTTGCGTCGCCAAGTAAACGTACAAACCTTATGATCCATCAAATCAGCCACTTCCTTTTGATTTGATATAGTCATTTTTTATCATCATGATCAGAAGTTAAACTTTGGGAGTGTGAAGAACTCAACAAAACATTTTAATTTTCTTCTGTATATATGAGGAACTGGAGTATATTAACACTATTAGTGATGGCGCGTAAAATGTCCCCCTCCCCCTCTCTTAACTAAAAAACTTGTACAAAATTGGCTCATATCTCTTCAAATTACGTGATTTTCTTATCATCTCCAGTTACATAATTTGATACCATTTTAATGATAGTTAAATGACCCTCTCATGTCAAAAATTGTTAATTAAAATCAAAAATTCATATTTTTCAAGAAAATTTTGTTATTATCTGTAGTTAACCCTATAACTTGGAGTCTATGTTATATACTCCCTTAAAAATTTATAATTATATACAGTTTTGAACGCATAACACTTATATATATTTTTTATTTTATCAATAAACATGGATACTCTTTAGAAAATGTCAATCAAAATTTTTATTGGTGATAAATATATATCTAATAAAATATTGATTCAAATTTTACATAAAAATAGGTTTTATGCTAAGTCGGCTAAGGTGCTTTCATTTCTGCACTCAGTTTTTCATTTACGCTTTAAAAATATTTGAAAGAACCAATCAAATTTGCGATTTATATCTAAAAATTGTCTCAAAATATTTTCATTCAATATTTTACATGAAATATATATTTATACTAACTCGAGTATGTTCGTTCCATTTCTGTACTTAGTTTTCACATCTTAGCTTTGTAAATATATGAAAGTGACACCGAAATGTGTGAATTAGGTCATAAAAATATATTTAAAAATATTTTATTAAAAAATTTATCTTTTTTTATACCAAGTCGTTCTTGCTCTCTTCATTTTTGGGCTCAGTTTTTGCAATTAGAGTATAAGAATATGTGCAATTATTATCAAGCAAATTTATCATTTCCGAAATCAAAGTGTGCATATATTTTTGATTAGAAACATTATTATTCATTATAGATTGAGTTTATAATTAAATAAAAATTTTCTTATGGATTCAGCTTTTGTACTGGTTTATTATATTACACAAACATTTAAATAAAATTTTTATTTTAGCACCATAGAATTTTTAACTTAGCATAACCCATTAAGTCCCAATGTTCCCATTTGGGAACATAAGTAATTTCATCTTCGTCTGCTTTTTTCAATGACTTTGAAAATAAATCTTCTGCGTTTTTTTAAATATCGTCTGATTTCTATGGTAATTAATGGGTTAAATAAACTTTTGAAAATTGATATTTCTAATAGAGTTTCAATCGCATAACGCTTTTAAATCTATCATTTTATTTATAAAAACCACTAGTTGATTGAAAATTATGAATCAAAATTATGATTGCGGATAAAATTCTCTCCAAAAATATTCTTCAAATTAAAACAAATTTTTTATACTAAATCGACTATGCTTATTTCATTTTTGTGCTCAATTTTGGCTAATAATGTTAAAAAATATCTAAAAGTAACATTTGAATTAATGATGTATGTTTGAAAATGAGTTTTTTCAAAAAAACATTTCTGTCAAATTTTTTCAGAAAATGGGTATATAATTTATATATATTTTTTTTTGCTTATAAAACTTTCATCAATCATGTTGAGTATAAGAAATATTTATTTAGAAAAAAGAAAAACAAAACGTAATATAAAATTTTTGAAGATGAGTATGAGAGAAGGAGGACCTGATAACAAATTGAAGAGAAAACGTTTAATCAAAAAAAAATGTTAATGGTAACTCCTGAAGCCCCTCTTTAAACTGGTCATCTTAGTAGTCTTATGAAAAGCCACATACTTATAAGAAGGAAGTACGTATCTTGACTAAATGGAAAATCTACCATGTTCCAATGAACTAAGAAGTGCTGTAATGATAGATAAGAATGGGTGTTTGAAAAAATATTTTGACCGTGGACAAGAAGTTCCCCCTTTGAGAAGGGAAAATTTTTAAATTTATAGCTCATCAGCTGAGATTACAATTACCCAGTTAATTAAATAAAAAGATGGCTTTTTAAAATAAAAAAAATCAATAAAGATTAAATAATATAGAGATTATTACCATTTATATTCTTATTTTGCATAACTACTAGCATTATTATTCAGTTTTAGAGTGTTAATCGAAATTCTATAAATAGGTCACTTTTACATGCGCTCTGCACAGTACTTGTGCTAGTACGCCGTTCAGTTTAACCTGCAAATATTTTTGAAGTTGTTTTATATTTAAAACATTATATGATAAATGAGAAAATAGTATACAATAAAGACTACATTGTTGAAATTCAGCAACGCTTTTAACTTATAGTTTTTTCCTATCCATTACATTAGTGTAAACAGGGTGCGAAGTAGAAATTTTTCACTGAGGGGGAGGGGGATGCTCTGCTGTGTGGAATCACCCTTCACACAAACGTTGTAGGGAACGTCCCATGAAGTCTACTTCTACAAAAAAGATTAAAACTTCAAATAAAAGTCACGTGCTTTTAAAGCATCATGTCTAAAGCTACATGCTACTATACTGCCTACATTTTGAGATGGATACGATACGTTCTATAGATCAAAAAAGTGTCAGTAAGAATTCATGGGTCATGATAAACACTGAAACTACAAGAGTTAGGCTATATTATTGAATGACCTACTTACTCGATAAAGAGAATTACAATTTACAATACAACAATTTTAATCTTTATTTTAACCCATTTAAGGCCAAGCAAAGCAGACGATATCTAAAAAAAACGCAGACGATTTATATTCAAAGTCATTGAAAAAAGCAAACGAAGATGAAATTACTTATGTTCCAAAATAGGAACATTTGTCGTAAATGGGTTAACATAAAAAAGTGGAATTGAAAAATTCTTCGAAATTCACTTTCTTGAAAAAAGAAGGTGCTTGGAAGACAAGGCACACACATCAACTGTCTTTCGATCCTGGCTGATTGCAGATCGATGGTTTTTTAAACAAGTGTGAACGTATTTTGTAAAATCTACCCGTGAAATCGCGGGTCCATTGATGTTCAGAAAAGGAACAGGATCACATGCTTGTACAATGTACACTCATCTGATTACGTTCTGATGTACAGATGTCATTCATCGCACTAAACCCAGGTTTGCATTCAGCCGTGAGAACAGGGAATATATAATAACTTGTAAAAAGGTTTCATAGTCAATTGATAAATATCCATATTTAAAATTTCGAAAGGCAGATACAGTGGACATCACATCTTGTTTAATCGAACCACATACATCACTCCTTGTCTCCATAAGTTACCAATTCTTCTTCCATTTTCGGCCAATTTTTGGGATCCAAGTGCACACAGTCATTTAACAACTTCGAGTCAAATCTGCAATTGAGATTGTCAATCACAGCTTGGATGAACTGGTTGCTAAAGTTAGAAAGGGAAGATCCGGTTAAAGGAATCCCTTTAAATGTTCCATCTCTCTCGAACTGTTCCATATGTTAGCGCGAAGACGTCCCACCCGTTTCTTTGTAAGATTTCAAGACCTTGCGAAGGCGAAGGATCACGGTCGAAATGGATATTAAAGCGGCGTTTTCATTTTGAATCTGAAAAAAATAAACACATGTGAAAAAATTTCTTCAATACCTTTCTTGTCAAAGTTACAAACTAATAGAAAAGATAATGAAACTTATTTAATTATCCAAAGATGTAAAATCTTACTGTTTACCCTTAACACTCAGTATTGTTCCTTGTGGTATACGCTCGTATAAGCTGAAGCGGAGAACAAAAAATTGCAGGACGCCGATAATTGTGTCCTGTGTAACTTGCTATGCTTAATTATTGATTTTTTTTATGAAAAAGCAGTAAGTTTTGAATCGAAACAAAAAGTAAAAAGTAGAAAATTTTATGTTCTTTAACTGGTCTATTGATTATTTCTGTTGTTTACTCATGCACTAAAGAGGTTAGAGATTTTTATAAAATTTTACCTTCACGCTTAATGTCTTCATCTCATACAAACAGTCTTTGATGGTACACATTTGTTCAACAACTTGAAAACGCACCATGATTTTTGCAAGTTTCTGCAACTTTGCATCCGATTTCGAAAAAAGAGCATGAGGAGCCTGATAATTGTTCCATAGACTGTCAACAGCTGAGAATGAAGAAAAGCACCACCTAACATCAAAGACCTTACTTACTTTCCGGGTTGTACACACCAAGTCAGTCGCGATACTCTCCAACAAGCGGTGATTTTTCGGAGAGCGTGAAAATGTAGAGTAGATTTTGTCTAAAAAAATGGTAAAGTGTTTAACCTGTGTGACACTTTTTGTAGCTC